>BMAU01002453.1:0-381528 GCA_019973935.1 Trichonephila clavipes
GTTACGTATTGCTAAATTTTTATTCTGTTGTACAGTAATACATCGACTTACATTACCCTTAGTGAATTTGGGATGTAATGTGCAATTTTCAAATCTCAACGGTTCGTGCTTTTTTACTTCATTGAAACTCAGGCGAAATCTGTGCCAGAACCTAATGAAATTGGTAGTTTGATTGAAGAGCTGTGTTGATCTTGGCAGGCAAATAAAATTTAGAAGTGGATAGTGAAGACATTTAAGAACTGCTGGATTCTTTACGATCAGGAGCGGACAATTGATGAGCTCATAGAAATGCATGTACAAGAGCAAGACATTGAAAAATTTGAGTCTTTAGAGCCAGTTCAATCAGAAGATTGAATGAACAGTTGGTGAATCTGACAGATGGCCTCAGTTTAATTGAAAAGGGATTACAAAGTTTTGAAAATATACATACTCAATGAAGAGGAGTATTTTTCAAACAAAACAAGAAATAAAAAAATCATTAGCATGCTTCGAGGAAATTTTGAGGGAGAAAAAGAAATCTTTGAGCTATTGACTACTTTGCTAGATTTTATGAAACTTTCTACATCAAAATAACTTTTATTGTAATTTTGTATTTGTGTTTTTTAAGATTTTTGTTAAACATTTTTTTTCATAATATTACTTTCTTTTCATCTCTGGCCCCAAGTAAACAATTTACATGTTAGCAAAACTGTAATCTGACCCCATGTGATATCACTCTGTCCCAAAATCGCATAAATTCAGAGTATTTATGTTGTTTTGATGCTTGTTTTTCATTATATTCAAGTAGCTGGGGTAGCAAATGATCATAGTTGCCAATTCATGGCTGATATTATTTCAGTTGAGTCTTGGTGTCATTATAGTGGCTGATGTACATTAAATTATTCAGGCCTAAATTTCTCGCATTGATGTGCTATGGAAAATTTGAGAGTGTATTGTTAGTTCGAGTGTCATCTTCAATCACTTGAGCAAAGTTCAAAATTACATAGTTCCTGTCACCAAAAGCCTCCTTGTTTTTTTTAAAGTACAACATTAATAAATAATCAGTCTATCTTTGCATTCAATTTATTTATTATAAATGCTTGAGCTTTTGTAGATAATGATATGTTTTGTAGAAAACAGCGGGTATAGTTTTGAAAAGATCAAATTAAACAGCATGTTGAAACCATTGATTATATTACCAAAGAAAAGTCTATCAAATTAATTTCAACAAAGCTGTTATTATAAAGAAGCTCTATATTTATAATGTTCCATGTTTATTAGCAAGTAATATTTCAATGGAAGTATTTACATGTTGCAAGTTACTCTGCTTTTAAGCACAACAGTTTGTTACAGTTCAAGGCTAATTCCTAAGGTCTTCTCCGTCTGGCCAGCTGGGCCCTATTTGGCACAATAGCCCTTCAATAATTAATTTCCATTGTAAGTCATTTTCAATGTTTTCCAGCTGTGTAATTTAGAAGTTTTTTAGAGGGAAATATATTATATATAAATATGGGACCCAACCATCTAATGTGGGATGTTTACTTGTTTTACAATATTGGACCACATTTTTATAAATTTCATAACTGTATAATATTCTCTGCATGTCATTATATTTAACTGCTCCAAAGATCTCAAGATTTTTCTTTTGATGATCAATCTGTAAATACACTTAAAGTATAGTTTTATAGTGTTTAGTAAAGAAATGCAAGATTTATGTTTTCTAGGTATATGTATATAAATAAATTCTGTATTCAGTTCTAATAGTCATTAATTTGTAACAGATAGCCTTGCTGATGAAGGTTTGTATTTCATTCTGAGTTTGAAAGATCTTTTTTTGTGGTTGCTAAACCTAGAATGAAGATGACCATATAAAATGGTTACTTCTTGAACATGAAAGATTTAAGGTAAAAGTGGTTTTGCATGCATTTTTATTGTATTTAAATAAAAATTGTTTATTTAACACATTTTCCCTTTGTTATTTTATTAAGAAAATATATTCTCATAGGAAGCTGTAGAAGCAGTTTCTCAAGCCAAAGATCTAAAGGTGTACAAACTTTTGGTAAGATATGATTATTTTATATTTTCTTTGATATTTTCTACTTCCAGAAATAGAGGAATCGTGGATTTAAACATCACAAAGAAAATATTATTTTATACCTTTACCAGATATGTTGATATTAAAATTACTAGTATGTTTAGTATTTTATTGACAAAGTGTAATATGGGAAATAAATTCTAAAAATGTTTCACTTTTTAAAATTGAAAAGCATCTGTAATAATAAAAGATTTATAATTGAAATTAAAAAAGTATATGTGTGACAACTTTTCTTATAAAATCAGAAAATTGTGCTTCAGTTTCAAATTAGAAATTTTAATTTAAAGGAAGACTTGAAATCAATGCTAAAGAGGATCTTTCAAGTACTTAACTGGCTTCCTCTCAAACAGCTAAGAACAACAGAATTGCAAATTTTATAATTTTTCTTGTCACTATTAGAAAAAGTTCCTTAAGGATATTACAATTTTTACCATTAGGATGCATAAAATAATAAACAATTGGATGACTTTGTGGTGGTTTACTTAAACTGGTAAAAAAACAGTATCTACACGAGTAATTGATATTGAGTAAGCTGCCTTTTGAGCTATACGAACATAGTGATGCTGACTTGCTGCTACAATATCTAATAGACTGATACCCAAGTATGAATCTGAGTCTAGACTGTCAATCGTGGAACTCCAAATCATTCTCATGAAATAACTGTCCAACATTCATTTGTGCTGTAGCTTGTTTCAGTATCTTTTGTGGTATTTTTTTGACATTTTATAGATATGGTTAGTCGTATTGATATCAAAGATGAATGTCTTGTACCTCCATCATAATTCAAGCTATCTTACTAACTTGCTGGTACTCCGTAATATCTTTATAGCATATTCCAACTCAGGTGTCATTGTCACATGGCCAAGTTACAGAATTCCAAAGTCTTGTGTCAATACCATTAATCTAGCCTAAAAATGTGACATTAATAAAAAAAAATCAAATCAAACTGAGTGTCATCTACCAATATGTCAATTTTAATATATAGCTCCCCCTCCCCTGGCTTATGAAACTCGTCCTTGACCTGCAAGGTTTTTAAAATTATCATCATTAAAACACATATAGTAGGTACATGGTAGGCTACCCAGTGCAAGTACCATTTAATGTGAAAGCTCTAGAATAAAGTTGAGGGATGCCTGGCAAAGTATATGTTTGACTTATTGCATAACCTTTAACAAATATATATCATTTAATAAGAGATGAGTAAAGAATGTATTGTAATTTTATTGTACTTAAAGAAAAATTACATTCAGTACAGTATTATTTTGCATCTATAGAAGATACTATATTACACTGATGATGATTTAAAAGAACTATTATTAAAAAAAAAAATTTTTTTTAATTCATAAAACATCACAAAAATACTTTTGATCACAATAAATTCAGCAAAACCAAATTTTTAGAATAACAAACTTAGGTTTATCTATGCTTGAAAGTTGGTTTTGGATATTAAGAAATTAAAAAGTATTATTTTTTAAGTTAAAATAAAAATAATTAACTTGCTTTTCAAGTAATAATCTTATTTGAAACAAAAATTTATATTTAATTCTATATCTAAATACTTAGGATGTTGGCAATATGTACTTGGACCATCTACTGGAACTTAAACAATATAATGAAGCTGCTGCTTTATGCTCAACTATATTTAAAGACAATAAAGGTGTTTGGGAAACAGGAATTTATAGATTTGCTGAAATTGGACAGTTACGAGCGATAGCTTCTTATGTTCCTACAAATGGAACTGTAACAAAAACAGTTTATGAAATGATTTTGAATGAATTTTTGCAGCATGATCAAAAGGTATGTTGTGTAAGCTAATCAATGTTTACTTTAAGATTGTATAAGAACATTTCTACAATCATGCCCATTTTAAAAATAAGGGTACAAATATTTATTTTATATAATTTTTTTTTACTTTTGAAATCAATCATTAAAATAATTCACAAAAATAGACATTTTATCAAGTCTTTATGTAGTATTTGATATTTATAGCAGTTTTGAAAATGTTTATTTAATTTTTTTAAATAGTGAAAATGGTTTATTCTAGAATTTTAAAGGGTTAATTAAAAGAGTTATTAAATCTACACTAATAAATTTAAAGGACTGATGTACAGCTTTAGAATTCTTGCATTTTGCAAGAACTTTTAAAATGTATGATAAAAAGATTACCATATATATATATATATATATGCATGCAAGGGATCCTGATTTACTGAACCCCTATTTAACAAATTTTTCTTTCATTCTCCCCTGATTAAACCCTAATGTAACGAATAATAAACCCTGAATTAGTGAATTATTTCAACAGCCGAAAAATTTTTTATTAGTTTGTATTACAAAAAAATTGGATTTTTTTCCAATGATATATTTTTTTTTTTATCTGGAACAGAAAAAGACTTCTTTTAGGCAGCAAATTTCAATGGAAAGGGGTGCAAACCATAATGAGACTTTACAGTGCAGATGGGTCATAAGTGTAATCTATTGTTTGAATTTTGAATCAGGGAGGAAATTCCTTTTTTATCTCATCCTTCTTCACAATACAAGGGATATTTTAAGATTTTTCAAGATAAAAATATATTTGATGACGGATTGCCTATCTGAGTATCTTAAATTTTAAAAAATTGTTGATTTGTCAGCGCCAATGAATAGATTCCGATGTAAAAATTGATAGTGAAACTCCTATCAAAACTGTTGCATTTTCTAATGCTTTGTATTGTTTGGAAACTGGAAACATACTTCATGCAGCAGGATTTAAATGATGCCATATTTTCTTCTCTGCATAAAGTCAAAAAAGAACTCTTTCAAATTGGGAATCAAAAAGATTGTCAAAAACATTTCTTAGTCAGTATATTAAAATTTCCAATTAACCGTTCATAATAGCTTCCTAATACTATTTTTAGTTGTTGAATAAAAATGTGCAATTTCTAACTATGCTTATTTTTTGTGAAATTGCTTATAAAATTTCCAGAAGATAAATGCAAAAAATTTGTATTTTGTTTGAACCTTGGTTTAATTAACAAAATGTTCAGTCCCAATGAATTCAATAAATTGGGGTCTGCCTGTACTTTTTTTTTTTTTTTCATAAATTTAAAAGGGCACACTTGAGCTTTATAATAAAATGTTTAAAATTCTAGTACAAAATTTGAAATAAAGGAAGAAAACTTAATACTTTACAAATATTAATTTGAAAAAAATCACTTTAATGTTTCAAAGAACAGGTGTCTTACGGATATTTTTGAGATTATTTAAAAAGTATTTTCAATCTTAGTATATTTAAAATATTTCAGCTAAAAAAAAACTTTTTATGATTGTTATTTGTGTATTCTTCAGATCTCTCTTTACATTTCCTTATAATAGTTCAATAATTTGTAGTTTCAATTTATAATTAACCACTTACTCCTTGTTTTTCATGTTATGCCAGGCAAAGCTAATGACATTTTAATCTTTAGAGTACATGTAATTAAAAATAAAATCAGCATTTTTTACAAAATTCTTTTCAAAATCAATATATGTATTATTGTGTAAGAAATTCAAAAATAATTTGCTATTTTCAGGGTTTTTTAGATCTGATTAGATCATGGCCAAGTGATATTTACAGTGTACCTGCTATAATTAGTGTTCTTTTAGATCAATGTGCTTTATATCCGCAATCAGATCTTTTATTAGAAAGTTTGAGTGAATTGTACATATATGATAAAAAATTTGATAAAGCACTTCATGTTTTAATCGAGTAAGTATTCCTCAATTTTAATTATTTCTCAAACATAAAATCTTTAGATTTAAATTTTTAAAGCTTTATGGGTACTTTCATATTAACCACATGCCATGGGTGATTTTTGGCCAATTTAAAAAAAAAAAATTTGTCCTGAAAAATATTTAGCAGTTGTCTATAAAATGATATTAAACATATCTTTTTTAATTTTATTTGCTGCTTGTCTTTGTCTTGAGATAAAATAGGTTGCATTACTTCTGAAAATCCTTTGTGATTAATTACTGGCATGCAGTTGATTTGAAAGTAACTCGTTATTTGTGTATATTTAAAATGATCTTGATTCCTTTTATTTAGCATTGGAAGCAAAGATAGTGTTTTCGAATTGATTCAAAATCACAATCAGTTTACTAATATCCATGATAAATTGGAAACATTGATGAGCCTTAATCCTTCTGTGGCTACAACCATGTTCCTGAACAATGTAGAAAAAATTCCTGTGAACCTTGTTGTTTCTAAGTTGAAGCATAAGAAGAACTTACTTTATGAAGTAAATTAAATAATTTTTTATTGGGATTTTAAATACAGTAAACCATTAATAGAGTTAATTATTATTTTTTAAATTATGTTTTTCAAAATACCAATATTCAACTTTTTTTTTGTCCAGTTTAATTTCAAAATGTATCTTAGGTAAATAAATCTTATCTTAGGTATCTTTATCATATCTTAGGTAAATAAATGTTATATGTTGGTTCATTAGCTGGTAATGACTAAAAGCTAACGAATAAAACTTTTTATTTGAACAGTAACAAAGAAAAAGGGGACTACACAAATACTATACTAAAGCATTTAAGCATGCATGTTTGTCAAAATGGCTAAAGTTCCTCTTAAGTACTTTTTCACATCATCTCTGTTCTTTGTCTTGGCTGTGTCTCTCTCTCCATCTGTTCATTTTCTGTCTCGGTTGTGTTTCTCTGGTGATCACCTCTCGCCTCCCTGCAAAGCGAGCTGAGGCATGTGTAAGGGCACATACAGTGGCACCTTCCTTGGCCCTTCACATAAATATTGTTCATTCCAGAACAGAAGTACCTTCATGAATGTCTTATTTGTTGTCATCAAACTCAAAATCCATTTTTTAATCTTTGAATTGAGTTCCATTTAATAAAATTCAGCCCTGTCCTCCCAGTTGAGGCTAAATGGTAACTTTTTTAAAAAATTTCAATCTAATGAACAAAATATTACATTATTTTTATTTTAAAATTAACTTTAATTGTAAAAATAAAAAAATCAAGGATGAATATATTTTACAATTTCGTTTACCTGAAATAGTTCAAGAAATATTAAAACATGCTCCTTCCAATGGAGTCTCTTAGTTTCTTACATATTACACTTTGTTAACATGTTATTATTTTTAAAACTTAATAGTGTTTTAAAAATAGCTTTTAGACATATTTTGAAAGTTTAAAGAATGCTATCTATGCAATTTTAATTAAATAAAGTATTCAAAGTTCTCAATTAAATAAACTTACAAAAAAAATGTAATGCAATCTAAGTAATGTGGTAATCTGTTTATTGTACGAATTTTAAAACTGTTCATTTTTTTAAATTGTTCATTTGAAGGATTTTTTTAGTCTAAAACTTAAGGTTTTTAAAATCAAAAAATGTCTATGTTTATTCTTTATGTACTTTTTATTATTTCATCTCTGTTCATTATTCTAAAGCAATTTAACTGAAAACAGAAATTAAAATATAAGCAAATTTTTGAAGTAATAAAATAAGAATAATTTATGGAGAAAAATAATTTGAAAATATGTTGCAGTTTAATAAATTTTTTAAATTGTATTTATATAAAAAAAAAAAAGAAATTTCAAAAGCAAACAATATATAATAATCCTACCTTTTTATTATTATTATGCGTCTATCTTTACTTTTCAAATTACTGTCTACTGAAAAACATTTAATAAATTCGATGAGAACAATTGAATGTTAGTCAAATTATTTTAAGTTATCAGAATGAAACTAACATATGGTATAGTTCCTCCCTAATGATTTGGAGCATTAAAGGGCCCAATTACTGAACTCAAAGATAATTCTTTTCTAGTTTATTGGATTAGAGTGTATGTTTGATAAGTAGTTCAAATTTATCCCAAAACAGCACAAATTAATAGCTGATGCTTATTTACTTTAAGTTATAATAGCAGAATAAAAACTTTTGTAAGTTCCAAAATGGCGCATGAGATCCATATCTGTAAATATACATATACATATCTGTATATTTACATATATATGCAATTTTGATACAAGTTGTTGAATATTTTTCACATTTTATAATATTGTAATTTTGCTTATAAACAGTGGATTTCACACTGCTGATAACACAGTATTTTCACAGATGGGATCAACTGATTAACAGTAACTGACTGATTGATAAATCGCATTGTAATGAATTGTATTAAGACTGTGATTAAACATTTTTTTTCACATCTATCAATCATTTCTAAGAAACTTAATGTACTTCATTACTTGTGTGTGTGTTTTTTATACTTTGAAGAATATATGGATGCTATTTTAAAAGAAAATGAACAAATTTGAAATGCATTTTATTTTGTTATATAAGAGCATAGCAATAAAAAATGTAAAACATCTATTTGTGTAACAGAAATTATTATTACAAATTCAAAAACTATTAAGTTTAAAGCAAAATGAATACATTAATAATTTGTATGGTTCTATATACTAATAATTATGTTTGATTAAAATGTTTTTAGTACCTTCATAAAGCTTTCCAAAAAGATCCTACACTGGGAGAAGAACACCATGGCCTCCTTGTAGAGCTTTATGCAGAATATGCACCTGAACAATTGTTACCATTTTTAAGGACATCTAACAATTATTCCCTAGAGCATGCTCTAGATGTATGCCAACAGAGGACTCTAATACGTGAAGTTGTTTTCCTTTTAGGTAACTTTTTTTTCTTTTTAAACAGAAAATGGACTTATTTTTCATATTAATTTTCTGTAACTATAGGAAGTCTTATTACCATTTGCATATTTTCAGAGTTAAACCAATTTCTTAAATATAAGTACTTTGAAACAATATTTAATTCAAAGATAAATAATTACTTTTGATCATATCATGGGAGGGGGGGGGGGAGTAATGTTACATTGATTCATTTTTCAACACAAAATATTTTTAATTTTTCTCAAGTACAAAGTTCTTTCTGATATAAAAAGTTTTTTGATATAAGGAAACTAACTTATATTTGATATTGTAATATAAAAAGAAAGTATATTTTAATATTATGTGTAAACATTTTAATATTTTCCACTTAAATAAAGAAATGGAAAAGTTAACCTCACTTAGAAATTTTAATGGATATGCATATGAGTAGGGGAAACCTGTTTACCTAGGGCCACTTTTTTTTCAATGCACAAAAATTGAGCCACTGGCCTCTTTAAAAATGTGAAACTGATATGCACTCATCATTATACTAACTACCATCCTATTGAAATTAATATAAGTGTGATGGTCCCTGGGGACCTCACTTTGAGAACTAGAATAATTATGAGACATAAATGAACCAGTAGCCATTTTTATAAATAACTTTCTTTATTTGGTTAATTTTCCCAAATAGAATCAAATAAACTTATTAACAGTAATTTTAATACTATGAGGTTTTAAAGGTAATATCCTTTAAATTAACTCAATTAATTAATGATCTAATTAATTAATTTATTAAATAACGATCACGCAGAAATTACCACGATAAGAGATCCCAGAATTATATTTAATAATGTTCTTATTGAACATTTAACTTTAATCCGACTCTTAAAGCTTGAATGAGACTTTAACTTCAAAATGATATTTACCTCTAAGAATCTCAATTCTTCATGAGGATAATTTATCTTCAACAACAATATTTCAATTCAAAATCACTATAACTCTATGTTTCAATGTCTATCTCCTACTGCTCTAACTTTACTATTTCGTTTGACTTAAATACTGAATCTAATCTGCATAATAAGGAATCCTGTTCGCTTTTTGGAGTTGATTGGAAATAGGTAGGGAATTAAATTTTCCTAAAAAGGTCGGTTCAGAAGGTTAGTGATAAAGTTCCGTATAGATTCGTCACATAAGTACTTAAAATGATAAAAGGTTTTTAAAAAATTTCTCAAATGGCCCTAGGTGCAATGACATCATTGAACCTAGGGCCTTTCCATGGAAGTTAGGTTTCACTCTGTAATCAGTAGAAAACAAACATACACATATGAATTTAATAAAAGAAACAATATTACCTAATACATTGATTTATCATGTAACTATTTAAATTGTGATGCGCCAAATTATTAATTAATTGCATGTATTTTCATTCAACATTATAGTTTAAAAACTAGTTCCAAAAGTGAGCTGCATACATTGTCGCTATGAAGCACCAACAGATTGTTGTTTGGAAAATTTGAACACAGTATTTCTGTTGTCAATTTCATAAGTTTCTTCTTTATCATAAAGAAACTCTTTGGAATGTGCAATATGCTTCAAAAAGTTAACTTGTGACAGGGCTTTATCATGCCTTTCACTAAATCCTCTTGGGGAATCTTTGTGGCCAGAATGGCATTTCATTCCAACCAAATCAAGAAGAAATCTGCGATATGCAGATTAGGAATGATTGTATATGTTGGAGCTCTAGCATTCGCGAAGAGGTCTTAGAGAAGTCGGCTGGAGGCCAGAGAGTATTGAAGGAGCCATATAGAAGCCAAAAAGTTGCTTAATAGCCGGATCAAGTTGGATTATAGTAATATATAGAAGATATAAAGATTGTTAACTGTTCGCACCGTGTGATATCGGTAATCGATAGATTATTAAACTTTAATTATAGAGCAGTCTCTAGTTAGTTAAGGAATTGGCTATAGATAAAGATTCCGAGGTTAATTTATTATAAAGATAGTGGGTATGATTTAATGTGCTATTTGCTAAGAATTGTTAATTGCGTCATATCCCTCCTGATCGTTTTCCTCTAAGACTTGTGTTGCATTGCTTAATACATATTGAGAGAATAATAAACTAGTTTTATTATGGAAGGTTCGAGTGGTCAATCTTTTATTCTACAAATCTAGGTCGCGAGAAGAAAAGAGATCATATCCCCTGCCAGAGGGGGGTATTCCAAACTCTATAGTGTTCTTTAACATGTATTATTTCTGCCACATAAAAAATGTTCAGTTTTTTTTTTTTTTTTTTTTTTTGCCTTTTAATTTTGTTAAACAAAAATCCCCCTTTTCAATAGTATCCCTTACATCAGTTACTATAGAATTTGCATCATCAGTGGAATTAAGAATCTTCAACACTGATAATTCTTCGGATGAAGCTGCCTCAATTTCATACTCGAGTTTTTTCACAAGTTTTTTTTTCCGGCTATTTTAATCGCTTGATGTTTTTGATTTCTTCCTTCCTGGAGTGTCAGTCAAGGTTCTACATCTCCCTGGTTTTCGGCCACCTCTGTTGGAATTACTTTGAGAATGATGCTTATATTAGAAATTATTTAGAATTATGCTTCTGTTTTTATAACTATGAAGAATTGGTTTTTTTTATTAAATGAATTCTTATGTTTGTAATCCTGAGTAATAACAATAATTGTAGCAAACATATTTTTTATAAATCAAGCTCATATTGAAAGTTTCAGAACAAAATATACACTCATCTCATTTAAATAACATCCAATAATTGACTAAATCAAAATGGTTCAGATAATTAAGGCTATTTCTTCCTTTTGTTATAAAAACTTTTTTTAATAAAATAATAACAAAGAATATTAATTGCAATTGGACCTAAGTACAAGACTAGGTAATTTCATACAAAATATCTTCTGCAGAAAAACCCACATGGAGAGGGGATTTATTTAAAATCTAATTCAGTACATAATGTTACAAACAAAATTATGTACTAGATTTCAAAGAAAAATATTTGACTTTAGACAACAATAAAATAAGATGAGCTGCAAAATTTTACTTCAGACCATGTAAAAATGATTTTCATTTATAACTTGCCACAGCTTTCTTTTTCAAAATGAATGCCCAAGTGGAAAGAGGTGTTGTTCACCTTAGTAATAAAACTCACCTTAGTAATAAAACTTAGAATTAAATATTATTCAAATAAAACGGGGTGGCCCTAGGTACAAAGGTCTCCCCTACACTTAACTCCTTCTTTCTTGCTCCTATCAAAATCACAGGGTGAAATTTCCCCCTCTATTTCTCGTGCCCATGATATTTCCGGGCTGGAGTATTCAAAAGTAACACATTAAAAAGATTAAAACTATATATTCTTATGCCCGGAATCAGGTTTATTTCTCACCGTATGACAGTGCCAGATTATGAGCAATGTGTTTAGAGATAGTCATTTTATTTTAAACCATTTGCTAGCACATTCAAATATATTAGCCTTATGTTTTTGTAACCTTAGCACAGTTACTCAGTTCCACTCTTTGTGAATACACGTGGGTTTCGTTCTGTTAGATTACATACTTATATATACATATACATTTATTAATATTGTATACATTGTGGAGTGAGTCAGGAAGTGAATCGGATTCTAGTTTAAGTATAAATGGATCTGAGAGTGATTCTGAAATAATAATCGATTGTTTTGAAACCTCGGTTAGTGAATATGGGAGCAGTGATGATTGATCTGTACTGTTATCTGTGATGTTGGTCTTTTAATCTCATGCTTTGAAATTTATCTCTAAGAAAAATTACTGTTGTGTTTTTACATTTTGCATAAGTGTAATAAAATTCTCTTTTAATGTTTAAAACTAATGTTTTTTAATTTTCTTCTCTTTGCTGGAAAACCAACATTCAGTCATAATAACCCTAAATGATGGATTTTCTTTAAAAATTAATTTTTAGTATTTCAAGCTAAAAATTTACCCAAAATTTAAAAGTAAATACATATATTGAACATATACTTAGTTTTATATAATTTTCTTGAATAAAATAATAGGTACTTTTACAGACGTTTTCTTCAAAATTATGCAGCCGTGTCAATGAATTTTTTAAACGTGTATTCGGCTAATTTTAAACATAAAAAAAATTTTAAACTAATAACTAAATGTTTGTTTATAAAATCCTTTCTTTGAAACTATATAATAAGTGTTGAATTATAGTAATTTTATATTATGTAACTTCATTATTTTAATGTGTCAATAAAAAAATTATTTTTTAATATTGACATTTCTTCAAATGAACTTATCTTGTCATAATAATTTGGGATTCCTATCCATGCAGGAAGAATGGGAAATACCAAGCAAGCTTTACAACAAATAACTGAACAACTTCAAGACATTAATCAAGCAATTGAATTTTGTAAAGAACATGATGATAAAGAATTATGGGAAGACTTAATTCAGTGTTCTCTTGATAAGCCAGGCAAGTACAATATTGCATTCTAATAGCCAATGCTATGAACTAAATCAAAATATGTCTAATAGATTATACTTATTTTTGCTTCTATAAAATATGCCCATCATAACATAAATTACTTTTATCTTCTTCAAATATATTGTAAAAATGTCATGTATTAAAAGAAGTATTTGGAGAAAATATTTTCATGAATTCCATGTTGAGTGATAAAACATTAACTCTTATTTCTTAAAGCTATTCTAATTTTTGTTATACATATAGTCATACATACCGTCCCTGTTTTTTCTTGCTCCTTTAAGACTTTTAAATTTACAATCTTTTCTTTGTATGTTTTTTGACTGATCTTCTATTTATCATACACAATTCAACCTTTTTTTTTCATTTTAAGTCAAAACATAGAATGAGACATTAGAAATAAGACATAACTTAATTTTCCCACATAAGTACCAAGTATATCGAGATAGTTGTCATACCACTTGATAAGCTTCAAAAAGCTCTCCTAAAAAAACTTGGGGTTTTACATATGGAAGAAGCATCTAACAACTTGTTTGACATCAGCATTGCTTCCAAAGCATCTTCCAGTGAGATTCTTCTTCAAAGCCGGAAACACATGAAAGTGTGAAATCAGGACTAATTGCAGATGGTGTTAGGTGTTCCCAAGTAAGAGTTGCAATATGGTTTTGCGTTGTCATCACCTAGTGTGTTTTTGCATTGCCTTCCAACAAAAGAACACCAGATCTGAGAAGCCACTTTTTCTGAATCCGCCACTTTCAATTTTGACAATGTGTCACAGTACCACGTAGCATTGATGATTTCAACCTCCAAAAAGTCCAGTTCTTGGGTGTCCCAGAAAACTGTGAGGAGCATTTTACCTGCAGAGGGAGTTGTTTTGAACTTCTTTCGGACAGGTGATGGCAGATGTTTCCACTCCATAGATGTGGCCTTCATTTCGGACATGAAATGATGGACCCACAATTCATCCCCATCACAATCCGAAACAGAGAGTCATTGCCATTTTCATTTGTTCCATGTGAGTCAGGGTCAGAACACCCATCATGCTGACACTTTCCTGTATCCATGAATGTCCTTGATGATCCTGTGAGCTCGCTCATGTCCAATTCCAAGTTCTTCCACTACTCCATCAATGATGATATGCCATTTTGTTTTAATCATGTCAATCACCTTCACATTTCAATCTGTAGTGACCATGCGGGCTGTCCAAGTCTCAGTATGCCTTGCAGTTGCCAACATTCATCACTGAATTGGCAGCACCATCTCCACACCATTTGTTTCGTCATCACATCTGGACCATAGAATTCCACGAACTAGTTATGAATTTCTGATCTGTGTGCCCATTCATAGTGGATAACTGCTCTCTTTCCTCGTTTGACCGCAAATTCAAAACACACCTTCTCTTCATACCTACCGGAACCAGACTGAGAGGCTATTTTCCGCTTTGTGCAGGACTGCAACAGTGCCATCAGCTTGATTGCAGTCGACCTCTACCCAATGGTGTATCAGTGTCTTGCGTGTTCACCGGCTGTTTCGTCGTTCGCCCATAGCCATTAAACTTTTCTTCCGAATGCAAGACCCCGAGTTTTTCCTGGAGGGCTTTTTGAAGCTTATCAAGCTGTATGACAAATGTCTTTGGTACTTACATGAAAGAATAAAGTTATATCTTATCTTTAATGTCTCATTCTATGTTTTGTCTGTCATACACAACTCTGACCACAGTCAACAAGGGAAACTTATTTTCCCGACTCACCCTCATATAAAATAGTGAATACAATTTATGATTAGTGGCATTTTATAAAAGATGATATGCTCTAAACTTCATAATTTAACTTCTAATAACTATGAATTTTTTTAAATAAATACTTGGAAAAACTCTGTGTTTTAAAATCTTTCTTTCACATCAATAAAATTTGCAATTTTAATAGAAATTTAATTTTTTTAACCATGTGCCTTATAAAAAAAATTATTATTTTACATTTTTTTAATACTAGGTTTTATTACTGTTCTTTTACAAAATATTGGAACTCATGTGGATCCAATCATGCTAATTCAAAAAATACCAAATGGCTTAGAAATTCCAGGTTTAAGAGATTCTCTAGTCAAAATTCTTCATGATTATACCCTCCAAGTAAGCTTTTAGTTATTCATTTTCTTGATAAAACCTTAGTATGGGAGATCAGGGCAAGATGACTATGTTAACAATTTTTGTTTATTATGTATTAAATATATATTACCATTTAATTTTTCAAATAAAAAAAAGGATAATTTTATTTTTTCATAACCTTAACGAATTGTCATCTTGCCCCAGTATTGGTATATGCCACTATTATTCTATATTTCAAAAACAGCCACCATTGCGTGTGTAGCCTGCACTTCAAAAAGTGTTGCCTAGGCAAAACCCAATTGAACAGTACCAGCCGTGAAAGAATCATACTGTTAGAATCAAAGATATTGAGGTATTTCATTTTTTGAGGCTGATAAGAGTTTTTCTTTAGGGCTAAGGCCCACGCCTTATATAGTGCCTCAAAGCCGAAATAAATTAAACAAAAAATAAGAAAAATCCAAAAGTTCACGTCACAGGTTTTTTTTTATAATTAATAAATTCAAAAATTCTCAGCTTTGTTTTTCACCAAAAGATATCAAAAAATTGATTCATCGACTTTTTTTAAAGGTATTCTATTTATCTGTGCATGAAAGCATATGAATAAATAATTCGTTCATATTTAGTCTGGCAATATTAGCTGGAGTTAAAATACTGCCGCAGGGAATCTCTGGTCAGAGACGGGGCATAGCTCAGAACTTTGCATCCAATTAAGTAGCCAATTAAAGTATCACAGGCTCGCTTTATGCTTCTATATCATATTAGAAATTTTAAAAGTATTTGATGTGAGAATAAATATTAGTGGTACTGGACATTTTTCATAATTTATCAATCATGTCAGGCTTAGGCACTAAAAGAGATGAGAAAATGGGAACCTGGTGCAGCAAAAAGAAAAGCGGAAAGAGTTGTATCTAACCAGGTTTAAAGTTCAGGTAAGATGAAATTTCTCGGTCAGGTAGAATAAAATTAATCGGTTCCTTCAACTTCTCAACAACATTTATCCGTATCCGAGTCTTCGTTGAATTCAGAAGTTACTCCAGATGCACCAACTATTGATACCGAACGACGAAAATCGGAAACAGAAATAGGATCAAAGCTTGCCAATAATAATTTGACGCTAAGATTTCTGATTTCACGTTGAGTATCATAAGTCACAATCAAGCAGAAGAGATTGATATTAGTTCTTCGCTAGTGAACATAGAGGTAGAGGAACATTGAGGTAGTGAAACAAGCATTTTCCAGTTTTGACCCGGGATTGTGTACGTTTCCCACGACAGATGTTCACCGGTCATGATGAAGCTCAAAGCGATCCCACACAGCAGTTCCATAACAGCGATGAATATTATCCTAATGATAATGATCATAGATACTTTTTCAATTTTCATTTCTCATGAAAACTAAACAACAGTGAAACTCAACGTCATCACTGGTTGGTTTATTCAAGTACTAAAAATAAAATTTTCTGTTTTCCATGCAGACTATTTGGCAATTCACAAATTCAAATGCTGTGATTGGAAACACTTAAGTAGTATCTTACAAAGGCAGGAGAATACTAAAGAACAAATTGCCTATATGTTCCAATGGATAACATTGGAGAAGGGAATAAAGCACGGAGAAAAATAAGACCAAGAAAATGGAAGGGAAACTCTTGAATCTCAAAAGCATTGGTATAATTTGTTTAAGAGTTTAGATGATATCATAAATTTCCTAATCTGACGTTTAGAGGTGTTATAGAATCTCTCAAAACAGACGAAGACACTAAGAATTCTGGAAACTTCATAGACTTATTTAAATAGATATCTAAATATGATCCTACGTTACGGGAACACATAATTTGCATTGATAATAAACAACTTGCACACCATGATATTCAAAATGAATTGATCACAATCATGTCAAGCATAGTTACCAGTGAAGTGATTGGTAGGATAAAAAAGGCAAAATATTATTCTTTTTTACTCGACTGCACTACAGACTGTAGTAGAATTTATAACAAATGCTGGTCAAATTAAGATATTGTAGTACTTTTATAGAAGTAAACTTGATTGGATTTCTTGCTTTCACTGAAACGAATGGAGAATATTTGACCAATGCAATACTGGTTGAGCTAGAAAAAAAATGGCTTACATATTCAGAACTGTCATGGATAAGGATATGAAAATAGAGCAAATGCTAAGAAACTGCCAAGAGTTACACACAGTCCTTCAAATAGGTGAGAGCAGTGACTTCTAACCTTATGAATTATATGAAGAATTACAAAATATGATTCCAAATTTACCCAACATCATTACCAATGTGAAACATCGGCTCCAAAATGTCACTGACAATGATTTGAAAGAAATTTTCACAAATATTTACATTGTGTTTCAAATTTTGTTAATAATACCTGTAAGTACTGCTTCTTCTGAGAGGAGCTTTTCAAAATTAAAGCTGATCAAAATCTATGCAAGAAATATAATGGGTCAGGAAACACTTTCAGCATTGGCAGTTTTATCTATTGAAGCAGATATAGTATCAAAGATAAATTACGGACCAATCATTAAGGATTTCAGCAAAACATAAAAAGGTAAAAAAAATTGTTATTTTTCTTTTTTTCCATTATTGTTTGATGTTCCAAAGAAATATGAGTAAAAAGTTTTGATTTTTTTTCTTTATGAATAAAAATTGGTTTTTTATTTTATAAACCCTCTTCCTACACCACCAGAGGACCTTGAGAAATTATCTTGCCCACATTAAGCTCAGGTCTCGCACTGCCACTGATCGTGGCAAGGGTAAACAATCTAAAGCTTCACAACTAACACAAAATGGTGATTTCAGCGTCTCTATACTATTGTTTAACGAACAGCCAATAGGAGAGCTAGTAGTGTCAGGTTGATCCTTCCACCTAGTGGAAAACAGAAAAATTATGTCCTGGTCTCCCCTACTATTTCTTTTAAAAATAATCTGGTAAACTCCTAGGAGAGCCCCCACCCTTGGCGCCAAACCGGAAAAAGCGCCAAGCGAAAACGAAATGGCGCCAAGCAAACCCGACAACGGTGACAAGTAAATATAGCAGTATAAGATGGATGCGCAATGAAAATACATGTAAACAATACAAAAATTTAACATTTAAGATAAAAAAAAATATAACAGCACTTACTTTCTTATTGTTGATCCTTCCCAAGTGGAGGGTAAAGTGTAACAACTGCTTTTAAAAAATTCTGGAAAGTCTCGTCGCTGAGTGAGTGATCGCGAGAGCGCCGCCATAAATACTCAGCGAGGTAATGGTCGAACATGCCTTCTGCGTGGCTGGTGTGATTACGGAGAAAACGTTTTATTGCCGATTAACTTACTATTGGAAAACCACGAATTCTTTCTTATACTTCTGCAAACATCATGCGTATTCACACCTTTTTTTCGACATCTCCATTCAAAACAACACTCTTTCGTTCATTTAATCCCATTTGCTCATTACATTTAGGACATTCATAACTTGAAGCGATTAATCCTTCTTTCATACACCATTCAATCAATTCTTTCTTGCCTCTAGCATTCAATAACGTAAAAAATTCTAACGTGTATTCACTTACAAGCGCAGCCATACTTTCAAACTGGTGCCCAACAACAAAATGAAATTTGAAATGCGCGCCCACAAATGACGAAAATTCTAGAAAAAGTTAGGGTTGCCATATGTTGTATTTAAAAGCAAGGTTACCATGAAGGCGCAATTATCGCCAACCAAAGTAATTCGCGCCAAGGGTGGGGGCTCTCCTAGGAGTGAACCAATAATCTTACTTATTTGAATGTTGAGGATGACAAAATAATCATCTATTAATATTTTTAATTTAAAAAAAATTGCTCTGCCAAGTTTAAAGATTACTTATATATTAATATAAACAGAAAATTGACTGCACATCTTGACAGTGCAATGTTAAAATATGCATGTGAAGATGGATTAAATTTTTCTTTTACATGAAATGAAAATTTTAAATCAGGGGTGGCCAATCTTTTTGGGAAAAGTGCCACTATCTGATAAAAAAAAATTATGCATGCCACTTCAAACGGAACTTTTATGCAAATAGCACAAATTATATGCAAGTCTAAGTTGTGGAAATTTAAAAATAATATAATAAATAAAACAAAACTACAAAGGTTACTATAGGTTAGGTATAAAATAAAAATAAGTAATCAGAAAAATTTAATTCTAAATAATTATTAAACAGTCAGTACTTTTTTAATGTAATTTTTCAATTTGTAGATTTTTTTACTGAGTAATATACATAAGGATTAATTCTCAAAGATGCTAACAAAATTGGGTGTGCATCAGTTTCTCCAAAATTGTGATAAAAAAGCAAAAGTGTTTTCACAAAAGATATGATTAATCAGGATTGGAAAAAACAATCTAATTTATTTAAATGTCTCATAATATGGGCAAGAAAAACTAAATATCAATGTTTATCTTCATTCTTGAGAAACAAGCACTCACTGGGCTTCAATATAATTTAAAACACTTTCAAATTCCAGAAATGCACTTCCTTTGGGAAAACCAATGCTCACAACTATGAAGGAGTGTTGTGCCCATTATAAAAACAAACCTTGTAATTTTAATTAAGTGTACTTAAAATGAATTTTGATGTTTTGTTTTGTCCGAGACAACCACTTTTCAATAAAACAAATTAGTATTTATTATCTTTTCAAAAATTTTTATTTTTTGTACAAGTTTTCTTCGCCTGCCACTCTTACAACTCAGCTGTGCCACAGGTTGGACACCTCTGTTTTAAATAATCCTACTTCATTCATAATTTTAAAATTAATTGACACAAAGAAAATGTATATGTACTTTTTTTTAATTGTTTGCCAACTTGTAGCGAAAATTAACCAAGAAATTCGATTTATGCTAAATTAACTGAATAGGATGTTATTTTAATTGTTGTGGTATATTGCTGTTTTTCTTCATTAGATATCTCTGCGTGAAGGCTGCAAGAAAATTCTTGTTTCAGATTGTTATAGCTTATTAGAAAAATTAAACAAGTTACAAAAAAGAGGAATCTTAGTTAGTGGTAAGTTTTTGGAACTCTTATTGACTAATTTACCCTATAAAACAATTTCTTATATAAATTTAAATTATGTTATTCAATCAGTACAACCCAGCAAAAGAAAACCTTGGGGATTTCTTCAAAATAATCTAAAACTATAAAAAATTATAGTAAAATTGCTTAATTCCTGTGTCTTGTGCTTCAAATAACATTAATCCTTAAAAAATATTTTATTGAATAAGAGTTAAATAACTATATGCATTTCATAGGATGAAAAATTTTAAATTGTTGTGCATCCAAGCAGAAATCACATCTCAAATGTTTTATTTACCAACCTTAAATTCATGTATTTTTAATCTGATATGCATCTTTTAGTTTTTGTTTCTAATATGAATTGATACTTTTAAGTTTAAATTTAATCTAATCAATTCATTCTAACTTTTTTTATTCTTGTAATTTATGATTTTCAATATATTCATAATATTTTTGTTTACAGAAGATCAAATTTGCTGCAAATGTGAAAGAAGATTGCATACAAGTGGTAAATTTTTTTTAAATATACACTAATCTGAAATGTTTTATAAGTAACTTTTATTTTATAAGTATAATTTGTGCAATGGGAAAATATTTTTGAATTTATATTTAATATAGGATTTAATTGCTAATGTTATAACATTATCAAGAATTTTTAAAATGTGTAAAATCCCTCTTTTCAAGAACAGCTTGTAATATTAAAAATGAATAACAATTTTTTTTCTTTTTTAATGAGGTTAAATACAATGTCTGTATCATGTATTCTTTTAAAAACAAAGATAATGTATTTGAGTTACCACAAAGTTTAATACATATTGAAAACATGTATTGAATACATATATGTACACATGTATAAAATACATATTGAAAACGAAATTTCTTTCAAATTTTCTAATTAGTATTACTTTGTATCAAAAAATATCTTGCACCAATGCAAGTTCATTTGTAATTTCTTATAAGACAGTTGTCTTACAATGTATAAAAGCTTATCAAAGGAGGCAAAAGAAAGTTTTAGAACAGATTAAATAATCTAAAAAACTGAGTACCTTTTTGTTTAATATATATATTTTTTTAAGATTATAGAGTTGGTGGTGATATCATGGTTTTCAACTGCAGACATGTTTTCCATGAAGATTGTGTGTCATATTTCTCAAAAGAAACAGTGAGTAGGAAGATTTCAAAAATTAACCTTTTCACATAAATTTAAAAACAATCGCAATTTCTGGTCTGCAAATAAAGCACATAGTTTTTATTTAACTTGTAAATTAACTGTAATATGAACAACTCTTGCATTTTTATGCAATTCTATACTTTTAAAAAGCCCCCTTCCCTTACACTATTCTGATTCCATCCTGGAGAATATAAAACACAAAACTGAACTATCATTTTCTCTCTGCTTTAAATTTTTTTAGATTCCATCATCATGTATCTTAATCAGGATATAAATGTCATTTTAAAATCAAAACTTGTTTTATTAAAATAAAAATTCATATTCTGTTTTGTAATAGAGGGGGAAATAAATTAATTTTATCGAAACATGCGCAATTACAGTAATTATACTTTCAGATGCCATTGTTTATAAAATAAAAAAAAAGGTAATTGATAGATTGTACCATAATACCAAAACAATAAGAAATCCAATCTCCAATCAATTCAAGAAGCAGGTGTAGCTACCACTATATCTGCTGTATCAATGATACTGGGCCCCTAAGCTACAATGGCCTCAACATGTGTTGAGGCCATTTGTGATACTTTCAAAAAAGTTTCATTCACCAAAAAAAGGATCTCCAAGAAATCATGATACAGGTCCCACAGTGAACTAGCTACGCCAGTGCAGGAAGCAGATCTTTTCTGCAGAAAAAAAAGTTAGTATGAAGGTTTATGTGCCATCCTACTCAGAATTTCTGGAATATGCAAAATGTGTGTTATTGTTTAAGTTACACGAGTGATTTTGAAAAATCCTGAATTTATGAGCATGTATATAATTTAAATTTTCTGAATCAATACAAAAGACACTTCATCAAAATGCTTTGCAAACGTAAATAAATCTTTTAGACATGAGCAATTTTTTTTATGTCAGTTTAATTGCAAAATATTAATTCTGAATCGACAAAAAAAGTTTACTATCTTTTACCATAAATATTAACCCAAATAAAGTAACTGAATTATTTTTAACATGTGTAAGAAAAATGTTTTTTTATTTTTCAGGAAACTTGCAGCATCTGTAGTGCACAAAAACATGGAAATTCTTAAATGTATCATGAAGATTATATGTATTATATGAAACTTAATAAAATTATTTTTTCAGGTTGAATAGTAAGTTGATAATTTTAAAATTACATGTGTACTACCTACAAGATTTTTACCATTCTATTCCTTGATTTTTTTTAATCTACAAAAAATTAAAAACACTTATTCATATAAAGTTCTTTTAAGTTATTTGTGGGAAGTTAAATCAAGGTAATTAACTTTACCTCTATATTAAGAATTATTAATTTAAAATATTGCCAATTTAACCACAGATAGAAGAGGCTTCATTTCCACCTTAATATATTAAAACCAGCTAAATGGCTAAGCATATCATGAAAGAAAAGTATTTAAGTTCTAAGATCAACATATAATTTTTTTAAAAAATGTATTGAAGTAATCTTTATTTTCTAAATGAATTTCTATGTTATGCTTCATTTTGCTTAGTAATAAAATTGAAGCAAATTGGGTTTTTTTTCAGTCAAATATTGCATTCAATATGCCTGTTTTAAGTTTTACTAACTGAAATATCAAAATATAATATTTTTTAAAAATCTTAAATCTCACACACATATTGTGACAGTTAATTTTGGAAATATTTATTCATAAAATGAATCAACACATTCCAATATTAGCCACAAAAAGTTCAATATCTTCCGACTGCAGTCTGGAATTTTTAAATATCAATGTTAAGACATGAGTGCTCAAATCCCTGATTTTTGGCACCAAAAAATTTGTTACAAAGAGAATGTATGTTTTGGGTAGATTTAAGTAATTTGATGAAACTTTTAGCAGAAACTCACCTTACATACCAATCTACCATATTTTTACTAATTCTCAAATCATTCACCACAAATTCATTTGTCAACTTACCAAATCAATATCTTGTCTCACAAGATATTAGATATGTTCAAGTGACTAATACTAACCATATGCATTTTCTAGCACATGTCATGGGGATTTTCTTTCTGCCTGTAACAGTGCCATTTGTAACCTACAGTAGTTCTCTTTCCTTGAATAAAATGCATATTTTTGCTACATTTCAGATGCTACATATATGAATCATTCTTTGCCTTTCATTTAAAGAAGTTGTAGTTTACATTGGTTTTTGTAGAATTACATTTTTCTGCTTGGTGTGAAGCTCTCAGCCAGAGTTGGTGACTTTTTTTCCCTTTGTTAAACTAGGGTCCAACCATTTTATAAATGAATCGAATTCCTTAGTAAAAAGCCCATTTTATTTTGGTAATATCATTAAACTCAGTTTCTTAAAAGCAAATGAATTTACCTTACATTATGAGAAGTTTGAACCACAAAGGCTGTTTAAATTCCATTTTCACCAATATTTATTGATTCTTGATAGAACTGAAATTCAGACTAGTTTTCTACTTTAGATAACTTGTGGAAAACAAGATTAATGTAACATCTCAATATCTAATGAGGCAAGTATAATTAAGGAACAAAATCGTGTTTTTTAAGACAATCAACTTTAAAACAAGTAATATTAAAAAAAAATTCAGTTACTTTTTAATAAATAGTTGTAATCAATTTTTATTAATTATCATTAAAGTATCGTATTATCCTGTAATGTCGTGTATAGCTAACCATCAATAAATTTTTACAGCTTAATATAAAAATAAAAGCATTGTTTATTTGCAAAACAATTTGTTACTGAAGCAATAGAATTCAGTCCATATGCCAAGCCGGTGCAGTCAGTCTATATTCTATTTCTCAACGCCACCGGCGCTCATCGTCTTTCCACTCCAATCTCGGACTAAGCCCTTTCTCTAGCGCTCTCCTCTCATGCAGGGCTTTTCCCTTGTCTCCATCCAAGGCCGGGCTCCTCTCGTCTCCTCAAAAAGAACCCTTTTAAACACCCAGGGGTGTGTTCACAACACGCCCCTTGTCCCTTCTTATTGGCAGGTCACAAAAGTCTCTTGACCTCCCTCGTCCTGTTTGCGCATCACACGCCAAAACACACCCGGCGTCATAATTCCTTGTCCAACATCTGGACACACTTGTCCATCACGCCACCTGTTTCTATTATCCCCTTCTCTCAACACCAGAAAAGACAGGATTCTTTTAAGGCAGGCTTCGCCTATTGTCAATGGGGTGCCGGCTCTCCTTTACCATTATGGCGACCTGTCTGGCTGTCGTCACTCCCCGAGCTCAGACAATAAACAATGGCTACGTGCACTGGTCATTTTACAGCTGGTGGATCTTAAGAATTCATGGACAATTGATGGGTGTGAGTTCCCAACAATCGAAGACGTCATACTTGTCCCTTAACAGCTGATGAAACTATTAAACTTATCATGAATCGAAAGATGGGGATTCACAACAATCGATGTCACAATCCAAAAAAAATGTATATATAAAATATAAGCTCAACTGAATGCTTTGAAACATGTGAAAAATCTTTTTAAAATTTTCACCCAAGTCGCTAAAAATGAAGCCAATGTGACTCTGTATCCGTAATTCTTTAAATAATTAGTTTCAGTCAATTATAATTAAATTATTGTATTGTTACCCAAAACAATCATGTTTAGAAAATTTCAGCTCAAATGAGTGATTTAAAATGCGAGAAAAAAACCTTTTCCAAGTTTTGACACAAGTCACCAAAAATGATGCCAACATGGCTGTATTTGTAATTCTTTGAATAATTAGCTTTAATCAATTTTTATTATAATTAAATTACTGTATTACCCAAAATAATGGTGTATATAAAATTTCAGAACCCTTTAAAATTTGAAGATAAATATATAGGGAATGTGAACTAATAGTAGGAATTGAAAAAATGAATGGTCAACCAACTTGTCTTGAATTCATTATATTAAAATATACACCGAAATTTATTAGCAGCAGCATTAGTTTAGGACAGGAGTGGCTAACCTGCGGCACACGTGCCACAAGACTTGCCAAAAAATTTTTTGAAAACATAATAAATAATCATTTCTTTATACAATTTTATTGAGATAGGTTTGTCTTGGACAAAAGCCTCGAAATATGTTTGTGAATAAATGTTTCCTGCTATAAACATCATATGTCTACCTATACTAACAAATTTTGTAGGCATCTGTAGGAGATAATCCTAATATAGATGACTTGGTAAAAAAATTAATAATTCAAAAGCTACATTAAGTAAATACTGAGCATTCAATAATTATTTTGAATTAGATGATTAAGTTACTCATTTTTATTTCATCACGTAATTGATTGAACTTCTACAAGTTTATTAAAATAAAAACCTAAGTTTGTTTTTCTTATTTATAATATTTATAAATTTCGACTATAGACTTGCATTTAAAAATGTGCTATTTGTATAAAAATCCCATAAGCTTATAGTAACATTTTTTTTTTTACTTTTCCACATTTTTCTGTCCAAAAGTAGCAAGTGGTATGCATAATTAATTTTTATCTCAAAAAGGTTGGACTTTGTAATTTTTAAAAGCATTAAACTTATAACAGGTATAAAAAATGATAATCAAATAGTTTAATAAAACTATCATTCTACAAAATCAAGATTTATATTATACAATTAAATTTTTGTCAATTATTCTTTTAATTTTCATAACTGTTTTATAAAATCAAATCAGCTGGAAAGCATCTTCATATACCAAATTTTGTTATTTTTTGCTAGACTAAATACACAAGAACATCCATGAAAATATACATGCAGTGGACCACTGCATGTATATTTCCACCATTTTTAACTATCCACCCAAATTTTGGAGACTTTATTTTTTAACATAATGACACTAAGCACAATGTAGGCTGCTGGTGTCTGTAACTGTACCCAAATTCTAAAAAACCTCACCAAACACTTTATTCAGTAGAACATATTTGGTGAGAATTTGATTTAAAAAAAAAAAAGGATATATAAAAATATAATGTGAAGTAAAAGCAAATAATCAATGCAGAAGTTTAAAAAAACTGATTAAATCTATACTAAAACACTTAAAAATTGTTGTGAACACTAAAAGATATCCTACTAAGTACTAAATTAAGAATGAAATACAATATTTAAAGATATGTTAAGATTTTTGTTAAACATACAAAGACTTAAATGGTGTAATTTTTTAGTAGCTTTTTGATTATTAGTTTTAAACTATTTTTAAAAAACTGATTTTATAATTCCATAAAAAAACAAGTTGCAGACATTATAAAAAAAATTCCAACATATTAACTCTCCAAGCGGTCCACACGGAAAATTCCATCATTGTAAAAATGCCTCGAAAATGCACTGCACAGGTTTTTTTGCCTTCAAGTAACATTCTCAAAAGCGGTTGAGCCGTACTTTTCTGAAATCCTTTCCCCCTTTTAAAGGTTTAACATCTTGAAAGATAATTAAGGATGGTGGAAGCCACACAGCAGGACACTGATAGGAAGTTTTATGGCTCGCAGGAAACCCTGTGTTTTGACCCTGGAGCAATCGTAAAAAATCCGGGAAGAATTTCTTTAGACCCTAGGAAGTGTTTGTTTGTTAGCTTGTATTTTAAAAGTTTTGAAAAGTCCCAACGCATAAGTAAAATATGTTACAATTCCCTTTTGGTTTCATATTAATTTGAAACTGTAACAAGTTGGGGCATGTCAGGGCAATCTGTTTTATATAGTTAAACAAACTACCCTTTTCAGTATATTCTTTTGCTTCATTTTTCTTATCTTAATCAATGCTTTCAGTTTTTGAAACATGATTATTTCATTATAAGATGCCAAAAAAAAAATTAATAAAACACCTAACACACACTTTAAAAAAAATTTGAAACCTTTTCAACTTTCCAACCACTAAAAATGAATAAATTTAAACTTCATCAAATAATTTGAAACATTTTCTTACACTTTGATAAAAATAATAATGAAAAAAAAAACTAATTAAGATCTCTATTAGATTTTTTTTTTTTTTAAAAACTTCAAAGCCCAAGTGTTCAGGGAAGTTTACATACAGTACCTTAGTTATATATTGTTAAAATACACCGAATTATATTTGAATTTTAAGTGTTTGAACTTCAGTTTACATCAAAGACAACATGAATGAAGATTTTCCCACACATTCTTTTTAGAACTTGAATGTTTGAATAAATGGTAATCAAAAATACACGGAAACATTTACTGTAGACATTTAGGCATATAAATAAACATAAAAATCAATTTTAAATTCGAGCTATTCAAAAATATATATTTATGCAAAATACCTCAACATTTATCTTTTTTTAAAGGCTAACTGAATAAGTAGTAAAATCCTAGGAGAGCCCACACCCTTGGCGATAAACCGAAAAAAGTGCCAGGTCAGAACAAGACGGCGGCAAGGGAATATAGCGGGACAAGGTGCATGCGTGATGAAAATATATGTAAACAATACAGAAATTAAACATTTAAGATAAAAACAGTACTTACTTTCTTATTGCTGATCTTTTCCAAGTGGAGGGTTCAGCGTAACAACAGATTTTAAAAAAGCCTTAAAGGTCTCATCGCTAAGCGAATGATCGTGTGAGTGCCACCATATTTATTCTGCGAGGTAATGGTTGAACATACATTCGGAGTGGCTGGTATGATTTCGAAGAAAGCATTTTATTGTCGACAATTACATTTAGGACATTCATAACTCGAAGCAATCAATCCTTCCTTCATACACCATTCAATAAATTCTTTCTTACCTTTCGCATTCAACAAAGTAAAAAATTCTAAAGTATATTCTCTCACACACACAGCCAGCCCGGAGCCCAACAACAAAATGAAATTCGAAATGCGCGCACACAAAATACGAAAATGCTAGAAATAGTTAGGGTTGCCATAAGTAGCGTTTAAAAGTAAGATTACCAAGATGGCACAATTATCGCCAACCAAAGTAATTCGCGCCAAGGGTGTGGGCTCTCCTAGGAGTGAACTGAATAGGGTAATTAAAATCTGAATATTTTTTGAAATCTCGACCGTATAAAGCTAGAAATTTTATGTTAGAAATTCCATTTGAAATTTCGAAAAAAAATGTATCGCAGTTTAAAATTATTTACCATAAGTTCTAGCAATTCTTTGAGTATAATATAAATTTCAAATTTTATTATATAGCTTCTTTAGTATTATATTTAGTAATATATTTCGAAGATTTCATACAATTCAGTTGAAAATTGCATGCTAAAAGCAAAAAATATACTAAAAAAATTGATGAATATACAATAAAGTTTTACATAGAAGCAAAACTGTAGGAATGAAAAATTTTGAGTATATCTGAAGTAGTTTTCGAAATATTTATTTTAAAGTTCAGAAAATTTGTGTGTGTTATGTTATACTTAATATTAATTAAATGATTAAAATAATATGTTAATAATAGTCATGTAATCGGTTGATGACACATTCACATACTAATAAAAATTATAATGGTCATTGATGCGAATGTCGGCTTGTATACGGATCCGTCCATCTCTGAAAAAACCGGTTTTTTAAACATTTTTTTGTTAGCCCTGCGCTGGCGGTTTTAAATTTTAAAGTGTTTTAAGGTAGTGTTCCGCAACCCCTGGTCCGTGGATCAAATGCTACCGGTCCGCACAAGAAACATTAAATTAAGAATTTTATGCAATTTTAAATTCAGACATTAAGATATTGATGTAGAAAATATAAAACGACCATCTATAATACATGAAAAATACAGTCTGCTATAAAATGATCTTGACAAACAAAATACGGCATTTTCACTTACTATGGCAGAGCCGGCGGCAATCTGGAAAAACAGAGGGACCCACGGTTTTGATGGATGCCGCTCTAGCTTTTCAAGTTCTCAGGAAAAAATATAAATTACAAATGCAAAAATAAGTCTTGTAATTTTCCATACATTTTTATAACGAATTGTGGAATTGGCTTCCAATACA
The DNA here is from genome assembly GCA_019973935.1 of Trichonephila clavipes. Lineage (NCBI taxonomy): Eukaryota > Metazoa > Arthropoda > Arachnida > Araneae > Nephilidae > Trichonephila > Trichonephila clavipes. The sequence goes on from BMAU01002453.1 coordinate 29,458, forward strand.
TTGTTGTGTTTGACAATATCTAAGGTAACCAACCCTACTTTAGATAGATTTGTACTACTTTTTAAATTCCTTTTAAAATTAATTCGTGCAGCAAAAATACACCTTTTGCACTCTTAAAAATTTATGTAAGCTATAATGGTCGAGTGGTAGTGTATCGTGCTTCCACACCACAGGTCTGGGGTTCTCTTAACGGGCTGGGCAAGGTCGACTCTGCCTTTCAACCCCGCTACATTGGGTCGATAAATGAGTACCAAGCCTGCTTGGGGTCTAAAACACTGAAGGTCTCTCTTCAGACAGACCAACAAATCGGGACATCTGTTCATGCACCTCAGCGCCCAATGGCCACGTAAATTGGGATGGGAATAGTAGTTCCTGGCCCTCATGGATTGTTGTGCCACTGTGAGTTTGGATTTTAAGTTTGAGGATCGTCTCACTTTGGAAATACCCCTTAGATAAACATGTATTTCCACTCATTTGCAATTAAACATTTTTCTTTCAATTACGTTTATTTCAGAAGTTTGATTTTTCAAATGTATTTGCTTAATAACATGTATATTTGTGTATTATATTAAAATTTTGATCAATCCAAAATTACATGTTTTTTGCTGCTCTAAAAGCTTTTAGAACTGATCTTACAATCCATATACGTTTTATAGTAGTATATTTAAAAATGATAAAGACACTTTTATAACTGTGTTAGCTTTTATGCCTCGTTTGTAAATATAAAAAATTGCTTTCAGCTACAGTTTTTAAAATGTACTGAAATAATTGGAGGAATAGGATATTTACATATTATGAATATTTTTGACTACAGTAAGATATATTTATATATATATATATTTCAGTTTCTTTACAATTTGAATAGAAGTTGTAAGCCATTTTGTGAATAGTTTGATATTGAATACAAACTCATAGGCTGTTTAATATTGTAAAGTGTTTTTTGATACCAGCACACATTAAAATAAGACTCATTTGCAGTTATATGATCAGCTTCAGATATTTATATTTTAAAAAATAGTCTACATGTACGAAAACATTCTTTCAAAACCACACACCACATCTCATACTATGTCTTCCCTACAGCAAGAAATATTTGTGTATACTCAAAAAACTTAATACAGGATACATTTCAAAATGTTAAAATTGTTTAAAATTTGGTTAGGATACATTGTGGAATTGTCAGTTAACTTCACTGAACAAAATTGTTTTAAGTGTATTGTTTTGAAAGACAAAATTAATTAGGGAGAACTTTTCTCACAATAGAATTTGTAATGACTGAATTGTGTGAAAATGTAGTTATCGATGTGTGACATTTTTCCTTGTAATAAAAGAAACAGAAAGATAAGAAATTAAACTTGAGTAGAAAATGGTGAAAAGTACTGTCATGCGCATTTTAAGTATATCCCCCATTAAAATTAAAAATTACTGACTGAATGTGTGTTATGTCCAGCAAGAAGAAAAGAAATTTTTATTTAATACAAGTGCGAAAAGGAGAACACTAGGAATGAAAATTTAGATTTTTTCCGAAAAATATTCAGTTAACATAAAAATATCATTTATATGATTTTAATTAAAATAAATTAAAAGTATTGAAATCCTTTTTTATGTTATTTTAAATTAAAAATATAATTGAATAGAGAAAGATCGGTTTTATTTCATAAATATAATCATCGTATGTATATCACCATATTGTCTTATTGTTTAAAAAAAAAAGAGATAGGGCCTTTACTCTTTTTACCTCATTACTTTTTTAAAAAGCAGGAAAGTGAGCACGTTTTCTTACTCTCATATTCAAAAATGAATACAGGATGCTTCTTTCTGGTTCAAATTGCAATACCAATATATATATATATTTAATTTTTAAAAAATGACAGAAAAATAAATTTTGCTTGAAGAAAATATATTTTTCAACTTCTAACACACTATTTATTTCATTTTTTTTACTCTTCATTTTGTTTTAATTTTACTGTGACTGAACATATAGGGGAAACGACCGAGTTGCACTACCGCTTTCATACAAGATTGCCCAAGGCAACTTAACAGCTAGCTGTAAACGATTGATCTTTTGGTTCTTACTTGACAAAGGGACAGAACTAAGTCAGAAAATTGTCCCCGTTCAACCTCCCAAGTTTTAAAAGGGGGAAAAGAAAGAAGTCTGTTGTCTTTTTAAAGCGATTGGCAAAATTACGAGTAAACGCTTTCGGAATAACTTTTCAGGAGGAAGCTAACCACCCAGAGGGTTAATTTTTCTTAGTCAAAAAGATTAAATTTTATAGGAAATTGCAAGTATACGAACACTTTTGTGGTTACTTTTAAGCTGAAAACCTGAGAGTAGAGGTCTGATTAACTCATTTACTGTGATGAAAGATAACATTCATGTCACACTAAAATGAGGATTTTAAGTTTTGATAGTTTTTATTACATCAGCTCTTCTGCATTAAGGGTCTTCATGACAATTAAATTTTAATTCAATTGAATATTACTAAATGTAAAACTGATGGCATAAGCACTTTTCTACCATAGCTTAGTGGACCAGTCCGTGGCACCAGACTACCCATAGAACATTAAATTATTCAAATTTTTATTTACTGTGGGGTATTTCGGTTTGTGCGACTTGCCATGGAATCACTTTATATTCATTTTTTGGTGCAACTGTATTTTATTTTAAATGCATATTTTAATACAATTAAAATTAATTTTTCAAGAAAAAACTTTTAATTTCAGAACTTATTAAATGTGAATGATTATATTCAGCTTATTTTTAAGGAATATATACCTTCATAAAAATTAAAATAAATAGTTCAACAGCAATAGAAGAAACAAAAATTCCTTTCAAATCTTCTATCAAAGCTTATTACACTGGAATGTCAAAAATATTCTTACTTTCTTTTTTGCCAAAAATCTATTGCAGAATCATGGAAGAAATGAAAAATAGAAATTAACAAAAAACTGAAAATCATTCAAGTGAATTTGGTTACTTTAATGACAATACATTACTTTAGGGTTGTTGTTTTACAATAGTAGATTTTTCAGAAACATAAATACCATCCAGAAACTTACGAATGTCCTTATTTTTGACCAATGTAGATTGATGTATTAAAGCCGCTGATAGAGAAACTGCTTCTATCTCATTACCTTGCAAAATCAGTTCATCTTTCTGTCGTGTGGAATTCACGCAAGTAACACCTGGATGCATTTTAACACTACGCATGATCTTCTCTCCAAGAAAGTTTCGAATTTCAACTACAGAGCCATTTTTAGATGTGGTTACATTAATCGGAAAATGAGCATAGACTAATCTCATTTTGTATTCATAACCTTGAGTCACTCCTTTAATCATATTTTCAATATGAGAACAAATAGAACGAATAGTTGCTAACTCTTTGCGAATTCCAAAATATTTTGTAACAATCAATTTGTCGTTTCCTTGAAGCTGGAAATCAATTTGGGCATGACGAAAATTTTTTTGGCTAGATCCACGTGGACCTCGAACACTAACTATTCGTGCTCTTACCTTAACTTGGACGTCACCTGGAATTTTAACAGTCTGAGAGGAACACAGTGTCTTCATTTTGAAACTTACTTCTTAAAACAGCGTTATTCCAGAGTATGACTATAAAGTTCTACTTACAGACTTTATCAAATATTCCAACGCTATTCAGAGTAAGATTGGAATTCTGAAGTACTAATTCAAATTTAGTTCAGTTAAAACCACAGTTAAATAGTTGGTGACACGAAATGTTCGGAAAGAAAAAAATATTCACATTCAATAATATTTTACATCTTATTAGTATGATGAGTACAATATTTAATATAGAAAATATTTCCTCTGGATGAGCAATTTTTTTAAGAGTTAATACCAAAAGTTAATGAAAAAGTATCTAAATAATAAATAATGAACTAGAGAAGAAGAGAGTTATCTGATATGGCTTTCAGCCTGAGTTCTTGAATTTCATTCGCCAGTTTGTCTCCTTACGCTTTAGTTGTTGGTTGTTAGAGATCTATGAGATTTATGTTTTAGCATACGTCGAATGGATATTTCGTTATTATATGTTATTCTTGATAATTCTCGTTTGTAGGTATATATAAATTTATAGTTTAATTATTTTGTTCGTGTTTCTTTTCAAAAAATATTTATTTTTAAATATATCAGTAAATATTTTATGCTTCACACAAAACGTCGTATTGCTATGGAAGACTATTTTAAAGGTAAGATATTTTTTGCAATATTTTGAACATGTTTTCTTTTCTGTTTAACATGTTGTCAGTTAATCTAAATTAATTATCAGGATATTTTTTGTTTTTAAGTATTTTGCTTTAAGAAATGCTCTTTCCTGATTATTTTCTTGCTTAATCATCATAAATGCCTTTTTTCCTACATAATCATCATTTTACTTAATTACATAACAATTAATTTGGCATTTAAAATGTTATTCGCACAGAATCCTGATCTAATATTAGTAGCCCGCATAGATTACTTGAGTTTTCCTCTTCTCGCTCGCTGCCATTTTGACAAAGACGCTATGTGTTTTCATCTCGTAACAAACTTTTGAAAATTTTATGAAGAACTTTTCATTTACAAATTAGCGTATCTTCATCGAGATTTTATAATTTTTGAAATTCTTTATTTCAGCCTTTTTCTACTTTTAATTTAATTGTTTTTTGTTATCGCATTTATATAAATACGAATTTTTTTGTAATCTAGAAATTTATGGATGTAAACATTACTTTAATTATTAGCGATTTGATACTCAATGCATATAGAACGTATGAATATATAACGGAATTTTAATATATTATGCCTGCAATGATCGCTTGAACTTAAAACGAAGCAGTTTGTATTAGCTTTTTAAAAATCAATTTCAGTTGTTCATTTATATTTAACTGGATAATTTTAATATGTATCAATAGTTATTTTAGAAAAAGGAATTGTTAAAGAAATTGTATATTAAAAATGTTAATGCTGACTTTATAAATGTCTAATTATCGTTCTGTAAGTTGTTTAACAAACAAAATCTTTCTAAATATTTATTCATCGTGCTTCCGAATTTTCTTGTCTGGTTTAAAAAATATAATCTGATCAAAAATCGTAACTATTATTTTAGTAATTTAAATTTGAATAGAAAGCTAGTTATATACTTTGTGATCATGGTTTTCTCTAGTTATTTAATTTTCATATTTACCACAAAGGACTGTAATACTTAAATATTGACATTTTTAATTCAAGATTATAATTCATTCCTATATTTAGAAATATATAAAATTCTACACAAATTTCTAATATGACATTTTAAAAAAATAATTTAGCTTTCATTTAACTTTAGAATTAGTAATTTTAGTTAAGCAGATAATGGGATTATTGTTCATATTTAAAAATTGCACATATATTGCTATTAAATTTTTTTAAATGCATATTTCTGTTACTTTTTTAGGTGCGAAAAGGAAATGGGGGAATAGACATGTAAGTAAAATTTATCCATCTTTATAAATGCAATTATTAATATCAATAACTGCATTATTTTACTTGACTTACAAATTTTTGTTTTTAAAAAAATACCAATTTCCATTAAGCATCTAGATTGATTGTATAAACTCTCATGTAAAAAATTTTAACCCTAAAATTAATGTAGGATTTCTTTAATTCTATCTTGAAAGTCAAAAACTGTAATGCCAGAGTTAAAATCATTCTAAAATATAGTTTCATATTTAAAAAGAAGTCCCAAAATGTTTTTTTTATCATTAAATGCATAACTAGTATTTAATTTTCTTTCAATGTCATTAACTCTAAAATTAAAGGTATTTGTATATGGTGATAATATGGAAAAAGTTAAATGAACTGATTCTCAAAATTTTAATTTGTTGAAGTGAAATTTTCCTTTGTATTCAATTTTACTTTTTTTTACACTAATTTATTAGCTTTATTATAATAATTTTAAATTTCATTTTGTTGTATAATATTTAAAAATTAATAAAAAAAGTAAAGTATATAATATTTTATTTTGAAAGATTCTAGGAAATTCATAAAAAATTAAGGGTACTTGCATATCAGAACTGTGGGAACATTCAAAATAACTCGTCAAGTAGGCAAACCCAATTTCATATGTGTATTATGTGCTGAATTGGTAACCATGGGCTTTGTTTCATACAATGTCCCCAATACAGTTGCGATAATGCGCAAGTACCAAATTAAGAATTTAAGTTTTCCTTTTTGTGTGTGTGTTATATTTTTAATCATTATTTAAACTAATATGTGCCTAAATTCTTTTTTTTTTGTTGTTGTTGATTTAATAATTGTTTAGTCCAAGTTTCTTAATTGACAAGGGTTAAGATAATTATGATTTATGTTAGAAATGTTCTAATTAAATTATATATTTCTTACACACACACACACACACACAAAAATCTTTTAAAAAAATTTCAAAGAAAGGAAAGTGTTAATCTTGGGTTTCAAAATTAAGCACTTAATACTAGTTAAAAACATAATTTTAATACTCCTTTAATATTTGAAATCTTTTTTAATATTATTGAAATATTTAAAGTATTTCATTTTGAAATCTTCTGATAAATTAAACTTGCATTATATATTTCGCTTTTTTAAAGTTTGATGGCTGTTAAATTAAAACTGTAACTGACAATAAACTTCCCATAATGAATGGAAAAAGATCTGAGCAAATAAATTGTTTATTAAACACAGAAAATAAGCACACAAAAAAAGAATAGATGGCTTGCATAATCATGTACTTGAAGATATTCACTAAAAAACTGTAAAAAAAATTTTCAAATTTTTTAACAAAACTTATTTGAAATCTTTGACTTTATTAAGTCTTATATATAATATATGTATAAATATAATTTGTTCAGAAATAAATTTATTTAATGTACTGTTTAACTGGAGTAAGTAAATCAAGCTTAAATGGTCTCAAAAGAATAAAACTTCAATTTTTTTTTAATGTCTTTTATTTCAATTGGGAATATTTCATTTTCAAGCATTTTAATGCTATTAAAAAGATTTAAAAGTTATTTTTAAAATTCCAAAATATGTTTCATCACAATTGACATAAAATAATTCATCACAATGGATTTATACATGGCTTTGTTAGCCTAATTAAATTTCAAACATCAAGAAAAATCTGAAGAAAATTTATAGGTACTTGATATTTTGTTTGTACTTGACATTTCAGTCTATTTTTAATGCTATTCAAATCACAAAAGCAACTGTACTTTGTTCTAATTTTTAATTTGAGAAATTAATGTTTATGAACTAAATTAGCTTTGTTCTGCAAAGAAAAGTCTGCAAAGCAATTGATCTTGTAATTTTATTCAAATTACACTATTTTATTAGTTTTACTGACAATTTTAAATTTTATTTTGTTGCATAATGATTAAGAATTTATTAAGACAAGTAAAACATATATGATCCAGGGAAGAATTCTATATTTAAGGTTCTAGGGAATCATTCATTAAAATTGGAGATTTAAATTTCCTTTGTTATATTTTTAACCACTATTTGAACTAATATGTGCCTGAATTCTAAATGTTTTTTTTATTATTAATGAATAATCATACAAGTAAATATGCTTTCAGTTCAATTCTTGCTTAAAGCAAATATTGCTCATAGAAATAATTCATTCAAATGATTCTGGGTAAATTTTTATTTCCAAGTATGTTTTGAGATTGTATGTTGTCATCTGTCTGCTACCTCTTCTTTGCGATTCCCGGTTCCTCAGACGAAAAGACACTTACTGCTTTCCTTCAAGCGGACAATAGCGGGCACCCCTGTTGTCGGCTATTCATATAGTATTTTGAGTAAAATCCTAGGAGAGCCCACACCCTTGGCGATGAACTGAAAAAAATCGCCAAGCGAAAACAACAATGGTGGCAAGTGAATAATAGTGGGGCAAGGTGACTGCATAATGAAAATATATATAAACAATACACAGAAATTAATCAAATATGTTTAACATAAATTAGAAACGGTGTTTACTACTGATCTTTTCCGAGTGGAGGGCACAGCGTAACAGAAGATTTTAAAAAAGCCTTGAAGGCCTCATCGCTAAGCTAATGACCATGGAAGCACCACCGTATATATTCTGCGAGGTAATGGTCAAATATACCTTCAGTATGGCTGGTATGGTTTCAAAGAAAAAGTTTAATTGCGGACAATGTACTCTCAATAGAATTTGTGTGAGCACTGGTATCAGGATCCTTAAAACATACACTATGATTGACCTCCAAAATCCTCATGCAACAAACATTTATACGCTTTCCAACAATCAAAAACAATCTTATATTCAGGCAGGAACCATTCCTTATTCACACTCAATTTCTCTTTTGTCCGTCATTCAACCACTCGGGGCGGGGGGGGGACATTATTCGTTCCTCTTTCTATACCTTCAAACTCCAATTGTCCATTCACAGGCTTGCCTGTTCCATACTTCATTTTATCAATCTTACTCTCATCAATTTCAATAACAACATTTACTCCTCTAATTTTCACACTATCATTCACAATCGCATTCATACAAACCTCTTGACAAAACAAACCAATCAACTATATTTTTATTCAAATTCATTCACAACATAATGATTCATACATCTTCAAACCACATTTTAGTTACACGTAAAATATTATACGTAACTTACAATTGGAAAACCAGGAATTCTATTTTATACTTCTGCAAACATCATGCGCGTTTGTATAATCCCATTTCCTCATGACATTTAGGACATTCATAATTCGAAGCAATCAATTCTTTCTTACCTTTTGCATTCAACAAATTTTAAAAATTCTAAGGAAAAACACTCGCACACGCAGCCATACTTCCAGCCCAATGGCGAACTTTGAAATGCCTGTTGGCAAAATACGAAAATTCCAGAAATAGTTACGTTTACCATAATGAGTGTATCAAAGTAGGGTTACCAAGATGGTGCAATTATCACCACCGCCAAAGGGAACCGGGTACGAAACAATTTTGTTTCCAGTTAGGAATAGAAGAGATTTGAAGGGGGTGTGAAAGAGTCCTGTTGGAGAAGTTAAAAAGAATGGAGTAAAAGGTGAAAGGAGAGGAGCGATAAAAAAAACTGTTTGAGAATATTTTGGAGGACTGATTAGGCGAGAAGAGTCGATACTATTGAGTTATACCCCATAGCTGAGTGTGAAACTGTAAATATGCCTTGTGTTAATTTTAGATTCCAAATTTTAAATTTAAAATAACATTATACATGTGTATAATTCTTGCTTTAATACCTTTTCTCTTTGTGCATTTTGGGTGTTTTTTCCTACCCTCTTGATAATTCAAAGTTTTTCATTGGTCCCTTCAACTTCGAATTATGGAGAGTCGACTGCATATGAAAACTTTGTGTGCTATATTGAGTTCTTAATTTTTACTAAACATTAAATGTATGATGCAATTAGTTTGAAGTTTTTATAAAAAGCAAAGAAAATAGGAAAAGGTTAATTGAAGAAAATGACTATCTGTATAATTTAACTATCAATGGAGATAGTATTTTTAAGAAATTCATGTGTAGACTTAGATTTGAAAGAGGTCTTTTTTTTCTTCTTGAAAGGTCGGCAGGATTTGCAAGAATAATTTAGTGCAGTAAGACTTGTAGAAAAATATAGATAAACCACCAAAATTATTAAGGCATTGTTTACAATTCTAAAATCGTAAGAATTCTTGTACAAGATGTTGCTGTATGCAGATATCCTATTTAATTAATCAGATATATTAAAAATTTTGTAAAATATATCACAATTTCAAATGCAGTTTGTTTTTTCTGATATATTGTTTTGGAATTTCCAGATTTCAAATTGAATTAATTCCTTCCGTTCATCCTTTTTTAGCACATGTGGAAAAATCTTAAAAATTTACATATCCTTTATTTGAGAAAGTTTGTTTTATTTAGGAGAGAAGTGCTATTGTATGTCTTTTTTATTACTGTTATTTTTTTCTTATATTTATATCATCTGTTTAATTTTTTATTTGTGTTCAGTGATACTGTTCCTCTTCATATACTTTTATTAGGAACAAAAGAAATCTTGCGTATTTCACTCATAGTGCAACAAAAGTTTATAATAAATGAAATAGATTATATATTCTATCTTTGAAAAATTATGGCATACCTTCCTTTCTTATCCAAAATGATCCTATGAAAAAATAAGTTCATATACAAGTAGCATAAAAGTGATGTTTCAGGGGGCCTTAAAATGCATCAAAAAGTTGCCACTTGCCAGTAAAAAATTGTGATAAACTTATACCACACAATTCATGAATATGAATGCTAATGGTATGTGTTGTAACGTCATGAGTATCTATCCATCAATAAAAAGTTCTTTACAGCTTTTTTTAGAAATAAAAACAATGTTTATTTGATAAACAATTCTTAATGAAGTAATATTGTCAAGCCGGTGTAGTCAGTTCATAGTCCCATTCTCAACGCCACCGGCGTTCATTGTCTTTTTCACTCCAATTTCCGGACTCAGCCCTTTTCTCCATTCAAGGCGGGCTTCGCTCTCTCTCTCCCCGACTCTCTTTCCGTCTCCTCTCTCTCTCCCCGGGTCTCTTGTCCTTTTGCTCCCAACCTCCCCTGTCGAGTCTCCTCCCGTCTCCTGAAAAAGAACCCTTTTTAACCACCAGGGGTGTGTTCACAACACGCCCCTCGCTTCTTATTGGCAGGTCACAACAATCTCGCTTGACCTCCCTCGTCCTATTGGCGCATAACACGCCAAAACACACCTGAGCCGTCTGGCCCAAGGCGCCATAGTTCCTTGTCCACATCTGGACACACTTGTCCATCACGCCACCTGTTTCTAGTATCCCCTTCACAAAACCCTAGAAAAGATGACATGATTATTTTAAGATAGGCTTCGCCTATTGTCAATGGGGCGCCGGCTCTACTTTACTATTATGGCGACCCGTCTGTCTCTCTCCACTCCCTGAGTTCAGACAATAAACAATGGCCCCATGGCCACGTGTACTGGTCATTCCACAGCTGGTTGATCATAAAAATGCAGGGACAATCGATGACGTCGTACATGTCCTTGACCAGCTGGTGAAACCATAACACTTATCGAAAGATGGGGATTCACAACAATAGACGATGTCACAACTCCTTCCCCCTGAAAAAGGTCCATTTCACTGGACTGCTCTGGCCTCAGTTTGGTTCAGTTCGTAACATTTCACACCAAAGGGGGTCGTCTTATCAATGAGACCGATCAGGACAGCAATCGAAGAAACACATACAATCACAAGTAAATTAAACAAATAAATCCAAAAGTCTATAAAACTTATACTTTACAAAAGAAAACTTAAATTCCGAATCTTGGACCATTTTTTCCATTTCAAACAGTTACATCACACTTCAAAATTTAGGGTTTTAAAGAAATTAACTCAAATTATAATATTTCTATAATTCTAATACATCAAATGCTCATTCAATTGTGTTAAACATCTGTGAACGTACACAGTCCTAAGAGACACAAAATATTTACCATAACACATAATTTCCTTCCACCTTACACCACCAACACATACCCATACAAATATTAATTCACACCTAGCCCCAACCCTACGAATTACTCATTCCCATCTACTTATTCCAATGGTGTTTCCAACGATATTAAATAAACATTTATAAATTCCAAGCTTTGCAAAAAAAACATTAAAAACCAAATTTTTAAATTAAAAAGTTTAAACTAAGACTTTTTAAATTTAATTAAATTATGGCTATCAGCAAGCATTATCACAACCATCATAACAGGTTATTCACAATTCATGGGATTGTCTTCCATTACGTTAGTTATTGAGGAAACACTTTAATTGGGAATATAATTAACAAGCCTCAGTAGCTCATGCAATCAATATCACTATATCTACATTACGTCAACACGGAACAAACTTGCCCATGCCTCTAATTTACCTTTAGTCGGTCCGACTTCCGACCCAACCCTACTCAACCATTTTAACACAAAGTCTATTTTCTTTACACGGTTTTTCCAAATTTGTATCAATGTCTATGTCGACCATTCGCGATACACCAATCTGCTCTAACAACCTCAAAATCAGAGTCGTTAAATTACATCCATCATAAGCACAAAGAAACTTAAACCTCGATTTTTAATAATGTGCATGCCAACTGTCATAACGCATGTGGTGTGCTTCGGATAATTCATCATTAGAGAACGACAAAAACACCACTTCCACAAAATCCAGTACAGTCACCCACGATGCCACGTTGATCTTTTCTACTAAACTTTCCCTTTTTTAAAAAAAATAAATCTCGGCTCGCGTCACCTGGTTCAAATTTCTCTACTTTATACATTTGACACGCGGGTACGGGTATCGCTTCACTCTTCCTAACCAAACAACAGGCAGAGGTACGGTTTGACTGCCCCGCTATCTTAGCCATTGTATGATTTCGAAAACTCACTGTTAACTGCTTTTCACAACCCATTAACGTCCCAAGGGTATATTTTTCCTTGCAGATATTCTCACAAATCAATCCTTCAGGGTTCGCCACTCCCTTATCTCCTTTCAATTCAAAAGAGCCATCACCAATGTTATCCGGATTTATTACCCGCTGTGCACCCATCGCCACAGTTCTGACCCTTCCTTCACATACCCCTACTTTCATTTTCACGTCACAATCACTACTCCTATTCACGTTGATTTCTTTCCTTTCCACAATCTTAAATAGATTATTCTTTTCTGTTCCTCTCCCTTTTACTTCTGACGGGTGGGAAACGTTTGTCCATCTCACTGGGGGGTCACAATTCTTCTTTTCAAAATCACAAGACGTAGCGTTCTCCACGCTTTTATTAACTACCGGGTTAATTACAGGCCTACACTTATTAACCGTTTCACTAACTTCTGTGGTACGATTTTCTGACAAAATACAAACATTTGCGAGATCGTTAATCCTATTCCCTGCCTTCAATTTATTTTCATTTAACTTATTTCTGAGTTGAACTCTCAATCTTTCTAACTCACGTTCCCTAGCTAGTCTACTTTCTTCTAATTCCTTAATTTCCTGTTTTTCACGTTCTTCCCGTTTTTCTACCAAAATACCCTCCAACAAACATTTAACTGACTCTTCGTCATAGTATTTACTTTGACAGATTCTTTTCTTGAATTCTATCTTGGGTAAAGTAATATCAATTTCTACCCTTAATTCCTTCGCAACCTCTAACAATATGTCTTTTCTTTCTCTTAACAGAAACGCCATGATGCACTAATACACACAAAATCAAATCTAAACTTAATCCTTACAAAAATTATACATAGACTCAAGGTAACCTAACAATACACTAGACCTAGACTTAACTATATTTTACCCATATGCGCAAATCTAAACACAAATAAGCTACACATCAGTGTTCTCCAATTCAACAAGTATAACTACCGTATACTAAATTTCACAAATCTATAACCACAACAATACCCTTCTCAATACTGTGCCAACAAAACAAGTATAACTACTGTATACTAAATTTTACAAATCTATAACCACAACAATACCCTTCACAATACTGTGCCAACAAAACAAGTATAACTACTGTATACTAAATTTTACAAATCTATAACCACAACAATACCCTTCACAATACTGTGCCAACAGAACAAGTATAATTACTGTATACTAAATTTCACAAATCTAAAACCACTACAATACCCTTCACAATACTGTGCCAACAAAATAAGTATAACTACTGTATACTAAATTTTACAAATCTAAAACCACAACACTAATATTGCACATTTATACGCTTCATACAAAACTTAAAATCTTTCTAGTCTCTTATTGTTTACCAACGTTACCTAGTCTTTATATTCCTTATTTAAAACATTTTACATACAAAATCAATACTCAGTTGCTGTCCCGAAAATAATCTCTATGAAAAGACTCACCTTCAAATTTGTAGAGGACACACAGTAACACTCAGGAATTCTGACACTTGGACATCTAGGAAAACGGCACTCCTACCGCAGGCAGGAACGGGAGACGCTTGAATCATATACTTTTCACAGTTGAAAACATCTCATAACAGGCAAGCACACTTCATCACTAGCAGGAACGGAAGACACTTGCATCCAGCACTTCTCACAGCTGGGAACTCCAGGAATTCAGCCATCCAACTCGTCTCATCACCAACGCACCCGGCTGGCATTTTTTTTTTCTCTTCACTTAAAACAAAGGATTCGGGCATCTATTTACTTAAATGCCGGATCCCTCCGCTGCCACCAATTTCATATATATATATATTAGCTTTAACGTCGTGAGTATCTATCCATCAATAAAAAGTTCTTTACAGCTTCTTTTAGAAATAAAAACAGTGTTTATTTGATAAACAATTCTTAATGAAGTAATATTGCCAAGCCGGTGTAGTCAGTTCATAGTCCCATTCTCAACGCCACCGGCGTTCATCGTCTTTTTCACTCCAATTTCCGGACTCAGCCCTTTTCTCCATTCAAGGCGGGCTTTGCTCTCTCTCCCCGACTCTTTCCGTCTCCTCTCTCTCCCCGGGTCTCTTGTCCTTTTGCTCCCGACCTCCCCTTTCGGGTCTCCTCCCGTCTCCTGAAAAAGAACCCTTTTTAACCACCAGGGTTGTGTTCACAACACGCCCATCGCTTCTTCTTATTGGCAGGTCACAACAATCTCGCTTGACCTCCCTCGTCCTATTGGCACATAACATGCCAAAACACACCCGAGCCGTCTGGCCCAAGGCGCCATAGTTCCTTGTCCATCACGCCACCTGTTTCTAGTATCCCCTTCACAAAACCCTAGAAAAGATGACATGATTATTTTAAGATAGGCTTCGCCTATTGTCAATGGGGCGCCGGCTCTACTTTACTATTATGGCGACCCGTCTGTCTCTCTCCACTCCCTGAGTTCAGACAATAAACAATGGCCCCATGGCCACGTGCACTGGTCATTCCACAGCTGGTTGATCATAAAAATGCAGGGACAATATCCCTGAAACCGGAAAAATACCAAGCTTTCATTATAAGGTGGATGGTATGATATATAAAAAAAAATAGAAAAGGTAAGATTATCTTACCTCAAAGTGATTAGATTTGAAAGAGAAAAATCCCAAAAGTGTTTTTACTTATCTGTTTATTGATTACATTATTCAATAATAATAGATTGGTGTATCTTATTTTAGAAGCAAAACACTTAAATAAACCTTCAATTTTTTTATAAGAGAATTATAAATTTTTTGAAGAGTATATTATACATTTTGAAATTGTAGCATATGTATAAATTCTTAGAAAATTAAATACATTGAAGTATAACAATTTTGATATAATTTATGTATTTTAGGGTGAGCAATCGAGAGGAAATTCTCCAAATTCATTGCTGCTATTTTGTGACTGTATTTTGAAGCATGAAAATTATAAAATGGATAACGCTGATGTAAGTCGATTTATAAAAATAATTTTGAAATTATTGTGTATTAAATAAAATTAAGGTTTTTGCATTTAATTTTTTGTTTTCTCTTGGAAATTGAAAAATTCTCTCCTCAAATGGTAGTTTTCAAGATTTCAGATTTGTTGCTATATAGATGTTCTTTTCAAAACATATCTAATTATTCCCAAATTTTTTTTCATTGGTTGCTTTATCGAGTTTGTGCATAATTCTTCCCTTTTGTTTTTTAACTTTGTCAGAGTATATTATTTTAATGTAAATATAATCTTATCTCTTAATCCAGTGAACTATAGTTTGAATGCTTTGTTCACACACACACAGCCTGTTATACAAAATATTAATTTTCAATATCTTATTAATTATCCTAAGTTCTCTGAAAAATTTATTATTTAAAATATATCTAGTTATGCTATAGAATTATTCCGTTGCAGTATTTTGAAAATGTGAAGATTATATTACATACTTTTTATCAAGTGTAAAAATCATTTTTGTATGAAATTTCTATGGTTAGAATTGTCAGTTTTATTATTTTTTTTAGAATATATGCTAAAAAAATTGTTTTTCCTTTTAATATTTTAATAATCTTTTCCCTCCAAAAATTAATTTGATCTGTTGAATATGTATATGGTGATACAGTATTTGTAATACGATATGGATTAGCAAAAAACATGTTTCCTTTAATTGAAACTTCCCAATGTTTAATTATTTCTTTACATTGAACAGTGATCTTCCTGATCATCCATGGAGTGCTGACAGCCACAGAGCTTTACATGGTGGCCGTCAAGAGAAGAGTCTATCTAAACGGTCTATAACTTTTCAGCAATTATGTGCTTAGTTTGTGATCTATAATGGTAATAGTCATTGAAAGTGAACATCTTTTTTTAATGTATTGCTGAAACCATTATACATAGAAGTGTTTTATTTTTTTACTTTGAAAAATTCCACTAGTTTCATTCCGTTTGAAGTACTGCATTTTTACATGGAACATTACAATATCTTAAAATGTATTGATTTAATGTTAAATGTCTTTCTTCACTATAATATAATTGCTGCTTTATTTGGAATTAGGTAATATTTTAACTGGAACTAATTTATATAATACTTTTATCTGGGATCATTTTTTTTTCAATCTTCCCTTTGGTAATGATTCATGATATTTTGGTGTTTATGCAAGATTCTTAAATCTCATGGGTTTTCTAGCAGTTTTTTTTAATGGAAAAACTAGCATATTACATAACTTTCTGGAATTAAAAATGTACTCCCGTTTTTATTTTGGATTTGGAAATCTCTCATTTCCTATATGGGTCCCCACCCCCTCCAACATAAATTTAAATAATTGAAGTGATCCTTCAAAGTATTTTTTTATATAAAACATTTAACTATCATTATTATGTCATTATTGAATTTAATATAGAATTTAAACCTTTTGATTAATGTTCTGCAAGGTGAAAGATAAATTTTTCATTTATTTTAACTTTCTTGGCTTGTGGACTGCTAAATCTTTGATTATGGGAACCCTGCATCCCTAAACCTTCAAACTATTAAATATTATTTCATAATCTTTAAGGGATTTTTTCCCAAGTAACAGGACTTTTGTTTTCTAACAATCTAGAGCTTAGACCTTTTAAAGAAGTTAAAGTATCACAAATACTGTTGTGACCAAAAGTGAATGTTAAAGTAGTATCAATAAAATTGTAGATTTCTCTTAATTTCTTTTTTCCCAGACTGCACATTAGTGCAGACATTAACTTGGAGTTATGGAAAGTAAAATTTTCAAAATATTACTTTTGTAAAAATCTGCACTTTTATTTGTGACATTCTATAAAAAATTTTATCAAAATAAGTGTTTCAATGCACATTGTAGTAGAAGGAATATAGGCAATGTTAATATATTAAAGAAGTTTTGAATTATATCTGGGTAGTAAATTATTAAACATGAAACTCTTTAACGTAGAGTAATTACTATTGAAATGTGCTTGTAGTGATAGGGAGGGAGGGGTATCTTTATAAAAAAAATAACTATTTTGTCCTGGGTTATTTTAAAAAGTTTTTACAAGAAATTACTTTTTTTTTTTATTAAAAAAAATGTGCATAACTATTTTTTATATTAACTCTCTTGTTAAAAGTTATTCAAAAATCATAATTTTGTATATATTTTTATTTCATAAGATTCTGTTAATACATTTAAACATTAACTTCAGCTAATCAAAGGAATGTTTTACGTGCAAAAAAAAAATGTTAAATTTAAAAACTTCTGGGATAAGAGAAGGGTGCATCAAATTATGCCAATATTGCTGGTAATTGTATGTAGCTCCTTTGATAATTGGATTAGCATAATTTGCAAACAATAAGGATATTTTTTTTGTAAGATTTTTCTGTTTTCTTTATTTTAATTTTTTAATATCTATCAAAATGGGATATTTTTTTTTAAATATGAATCCTGCAAATATTTCTTTAAAATTGGAATTAATTTTAAAATGATTCTGAATTCTTTTCTAGAATTGCTATTTTTCATACTTTTTGGATTTATGCATAATCCTGTTAAATTTTAAAAAAAGGTTTCTTATAGTACTGAAATTCTTGTTTGTATGCACAATCTCATTGAAAAAAATTTTTTTATGTATTTTATGAAATAGCTGTAGATTCATGAAAATCCAGTCTTTTTGAAATTTTGGAGAACTTTTTTTTATTTTAATTAATTATCAATTTTTTTTGTTTTTAGGTGAAATCCTCCAAATTTGTAGCTGTGCATTTTAACATTTTTACTGTTTTTTTCTCATAGCAATAATATGGCCCTTTTGTGAAATGTGTTTCTAATTCAGAAATGTCATGAATTTTATTGATGTATGAACATGAATTTTTTCACTTTTGACTTTTATGTATTATAGTACCAAGATGACAATATTGACAACTAGTGATACAGTACCTGCTTCTGTCTGATGCATTGCTAATCTCTCAGTAATGTATTTAAATTATTTCTGTGGAATGTTCCATTGTTAATCTTATTTACTTATTATAGGATATTGATGATGAAACATTTTCATCAAGTGGCTCCGAGAGGACAAATGATAGCTTCTCACCAATGCATGACAATTCTTTTGAAGATAAATATTCGAATGAAGATACAAAGATTGAAACTGACAAAGGTATATTAAATGTTGAGTTACTGTTATACAGAAGTTAAAAGAAAAATGCTTTATAAATATGGAGTCGAGTGTACACGAATCTAGATATATAATTTTGATATTTATTTTTGTTAATCCTGTTTAAGTTGGAATGGTCTAGACACTTTTTTGTTTCCCTTTAAAAAATAATTCAACTTGTTTGAGTTTTGCTTCTGTTATTTCAATGAAATTATTAAAATTTAATCCTGGACCTATTAATTTGTAATATTTGAAGAAACCAAGTAATAATTTTTAAAAAAATTTAACTAGTTTATTTCTAACTAATCCTGAATAATATTTCAAAACTCATAAAATAAAAAATAACCATAAGATGTTTTGATATAAAAATAATTCAGCTTATCTATCATAGGAATTTACATTTTAAAATGTATAAATTACACAATCTTTATCATAGATTTTGATTAATGCATTTTTTTAATAATTGGCTGCTGCAGCTAGCTTGAAAGTTTCAATATCCCTAATGAAATACATGAAATTTAATGTATTCCAGACATTTTGCTTCTATTGAGGCAAAATTGTAAATATTTTTCTGCTGTAAAATAAATTGAAATCAGTATCATATTATAATTTCAAGTAAGGATGTCTAGTTAATCAATTTACTTATCTATGTTTATTTGTCATTCTTTCAGATGATTCTTGGAATCTCATAACTTGTTATTGTTTAAAGCCATTTAGAGGCCGTCCCATGATTGAATGTACACTTTGTGGTACATGGATACACATGTCCTGTGCTAAAATCAGGCAAAACAATGTGCCAGACATTTTTGTTTGCAAATACTGCAGAAAACCAAAAGACAACAAGCGTCGTTCAGAGAGAATACGCAGTGATGACCGAAGATTAGCATGAAATCCATTATCATGTATATTTTTATCATTTTCTTGTTATTCTTCCCCTTTTTGTACATACTTTTAATTCATATTTTGTTTTTTTATCTTTCTTCCCTCCCTCCCCCCTTTCACTTTATTTTAGCTAACTGTTAGTATAGTTATGATATGTTGTTTTTTTTAATGCAACCTCTTAATTTAGTTCACTAAATAGATATTTAAGCTTGATGTTTAAAAAATGAATTGTAGTGCTGTGTATTTTCACAAGTACATTGACCCATATAAATGTTTATGAAATGATTTGAAGATGCATGGCATTCTTTATACAGTTGTGGCTTTGATTATACTTTTTAAAGGAAATTAAGTTTGTAGATATGTCACTGTTCCAATTTATCAAGTGCTGGCAATTTTTAATAGCTTGTAATGCTGTATTCTTTACTATTTCAAGTTCAAATAATAATTGTCTACTTATTTCTTTTATTTTTTCCAGTTTAGGTTGAATCAAATTGACTTATCAAGATTATATTTTAAGTAATTTATCTATTTTGTTGGTCAAAACTTTTAATTTTACTTGAATGCTGTGATATAATAGCATAATGCATGCAGTTCTGTTAAAATGTTCTGATTTAATAAATATTTCTGTTATAAAGTATATTTCATCTGTCTGAAGCTATTCCTAAATGTAAAACTTGATCGTAACGCATGTTTTGTGTAGTTTATTCTTTATGAAATTACAAAAGTAATTTGAAAGGAATTCTAATTAAGTAAATATTTTTGAAAGACTATACCAAATATTCCTTGGTATTTTAAGATACTGTTTGACAAATCTAATGTTTAAAAAAATTAGTGCTTTTTTTTCACTTCAACCATTAAGCTATTCTCTTTTAAGAATTGAGTAGGTATAATTTTTTTTTCTCCCCTTTACAATCACTTGTAAATATTTTCAGATATTTCATTTCATGTTCATTTTAGGAAGGTACTTTTATCTAATATGTTTATGTGTTGAAGAATTGTATTTAAAAAAAAAATAAGAATTCTGCAAAGATTGCAACAGTAAACAATTTTGATCCAGAGTTGACTATATTCATATTTATCAAGAAAGTATATATGTTGGAAAAAAATTGGTTAATCACTTGTTTGAATGAACAAATGAATTTGTGTAGAAATTAAATCTGATATAAATGTACAGAACCTTTTTCATTTTGTGTAGCTTTTTTTTCCCTGCTACTTGAAACTCTTTATATTTTTAAATCGGAACATGTTAAACAATTTATGATATTGTTGGAAACTTGCCTTTTGAGCTTACAGTAGTTTGTTATTATATTTGTTTCATTAAATTTTTTAAGTATATTTTTAAAAAGAAAAATTATTAGGCAAGTTACCAGATTTTTTTTAAAAAAAGATAATTGATTACACGAAATACATATTTAAACCAATTGATTTGTGTATATGTAATATACTAGTGTTTCTCCATTTGATGAAATTGATTACTTTGGAATTTAATTTTTGTACAAAGTTTTATTTCCTTAACTGCTTCAATTTTTTTTTTTTTTTTTTTTTTGCATTATGTAGTATACATGTGTGCAGCATTTCATTCTAGGAGTATGAATAAGAGTATATTGACAGTCTTTGTTGTGTTGAACCTTTAATAATTTAGCCATTTTCTTTGAAAGTGAAGCAAGTCCATTTTAGACAAAAAATTTAATAATATTGAATGCAATATGCTGTGAGCTTTTTATCTATTAACAGTTCCTAAAAAAAATCCTTCAAAATTTTTATTTTGTCAATATAAATTTACGTTAATGAAATTACAAATATTATTACTTTGAAAGTGGTGTTAGTCCACTTTCTTCAAAGACTTATTATTTAGTTTAAAAATTATATTACATTTCTCTTATTTCATTTTTATATGTGTGGCAATACTGTTAACGACATAAAAATTTGTGTCCGTTCACTGGAATTTTGGTGAAAATTAAAGATGGTACTTTTTAATAAAGTTGTAATTAAAGTAAAACTTAAAAGCATTACCTGAAGTTAAGTATTGAAATTAAACATTATTATTTGTCATGTTTAATAAAAATTTCATAAAAATAGTGATTCAATTGAATTCCCATATTCCATCAATGTAGGATTTTTATATTTTGTTTTCTTGGAAAGTGGTATAAGTCCATTTGTTTTTAAGTAATATTTTAAAACATGTAACAGCATTTTTCAAACTGTTCAAATGTAATCCCCTAAATATCACTGTATAATATAAAATGCACTTAACCACTTTAAAAAAATGGCTTATCTTGGGGGGTTCTGAGCCCTAGGTTCATGTCATCATCAAGGTTCTAGCTATGTTTATCTAGAATGAACACTTGTGAATGTGTTCTCAATTATTGCAAGCTCATATTGATATTTGTTATGTTAAATTGTTTTTTTTTACTTGTAAAAACTTTGTTATATATAATAAGTTGACTTTTTATTATTAAAAGCTTATCAGACTGTCATTGAAGAGAATTTATGAAAAATGGTGTGTGGGGGCATCAAATTCCTTACTTTCTATGATCACAGCATTTCTCAAGACCTTTCTTGCGGATTCTATTATGTGCCATTAGAACGATACTGTGACTGAACGGGGAATTCAAACTGTGGATGTTCACAAAGTCGCCATTTTTTAATAAGTTCCTTGTGAGAGGCATTTTTATTTGAAAATATTTGGTTACTCTGCCTGCCTGTTGAAATGTTTTAAATTTTATTTTGTTTGTGCAATCATATTTTGATGACCTGGTGATGTCACAGTAGGTTAGCTTGAGAATGCTGTCTTCTCTTTCACTTCACTTCTGATTGACTTTTTATCTCTGTAATTTTTGTTTTCTTTGCTGATGTATAAATTAAATATTTGGTTGCTTTAATTGAATATCTGTGTATTGTATAGAACATGGTTGTATTTTGTATATTTTGAAACTGGCGACTGAATTTAAGTCAAAAGTGGATTAAATGTTTGTGAATTTTACTCACTGTCATTTGGGGTTTTATAAAAAGGTTTAAAAAAATAAAAACTGCTATAGTTTAAAATTATGGTGCTTGTTGCAGTACAATTAATGCAGTAATACTAGTAAATGTTTTCAATAAAAAGTAGCATTATATATATGTGGTAGTGATCTTAAAATACAAATGTATTTTCTGTTTATGTCATTTATTATTCTGGCTACATTCATGGATGGTTTAATATTTCTTTCTGGCATTTTATTTTGTATATAATGTAATTGGAATGTATATTTTTGTTATATTTTCTGAATTAATGGCAGCATTTTGTGATTGACATTTTAAAAGTATATTTCCTTGCAATATTAAAAGTTATGTAAAGATTTGCTTTGAATATTTCTTTAATCAATATTTTTAATTATTCAGACAATATCTTGTCAAATATATAGTTTAAAATCATCTGTTTTAGTTTTATGAGGTTTCTACATTACTTAAAATTATTTTGCTTAGCTGTATCGTAATTTAATTAAAATTAATCTATCAACCAATCAAAGCATTTTTAGATATGTAGATGTTTTACTTATTAGGACCTCTGGGTTTATATTGTTACTCAAATATTGAAATATGGAATTGAATTGGGTGTTATTATTGTTATGGCATAATCGGTAGAAAAATAATTATTAAAATATATAGTTTTAATGTAAGAAATTTTTATACTTAAGCATATATATTGGGAACTAAACAGAATTTAAATGTAAGACTAAAGGAAGTCTCTAAACATTTGAGGGATGGTATACATATATATATATGCAACTTTGTAGCAATTTAATTTCAATATCAGCTTTTTTAATAGTTTGAGAGATTTTTGCTTCAAATCTTATGATGGTATTTTTTTATTGAGGTGCAAAAGAATAACCAGTATATAACTTTTCCTGGAGACAGTACTTTTATATTAATTTTTTTTTGGATGCATTCTTAAATGGTATAAATTTTTATAATTATCCTTAGTATTGAATTTGTAAGTAAGATATTTTCAAATTTGTTTTTCTTTATATGAAAAGAAAAATAAGACCTGGTGTTAATGTGTAATTTCAAATTGTTTCTAGAAAGATTTGGATTAATTTTTGAAAGTACATAAGTGTTTGTTCACGATTTTGTCAAGTTCCTTTTTAGTGACATGGAAATAGGTGACAATATAGTTATAATGGTCAATCTCTCTTATTCGTGAATTACTTAAGCATCAAATATAAAATTATACATATAATGGTTCACTTTCAAAAGGTTGGGGCCACATACATTGTACTGGATCTCTTTGTTCAAACGATTTTCAATGTTTACTCGAATATCAGCGTTTATTTTTTTCCCATTGTCAATACTTTTGAAAATTGGGTATTGCTTAAAATCGAATTGAACGCGATACAGACGGTTAGAGTAATTACAGCTGGGTGTATGTATATAAAAGTTCTTGATACTGGTTATTGTTCACATCTTATTAATTCTTTTTTTAAAAAATATAGGACATTAATAATGCTTTTTGCAGGATAAATTTTTTCGCAAAAATTTGCTGAGAATTTAGGGTGTGGCGTCGAATAATATATTGTGTTCAAATCTATATTCCTTAACATTTCAAAAGTGATTTGATAATTAAGATTTGTAAACTACATAGACTAGTAATCACAGAATTCTCTGTGATTGTTATTCCTTTTTTTTTAACTATCTGCATTTAATGAATTGTATTTTTATATTTTAATGTTTTAGAACTAGGAAACGTACACGCATCCTTTGGTACAAAAAGCAATAAAATAAAGAGTATTAGTAGAAAATTATATTATTCAAAGAATTTGAACCAAATTAGGAGATATCAATTTTATAGACCGACATAATTCAAGTAGAATTTTGCAAAAAGGAGGTTTTAAGATGAAAATTTACATACACAGGGGGGAAATATCAGCCTCCATAATGAGAAAAATCATTTTTTTTCCCTTTGAAGTTATTACGGTGTCTCCTCATCAGCTTTTTTAAAATTTTATAAAAATTACCTTTATACTAGGATAGTTATCAATCAATTTAAGAACATAATAGAATTTTAACTTATGTACAGCCCAAAAAACAGATACATGGTAATAAAAGAATAAGAGGACAATAAGCGCCATACATTTCCAAAAATCAACTTATGATCACCAAGAACAAGTTAAAAGTACCAAGGAAGCCGATTTTTGAATGAACACACCAGGAATTGATAATCAACCCAAAATTTAATTAGTATACATATATTAAGAAATATGCCACATTATATTGTTTTTCTTCACTGGTCATTTGCGTACAAATAATGGGAAAGGTTAGAAAAACATAAGGAAAGTTGTAATACATTCAACAAGTATTTTCAAAAATAAAATGTAACTTTAAAAAATTCCATTTCTCAGAAACTTTTGAGCAGAATTACGCAACTTCCATATTTAGGTTAAATATTGGATGAGAAACTAGTTATACTGAGAGAGATAAAAACGGCATACATAATGGTGGAATTTGTTTTTAAGAAAAAAATGTGTTCATTGTATGCCCTACATCTTGGTTTTATTTGATGAATAAAAAGTACCCCCTTTTTTGCACTGTTTTTAATTGGTGTGACTTGTCTTCTAGCAGCTCCTGATACAGAGAATTTACTGTGCTATAAAGGAGAGAGAAAATTTCATAAGCACATCCACCTACTCAATGAACTATGCAAATTAAAAATATCAATTTTTCTCTTTAAGGAAATGGATGAAAGGTAACGCTTTTGGAGGACGATGAGAGGCAAATTCACATTTCAAATAAAACAAGAGTATTAAAAAATAACTGAACTTTTTTTTTATAAGAATTAAGACTTTCTGTAATGTAAAATCCATATATATATATAAAGAACAGAGACTCTCTTGAAAATTGGCTAAGAATGTTTCAATTGTTGAGTTGAAATCCACTTTGGGGGAAAGGGTGTGTTCAAGGTTACGGACTCGTGACCGGCGTGCCATGAGTTCGAGCCTAGTACTGCTAAAGACCCGCCGCCTGGCATATATGATTTAGGCTTCTACTGTTCGAGAGCTCAAACGTCCTCCCATTAGTGTGGTTTAGTAGATAGGGGAGGGGAGTGCGAGAGCTCAGGTGTCGTCCTCGTCGCTTGTCATGGTTCATCTGTCTTCAAAAGCCCTTGAGTAACTGAACAGAGCGATGTTATTTACTTATTTGGGAGAAGGGATTACCGGAAGCGTGTGAAAAATAATTCTATTCTTTAAATCAAGCGTTATAAGAATGTTCTTTAATGCTAGAACCTAGATATCAATAATGTAGACACAGAGAGGTAAAAGAATATACTCTTGCTAGAGGGAAAAGTTTACGTTCACGTACTATTGCTTACACAAACAACGAAAAAAAAAATTTAGAAACTGGAGAATTTGAATTTTCAAAAATTATACTTTATTTCTCTCTCAAATATTGAGAATAAAATTCGGTTTGCTTTCATAACGTTCAAAATAAAAACAGGTTTGTAGCAATACTAACAAAAATCAAGTAGAAAAGTCTGCGTTCACTGTTTTAGAAGTAACGATAAAAAAAATTTTAAAAACGATAATAAGCTATTTAATAGCTAGTTGGATAACCCCGTCTTTTAAGAACCTCCTGAAGTCATTTCAACATTGAATTAATAAGTCGAATGATTTCTTCAGCGCTTATCTTCTCCCATTCGTCCTTAAGAACACTCTTCAGCATATTCTTGCCAGATATATTGTGTTGACGAATCCTACGCTCCAGCAAATCCCGTAGGTGTTCTATAGCAGTGCTCCGCAACCTTTCTATCGCTGCGGACCGGTCAACGTTTGATAATTTTACCGCGGCCCGTTGAAGGTGGGACATGTTGATTGTTTATATTTTAAATTGTTTTGATTTAGTTAAGTTTAAATATGCCTTCAGAATAAAATATAGTTGCACCAAAAATGAATAAAGTGATTTTATTTAACGTGGAATATATAGGGATTTCCGTGGAAATTTGCGCAGATCCGGGAGAAATGCACCACTTAAAATAAAATGGCAATAATTTAATGTTATTTACGTGACCCGGCACCATTTGATCCGAGGGCTGCGGATCACTGTTCTATAGGATTCAAATCAGGTGACTGCGAGGGCGTGTGTAGTTGATTTGGGATATTATACAAGAGCCAAAATTTGACTTCAGCGGTGTGCTTAGGATTGTTATGTTTTAAACGAAACGACGATCCTAGGCCATGTTTGGTGGCACCTTCCTTTTAATTAGTACATCAGAATTGATTCGATATACTCAGGGCCGGACCGTGACCTTTGGGGAGCCCCTAAATAATTAAAAATTTTGCCTTTTTCCCTACAGCGAAAATTTAAAATATATGAAATTTCATACAATCTAAATACGTTATAAACAATTTTCCAAAAGACTTGTGCTGCAAATTCTTTTATTTGCTCATCCCATTTTAAATCTTGAGTGAGATCAGTATTAATAGAAAGAACAGGACATTTTAGATAACTCTGCTTCACAACTAGTAATAGGGAGCGTTAGAAAAATCTTTAAAATGGTATACATATTTGGAAATTCTTTTCAAAAGCTGAATTGACTACAAGTAAATTTCAGTTTGTTTTAGATAGCTTTGGATTCAACACTTTCATTTGCTAAATGTTGGTGTACGTCATCTGAATAGTAATCAATGGGCGGTCGACGTTCTCCTTTGATCGCGCAAATCCATCAAAAATTTTAATATCTTACTATATTCTGCTTATACTTGGCTTCTATTTAAATCAAGGATTAGATTATCTAACGCAACAATAAGCGTGTCTCTTTTAAATTTCTCTATCCCGTACAGTTTTTTCTGTGGATTTATCTGCAAATTTTGAAATAACTCGTCTCTTGTCCACATCGCTATATTCTTTTCCTACTCTAGGAATTTTTTTGGCTGCGTCTTGATACTCCTTTAGTTTTTTTTATCTGTTTCATGTCTTACATCAGTGTTTCTCAAACTTTCAATACTGGCGCCCCCCTTTTCAATCACAATTTTTATCGCGCCCCCCCCCCTTATACATAATAATTTACTGAATGCAATAATAATGCACTTTTACGATAAAGCAACAATATTTATTATAAACCGTACAAATTCATGACATAAGTATTAAATTTTGTATATGTTACTTTTAAGCAAAAAAAAGTTAAGTAATAGGATAATTACTAAGTTATTTTTCCTTTCTCTGATTTTTAAATTGGAACATATTACAAAATGCGGTGGTTGCTTAGAAGACAAAATATAGATATCAGCTAAGTATAGAAAATGAACTCAGAGGGTCAATTTCTTATCTTAAAGCTCCTTTCAAAAACTTTGCTCTGTAAGACAAGCCCATGGAAGTAGCTAATAATTATTAAACTTGTTCTTAATTTAGTATTAATTAATTAGTAATAAAATACTCTGTGCACCACTCATACATTAAAAGCAGTGTTTCCCAAACTTTCAATACTGGCGACCCAATTTTCAATCATAATTTTTGTCTCGCCCCCCTGTACAATAATGTATTTACTGCAATAAAAATGCACTTTGAGAGAGAGACGCTAAAGTTACAATACGATCTTAATTATAAACCGTACAAATTAATACGATAAGTATATTAAATTTTGTGTATATGTGTAACTTTTAAGTAATAAATATTTTAAGAAAATTACTTAAAATATATATATATTACTTAGAATTATGTTATTTTTCTTTCTCTAATTTTTAAATTGGAACAGATCGCAAAATGATGTATTTAATTAAAGATTTATTTCCTTCAGCATTCATTACTCAAAGTACAAATGTCATAAGAAATATAGTCTAGTCAATGTCGCTCTCTATCATATCCAACACATCTGGCATTTTAGGGTACGTTTGCGTGAGTCTGGGCAACCTATCGGACGTCTGCGCAAAACATATAAAAATGCTTTTCCTCGTACAATTTCAGTCAGTTTTGGTCGACTCGATACTCCTATAGCTACCGAATCTAGTTTTTGAATGTACATTTTTTTAATTTCCACGTTAATTGTAATTCACGGTAATTAAGTATTTACGGCAGTAGATTAAAACAATATCATACATACATTTTTAAGTCGTAAGCAAACATTCGACCATAATAAAAACAAGTACACAGACGAACGAGCATGGTTCCGAAAATTAAATCAAGGCGATCTTCTCAAAAATACTTAAATTTTGGATTTACCACTACTGAAGTAAATGATGGAAAAAAGCCCCAGCTCGATATGTGTTAAAACTTACAAATCTGTAGAACAACATGTGAAAGTTGTTTTTAAAACATGTAAAATCATTTAGCTATGTTGGCAAAAAAATTTTAAAAGTATTTTCTGGATGAGGACAGCTTGGTAGCAAGTTACGAGTGGATTAGGGATCTATTTCAAGATACTCCAGAAGGGCTCTCAACTTCCGAAGAAGAAATCTTCATAGATTTCACATCCAGTGAAAAATTAAAAGGCAATTTTGTAATAAATCGCTCTTTGAATTTGGGGTAGAGGTTGATGAGGAATTATCTGTACTGAAAACAAAAGCACATCGTATACTATTACCATTTTCAACATCCTACCTTTTTCAAACCGGATTTTCTGCAGTGGATGCCTTGAAGACAAAATATAGATCTCAGCTAAATATAGAAAAATAACTCTTTAAGTGTTAATTTCTGATATTAAACCTTCCTTTGAAAAACTTCCCTCTACAAGACAAGCCCGTGGAAGTCCCTAATAATTATTAAACTTGTTCTTAATTTAGTAATAAGATTGATTGATTGAATATTAACGTCACACTGTTCAGCTGCAAGAGGGCTTTTGACGACGGACCACGTAATTTTGAACCATGGTCAAGTGACGTGGATGACACCTGAGCTGGAACCCCTCTCTCCTAACTACCACACCACACCAACGGGAAAACGTTTCAACTCTCAACAGATTTAACGTGCATCGCTGCCCTACACGGCGGGTCTTTAGTGGTACTGGGCCCGAACTCGTGACAAGGCAAGCCACGATCCGATACCTATACCACTCGGCTACCGCGACCAAATTCAGTAATAAGAAATTATTTATAAAATACCTTCTTCAGTACTGATACATCAAACGTATACTATATGAAACACCGACTCTTCGCACGAGTTCATTTTTTAAAAAAATAAAACATTATTCTTGATATAATAGCTGAACTGTAAGGAGAGTAAAACTGTGTGCACGACATTGTATACAAAAATGTAAAATGATTTTTTTTAGATAATTGCTATAATTGTAAATAACTGTTTAAAAGAACTGTAATTTTAAACCTCACACAATTAGCATTTAGAATTAATGTTAAATTATGAAAAAGAATATAAAATACCGATGAAGAATAATTGTGTTACTTTTTAACATTTAAAGCGAGAAGATTTCAAAATGTTTTAACCCGGGAGCAGGCGCGTACTCGATACTAACATTAATGGTAGTGCGGGGGGGACTCAGTCACCCCAATCATTTGTTTAGAATTATTTTTACTGTACACGATACAAATCGGAATTCTAGTGAATATTTTAATTTATAGAAAGTATACTTACCTTCTTTCAAGGACTATTCAATTCTTTGATGATTTGAGAAAAAATCCAATAAAACTGAACTAAAATGATTCAAAAGTACAAGACCATAATAAAGGACGCAAATTAGACATTTTTTCAATTATCCTACAGAAATGTTAAACCAATCAATTCTTTTCCAAATATCGCAAAAAACTCAATTATTTACAATTTCCCTAAGCGAAAAGCAAACGCATAAAAGATGGGTGGGAACTAATATTGATAATAACCATACCATAAGATTGAAGGTCAATCAAATGATTAGCAAACGTACTATGCAGCCTGGCAGAAAAGTGAATCATGACTTCCTTTTCTTTTTCTACAACCAATGTACAGTATTTCAATAATAATTACAGTGGTGAATTGTTTATCTTCTTAGAATTTTTCTCAGGGTCTGGGTTTCGTTTTTTCTTTTAACGTGTAATATTTTATGTTAAAACGTAATAAAAAAAATCTCTCATTGAGGAAATACAGCAAATAAAACAAAATGTTTTTTTTTTCTTTAATTTGGTTTTGGGATCAAAGATAGCTATTTGATGACGGAAAAAAGCCAGATAATAAACATAAATTATGTCAGTGTTGTGTATTTTTTTTTTTTTTTTATTATGGAAGAAAGCATTTTGTTTTTACTTCTCTTTCCGGTTATTTTTTTTTAAAAAAATCTTTAAATTTTCGATACGCTCGCGCCCCCCTTGTAGGGTCATCGTGCCCCCCCAGGGGGGCGCGCCCCACACTTTGAGAAACACTGTCTTACATTGCTTATAAACGTTTTTAATGACATAATCAACTTATTCCCCCCACAGATGTCCAAATCAAGAGTTTAATTTTTTTAAACTGAATTAAAGCTTTCTAAAATTTCTTCCCAAAATATAATTAAAATGGCAATTTCGAGTTTTGTCAATTTAATAAATAAATTTACTGCCTCTTTTCAAAAATCATTTTTCTCATTTTCATTGCCACAAAATGTCTAACAAATATTTATGATATTACCATAATTATCTTTTAAGACTTCAACAGCATCGTAGTGATAAAACTATCTGGTCTGACTTAAACTTTTTAAGGAAAATTTCGGTTTAATTTCACCATTTAGAAATTCCCACCTATAGAGGTTGAAGCAGAAAAGAAAACATATACTTATCACACAAAACCAAAAAAGCTCACGATTTCTGTTGTAACCGTAACTGATTCTGCAACAACCAGATTAAGAGAATGTGCAGCACACGGCTCATAATTAGAGAGAGAAAGTGTGTGAATTTATTTTTTTCTGTTAGAAGAGCTTGCACACCATTATATCGACCGGATGTATTAGTAGCGTCGCCAAATGACTGTCCCCTACAATTACCATTTGTTTCTAAAAATTCTTGTAGATAATTAAATAAGCATAAGCCAGTGTGACTATACCAATCTTAATTAATGAGACTCATCTTTCATACACTTTTCCCCGAAAACAATATCGTAGTGCAATAGCAAGTTGGTCATTGTGGGACAAATCTGGTGTTGAATCCATCACAATTGAATAGTACTTTGTGTAATCGTTATTTATTTGAGTTGAAATTGTTTTGACGATTTACTTGCTCATGATCTCAATTATTTGTTCATTTATTGTTTTTGATAAGTACGATATAAACGATTTTGGTCGCAATTCTCGCTACTCAATATGTTCACGAATTAATGGGTTGATCTGCTAGAAATTCCAGGGTACCCATAAAATTACCATTATGAGGAGAACCAAAAATTTCTCTGTACGTCTAATTGCTAAACCTCTTTTAGACAAATAATTTACTACCGAAATAACCCGTTTGAGGACATTTTTTTTTTTTTTTTTTTTTTTGGTAATATTCTGTATCTTTTCTTAGTTGCTCCTGTGATTATCTATCTTAAACAGACATTTCTTTTCGTGTCATCCAAACTAAGATTAAATTTTTATGATTTTTTAAACAACTGTTTCCAATCACTTTTACGTGTTTCTAATCAGAAACGTCGGCTGTGCAATGAGAATTTGTTTAAAAAAAAAGTTTGCTTATCAAACAAAAAACCCTACAAATACTAGTTGAATAACATAGCCAAGATCTTTCCAGCACTTGGCCATTTTTAATTTTAAATGATTATTCAAAAATGATCTCTTTTGTTCTTTGTATTCTCTTACCGAAACAGAATATATATTATTTGGATCTTGAAATAAGAATCTTGTTTAGATCTGAAAATAACTCATTTCATGCAAAAGGATATAATAGATTTTGGCCACGAACCCACGTCAACGTATTTCTCAAACCCAACACTTTTCGGTCGGGGCATCACTGATGTCTCTGGCTGAACAATATTGTTACGTAGATCCGGGTTCGTGGATTTTATGCAAAACAATCACAAAGAAAATAAACACTTCTTTAAGAGCGATGCGAATTTATTATCAAAATTCCAATCCTTTAAATACAGGATTCAGCGGCAATATTCACAGGGTAAATCTCCGAAGGTCTTCACACCTTCAACAGCATTCAAACACAATAATCAGTTTTTAAAAATACACGTAAGTAAAGATTATTCACAAGCACAGCCGAGTTAATCGCTAGTCAAAACAATCCTCACTACTCGTTGGTTTAATCAAGACTCAATGCCGTACCGGCGAGAATATTTTTATAGGCGCGGCAGAAACTTCCAGAAATATAGCCACTCGCGACATTAGTGGAGTGATCCACTACCTTTCTAGAATATTCCAGAGGATTCCGAACTCGCCAACTTGGCTCTACCGCCAATATTTCACCAAGTTCTCATTGAATCGCCGTTATAATGTAAGGGCCGGCATTGCTTGTGAGTAGCACAATTTTATCATGAAATAAATATAACATAGAGTAATATAAATGCATTAAACACTCAAATATAAATTATTTACACAAAATTCGTAACAATGTCTTTTTCAGAAGGCAGTTAGTTGGTCATCGAGATCTTGCATATTTTCATCATTAATATTTGCTTGTTGTTTTTCTTCGTTTTCTTTGGCTAAGTTCCTTTCCCTTTGGCTTGTTAACGTATCTGTGTTTGTTATATTCTTTTTACTTTGTTCCATCGTAAAAAAATTTGAAATTTTGACTTATTGGATTTTTGCTTTTCCTCAATTTAACAGTAATTTTCATTTTCCCACTCCACTTTTATATTTTTGCCAGACATATTTAAATTGTTATCTAAAGACTTGATTTTCCTGAAAATAAGTTTAGGTCATAAAATTACGATAACACAACCGCGCGACTGTGCTTTAACTAAAAATATTCAATTAAATTTTTCAAAAATATAGTACATTTCTGAGATAATTTTAAAAAAGTACCTATATATATATATATATATATATATATATATATATATATATATATATATATATATATATATATATATATATATAGGTACTTATATATATATATATAACTTATAACTATATATATATATATATATATATATATATATAGTTTATTTTTAAAAAAAACGTTGTCTATACTCGTTAAAACCTAAAACGATGATTATTATTATTTATTTGCCCATCAGTTTCAAAGGCTTTTATAAAAATAAACCTTAGAATTATTTGCCCCACTTTAAATAAATGTTGTTTTTCCGTTGTCATCCATTATTTGTTGTTACTACCTATACTTATAAAAACCGATTTATTACAAAAATCAATATCACTTTATATTTATCCATAACATTCGCTGGAAATCTCCATAATACACATAAAATTATAGTTATTTTTTCTATCTATAGAAGTAATTAAGTTACTCATCACAAATTTTCAGACAACATACATATTTATGGGAAATCATGATGTTTTCAATTGTTGAAAATACTTAATCATAACTTCAATATCTTCCTACTTAAATAATTTAGAAATGCGTATTGGTAACTACTTTTTATACTTGAATAAACATGTACCTAAGTATGTTTCATTTGCTGGTATTATGCACAGTTACCAAATCAGAATATTATTGTAACTTAGAATTATTATTGCACAAAAATAAATGGATACAGAAATAGTGCCAGTACGTTTGTATAAATTCTTGATGCTCGTCAGCGCCGCTTCTATGATAGAGCCTCTGTCTATTAATTATTAATTTCCGCGTATTCGATGGTAGGGTGGAAGAACAAAAGTAAATTGCTCTTTCTTTCGAAAATAAAAATAAATTTGACGTGGTATTTCGTGTATTTTTGATTTGCATTTTTTTACTGGTTTATTATTTTATTACTATTTTGATTGTAAGCATCTTTTTCTGTTTGTAATCTACAACGGGGAACGGGGCCCCCAAGAACCCGGGGGCCCTGGGCTACAGCCCATACGTAGATCCGGCCTTGGATATACTCCTACTTTCCATCACCATTGCTCCTCACCATGACTCAACCACCGCCGTTAGTACTAAATGCTCTTTGAAGCGCTGTGCAAGGTTTTCTGCACACCGGTTTACGCCGAAGAAGCGAAATTTGCTCTCATCGCAGAACTTTGGAGGTTTATGTGTATGCTCTTTTGCTAAAGCTATCCGGTTATTGAAACATAAAGCTTTTTGCGAGCCACTCGACTACCGTATCCGGCCTTTTCAAGATTTTTCTTGCAGTATCCGTACAAATGTTTTTGTTAAATTTTTCGTAAATGACTGTTGCCATTTGAGTTGCACACAAAAACGCGGATTTCTTTTTTTTCACCAAGGATAGCATACTTTGCTTTTTTCTGATTGGGAGTTTAGATGGTGATGACCTGAATGAGGTTTGGATGTGTAAACTCCTGTACACGCTGGATATATTAATACTGTCATCCAACGGATCTGGCTGTATCCTGGCGACTTTTTCCACAATGACTTTACGCTCACTGATATTAATTTCCTTCTTTTATATTCCATGTCCTTGAATTGCTTCGTATCTCACAAAAACGTAAAATTTGTTGCGTCACAACTTTCTTAAGCTATTTTACTTGATAAATGAATGCAAAATCTCTGTTAACCAATAACGCCCTCTCTCTGTTGATAAAAATTCCAGAAATCAAGAATATTGAAATAGTGAACCGTACACTTTTTCTGCCTACTATTTGTGTGCTGTTCTACATAACTCCCGTTATCTTACGTAGTTTTAATTCAAAATTTACGAATTCCTGCATGTTCATTATTTAAATCATAACAAAAAAAATCGTGAAATTTTGCTAGAAAAAAAATTATATTTCTGTTAAATTTTACCTTTGCTGTATGATTTGTTATGGGTGAACACAGACTTTTTCTAGCAAGTGTATTGTGGCGAATGTTCCGAGGAAGTGGGGGAGAAGGTTTTCCTAGAATCCGGTTCCCCTACGTTCCGGATAGACTCGTCTGGAAAGGGCATGCAGAGGACCGGTTTTGAGGGTCCGGACTGGAGGTAGAAGGCATAAACGTGCTCTGGATGTAAGATTGTTTTTTAGAATGTTCTGTAAATAAATTGTACATATTTATATCTCTAGCCTGGCTGTGAGTTTTTGTACTCAATACGTCACAGTCTATTTAATGGAGGCACCGACGGAGATGAATAATTACTCAAATGTAATTTTTGGCTAGAGATATAATGGATGAATTCAGATTGTACAGAACAGAAGAAAGTATTTAGACCATCCTGGTCTTTGAAGAAACGCCGCCCCGGTAATCGAGAAGAGATCAACGAGCCGTCCCGGCACGCAAGAAGTTCTGCTCATAGAAGAAGTATTTAGACTACCCTGGTCTTGAAACAAGTGCCACCCCGGCCAACGACAATTCCTGTCATAAGAAAAAGTATTTAGACCATCCCGGTCTTAAAAGAAACGCCGCCCCGTCTACAAAGAATTCTTGAAATAGGAAAGAAAAAGATATAGATCAACCTGGTTTTGGAAGCGCCGCCCGGAAACTAAAAATCTTAACTACGTAGTGTGGATCTACAAAAATATATTTCAGGTACGATTTCCTTCTGTATCTGGCCAAATGAATTAAATCATATCTTGTGCATATTTTTGTGTTTTGAAGTATTAAAATTTGGTGACTAAACTGAATTACATGTACTGAGAATAGATTGTTTTTTTAATGCTGTTATAATTGGTTCTGTATTTATAAGCATATAATTTAGGGAAGCAAATTTTGTATTTGAATATAGATGCATATATTTTTAAATTTTCATGAGTCACATCCTTTGATAGTGAAAATTGTTTAGTTAAGTACATATATTTTTTTTGTGTGCGAATAGCATGATTATGTAATATTGTGTATTTTATTCATTGCATTTCCGGTGTGTTTTTTAGAATTGCGTAAGCTACTGGTAGAAAGGTTTCATAAAAATCTTAATAATTCTTTTTGAAAAAAAAAATGAATATTAAATATTTATTTTAAGCTATTTTGTATGAAAAATAGAAGGTTTTGTTGCTTTTGATACTTTGAAATTTGTTGTTCCTTATGAATATTAGTTTATCAAATACGTATTGGAGTTTTGCTATTAATGATTACCAATTTTGAATTTTACTGTTTTATTATTATTTTACTAAGAAAAAGTGTATAAGTGATACTGCATTCATTTTAACTGTGAGGTTTGAAATATTTTTATTGTAAAAACTTTTTGGCTAAAAATGGCTTATTTAGGAAAAGGTCGAATAGCAGAACTACGATATATTGCAAAACAATTAAGTGAAAAAGTAACTGACGATCTAAAAATTATAGATCTTAAAAATCTTATTGTTAATAGCCCAAATTACGAAGAAGAATTCGTTAGAGAAATGTTAAATATGATAATTGAGAAAAGGGGTTAAAACCTATAGCATGTCGCGTGTCAGCAAGTATTTTGATTTAAATGAAAGACATATTTTAAACTCTAATGAATTAGAAACACTTCTTAAATTAAAGAAATATAACTCCGGTAATACAAAAAAGTAAATAGTAAGTCCGGAAACGTTTCACTGGATCCATGCACTATTAGAAGTAAGGAGAATGGGGTTGTGATGCCTGTCCTTAGAGAAACAGAAGCCTCATTAGATATAGGTTTTGAAAAATGTGCTGCACCAGAAATGTTTACAGGTGAGCAAGGGTTGGTGAAACACATTCATGATGATACTATGACTTGTCTGCAACCCGCAGAAAGAAAAATTGAGTGTGAGCCAATACACGTGGTCTCAAAGCCAATTGTTAGTCCGGGACATTTGAATGGGGAAAAATATTTTTTGGAGGATCAAACAATTGAACTCCTGGAACCGGATTTAGAACAAAATGGTCTACCAAGACCGGAAATAGGGAATGATACTCAGACTCGCAGACAACGAAAAAAAGTAGAAAAGAGCACACGCCTAGAAAATCAGAATGATCAATTTAGATTGAGAGGAAGTGTAGTTGAAATTGGAGAGGATTTTGTGCCTTCGCTTACAGGGGAGGGCACGGATAATGGGAATTTGGTTAAACTTAGCGCTTGTGAGATTATGGAAGCACAGCTGAGGAGTGCAGAATCAGCCCCTTTGATTCGGGGGACAGAGAATGGCGCGAGTGATGAGGCAAGTGATCAGGAGGGAGCATCTATGCAATTGATTCCTGTAAGACATAAGGTTTCTCCTGAGTTATATATTGATGCAATAGGACCTCTTCCTATTGTACCTATTAGAGACAAATATATTTTACCTGACATGTGTATGTCACCGAGGTGTCACGAGGCAGTGCCTGAAAAGGCATTCACACCCCTTGTGGAGGCGTTGTTACAGATTTTAAGAAGAAAGGTCTTTCCTAAAGAGATTCAAACAGATGAAGAAACCTTATTCATGAGTATTTCAACTACTGAAAAATTAGGTATGCCCTTACGAAGGCCCTTTACATTCAAGTATTTCAGCAGAGTAATGCCTGAACTACCCCGAGAGTATAAAAAGTTTGATTTATCATATTTAGACAATGTGGTTGTCTTTTCAGGGGGCTGGGACTTTCCTATAGACCACATGGATGGGATATTGGAGCTAAACACACATTTAGCGGTCAGACCAGCGGAATTTGAACTCGCTCAGGATGGCATTGAATATTCTGGTCATGTTGTGGGGTTGGGGAAGCAGTCCCCAACTCAACTGAAGGTTAGGGCAATAATAGATTTTTCAATATCACAGAATAAGACTCAGGTTAAAGTTTTGGGATATGATCGACAATATATCCCTATGTTTTCTCGACTAGTTACTCCGGTTACAGAAACGTTAAAAAGAAAATCAAAGAAAGGGGACATTAAATGGTCTTCTGAATGTCCAGAGTTCTTTAGACAATTGGAGGGAAATTTGTCGACTAATTCAGTTTTATACGCCCCTGATTTCACGAAACGATTTATTTTTCAACACGAAACAATTTTATCTATTTATTTATTTTGTGTATGCAGATCCTAAATTTTAACTTAATTTCGGATTCTAAAAAAAATGTAGGATATTCAATCATCGCCTGAAAAAAAATTTAGTTCCATTAATATGTTGTGATGTACCTCCCCTTGGAAGTACATCCCTCGAAGTATCAGCGTGAGCTAGAGGTGTAGGGTTAGCGAAAGAACTCGGATCATACATTATCTTAATATGACTTTATTAAGGTTCAACTTAAACTTTTAACAAATATAATTACAATAATTAATATGAGAGAATCTACGATGACTTAATACGCAACACACACACACTATATATATATATATATATATATATATATATATATATATATATAATAGGATCAATTCTAATTCAGACCAATCTCAATAATCGAACCACCTAATCCTCAATTCTAATAAAGTGTAATCAATCCTACCTTATATTATTCCGTAATGCTACTTGTCTTTATCTGCAATGATATGCAGCTTGACGGTTAACTTCTAGTCGAACACCAATATGTTTATCCACGGCAAGTAGAACTTAATCAATCTTACACCACGAACTGCAATAATCATTAACTGCCACAACGCACATCAATTGTCTGTCATTCTTTTACATTGCCATACCGCTTACTCTAAAATTCTATATTTAAAGTCGGTTTATTTGCATTTCTTCTTCACATCTCGTTTCTTGGATTTGGTTGGAAAAGAGTTGCCATTAATTCTGGCCCAAAGAACCCAAAGGACTTGTTAAAGAAAAAACGCGTAAGACGTCACAAACCCCTCCGAGAAACAAAACGTGATTTATTCGAGGGTCTTATTGGCCCTAAAAAATTACGTGCCTAAATTTTATTCTAACCTTTAATTTCTATTTTAATTTTCACTATTCATCTTATGTTTATTTTTTAATATTTCTTCTTAATTTGAATTTCCACAGCTTCAATAAATTTTACTTAATTAAATAGACTAACAATCATAGTCATGCATTTTAATCACGGTAGATTCTTACATGTACAGAATAAATAGACGTGTCCCATCTGGGTAACAGAGCCGGGGAAAAACCATATGTGACTTAAATGGTAGAAAAAACGAGACCCACACTTCTCTTAACTAACTTAATTCTACCTAAATGTTTACTTAAATTTTAACAATTTTTCTTCTTTACAGTTTCTCATATCCGTCATGAAACATTAGCTCTGTTCTATTGTAGAAAGATAGACTTCAGGGTCTGTCACCCTGAAACAAAAATCTCTTAAGTGATTTGAAAAAAAAAAGTTTTACACATTATGATTACATTTCACAATTTTCATATAGTACATATCACTTTTAATTTGTAACTAATTTATATACATATTTTTCATCTGGTTCTTTCAAAAACTTCCCCTCAAATCGCGTAGCGCTGGTTAAATGTTATGCTAGTATGCTATCTACGCCACGTTTCTCAAAACCAGATGTTCCTTAATATGAAACAATATAACAACACATATATATACACTATACAATTACAAACATTTTTCAATAAACAAAACAAACAACCAAAGGAATTGTCGCATCTTAGCGAAGTCATAACAGAAGTAAACAAATGTATTTTTACAGTTGTTTCTCCATAATTATACAAAAAATTTTACAAGACAAAAGTTTTTTTTCTTTTCTAGAAAAACACACTCATTTTAGTGTCCACTTTTGCCTGGCTTCTAAAATTTTAAATATCCGACCGTGACTTGGCTTAGTTGCAAAATTCTTCCGACCACTTGTTCGAAAGAATATATACGATACACACAACCTGGTTCTTATGACTTGTAGTAGGTGTTTCCTACCAAGACCTCCAGTGACAAGGACTTCTTTGTACACGTTCCTCTCCTTTCCTGGTCTTGCCGTTGTTGATCAGCTCCTCGTCTGGCATTCGTGTTGCTTGATTTTGTTCGCTCTTCGATGTATGGACTATAGTTCCTTTCTCTGCCTTTTCTGGATCGAACTGGTCCTCCTTGTTGTGTCTTCCTATCTATGGTTAGTCGGGACTCCTCTCTTTTCCCCTTTCTTGGTCTCAGAATGTAGCCGCTTGTGGTGGGCGTTACCATCTCTTCCCTTCGGTTTTTCTTTCTTAATCTTGGCAACACACTATTAGAATTATTTGATGACAAACCTCTTTTATTTACTCTATGCTCTGATCCCTTCTGAACCTTCCTTTCTGGTCCTCCTGATCTAGATTCATTTGATCTTTTATATCCTAACTTTTCATTTTTACTTTTATTTAATCATTCTACCTTTCTCAGACCAAGAACTAGGTATTGATCTGATAAGTGGTCCATGCTTATTGGTCTTATTTGTGTGTTTCTCACTTTGATTATTTCTAAAACTTAACTTTTTTCCTCCAACTCACGCTTTACTTCTGACCTTTTTTTTACCATCTCGCGACTCATTTGATCTCCGTTGTACTCTGTCAAAACCACTCGATTCATCGCGCAAATTACCGTTATCCGAACTACCAGTTCCTATCTCCGTCTCGTCACATTTCCTATGACGATATATTCGAACCTGATCTACATTAATCGTTAACCTTTTCCCCGCTTTCCATATCACTACGTTGTTATTCTTAACATCTAATACTCTATACGGACCTCAAATTTTGGTTTAAACTTAGCTACTACTTTTCGCGTTGCCGAAAACTTAAAGGATTTTAACCGGAAACCAAAACAAAATACATTCTTCCATAATAAAAATTTACACATCAACATTATAATATTTCTTCAATTTTTCATGTTTATTTTGTGTTTTTAGCCTTCATCAAACAATCTCTCAATATCCCAAAACCAAATTCCGTAAAGAGATAAAAAACTAATTTTGAAAAGGCGTGGTGTATTTCTCTAAAAATAACAGGGATTTTTTTAATTTGTTTCGTTTTAGCCATAAAATATTACTTGTTAAAAGCAAACTCACGAAATTGGTCCCATGCGAGAATGTTGCTAAGAAGATCATTGACATAATTTCAATCACTGTAGATTATTATTGAACGTTCTGTTCTATTTGTAGAAAGTCTATAAACATGATTCAATCTTTTCAGCCTTACAGCATAATCTTTGCTGATCATTTCAAAATACTGGTATGGTTAGTAGGACATTATCACGTTCCGTCTTTTATGTGTTTGTTCAAAACGCTGATTGATATAATTTTCAAAAATATTAACGTCGCACTATAACTCGAGCAGGGCTTTTTTGGCGATGACCACGTCCACTTGCTGAAATGATCATAATTACGTAATACATATCGGTTGCGTCATACTCTCGACACGGGATACGGACCTACACCAAACCAACGTAACTATTTCATTTGGATAATTTAACGTGCATTAACCTACCAGCTGGTAACGCGTTTTTATAATTATTAATTTGGCGCATATGGCATGGGACATGTTGATCAATAATTTTTCTCATATACGGGAAATAACAAACATTTATTTTATGATAAGTTTTAAACGTCCAAAGATTTATTTTTAGTGAAATTCTCTCATAATTTCATTTTAAAGATTTTGGAATGTATACTCGCATTTTGTTAATGGCGTTGCATATTTCGCATAAAATAACAACCTTC
Organism: Trichonephila clavipes; assembly: GCA_019973935.1. Lineage (NCBI taxonomy): Eukaryota > Metazoa > Arthropoda > Arachnida > Araneae > Nephilidae > Trichonephila > Trichonephila clavipes. The sequence continues at coordinate 71,385 of BMAU01002453.1, forward strand.
TAAGCCTAAAATCGGGACCAATTCTCACATATTGCCGCATTAACCGAAGCTATCTTCTGGGTTTTCTCAAGATATCTATAGATATGACCTAATTCTGGGTCTGTTTTTTGTTCTTCTATTAACTGATCTCGTGACGAAATACCAAATTTTGATTATTGCACAATTAACTTTCTCATCTATTATATTTTCAATTGGGTTTCTCGACAAAACATCAGATATTGTATTCTGAGACAGGATGATGCTCCCATTCTATATTAAATTCTGCTAATTTTAATGCCCATCTGATCATTCTAGTTCGAGCCAAATTTTTACCAGTCGTAAAGATCCGCCGTGTAGCAGCGTGTGATCTGTAAAACCTTAAGCGGCAAAGAACCTAAATATGTTCTGAATTTATTAAAAGAGCCAAACCACTGCTAAATATTCGTCCTCTCTGTTACGTGTAATTTACGAGGTCCGTCAGCACAAAGCCGTACGTGTAGCTGAACAGTGCGACGTTGTTCTTGGTTTAGAACCGCTCCCTATCATTGAGCTTGCATCCGTAAAATAATACAAAGGTTGAACAAAAATCTGTTAAGTTTTAAAATTGGCATTTTGTTACAGCCGTGGAAGCGTCGAATCTGATTCTGCGCCTCAATCGACCAAATAAATCATTTTAATTTTCGTTTAAGATTATAAAGAGGTTCGCAAATATCGGCATAATTTTTAAAAATTTTAGTACCATTGGGACAAGCCGGTAAATAATTTCGAAATTAGTTAAGGTTTCATTTCACTAATTTGAACTTTTGTTTCATGAGTTTTAATTCCCCCTTAATTATAAACAAATGATTTTGACTCTTCACAACCAAATTTTACTTATTTTATTTAACGTTAACCCCGCCTCATGTAAAAATTTTGAAAAATTTCTTTCAAATATTAAAATGTTAACAAATGATGGATTCATCGGAATTTTATATTCTTTTCCATTATAACATTCATAAAACTTGCCTATCTGTGAGGTTTAAATTTATTTCTTTTGCTTTTGAAAATTAGGAGCTGCCCCTGACAAAAAATGGCATTCTGCGGAAGGCGTTTGAATACCATTTTCGTGACAAACGCGGTTTTAATATATCTCTATAGTTCAGCCATCTGAAAATATCCCAACCGAATATTGGTTTTTTTTAAAAATTATGCCTGTGCGAAGAGCCGGTGTGTTCATTATTAAATCGTCTATTAAGGGTATAAGGATACAGAATTTATTTCGTAAATCGCATTTAGTTTACGATAATAAACAACAAATCAATATGCTTACGGATTATCCAGTGGTGTAACCCATTATTCTTTCTACATAACACCACTGGTGAAGCGTTTAATATCAGAAATTGAATGGGAGTTATTTTTCAGCATTTTGTCAACGAGATAATCGAGAATATTTTGTTTAAGCCTATCAGCCACGGCCGGGAAAAACCGGTGGGTTATCTCCCGTGTCAATCTCATGTATAAAACATGGTAAGCCCTGGTTTATCGAAAACAATTTGAAAACTATTAAACAAATTGAATGGGAATTGTCCCCTCTTTCAACATTTTGTCAACGTGATAATCGAAATATCTTGTTTAACCCTATCATATTTGTCGGCCGGATGAAAAACCAGTGGGTTATCTCCCGTGTCAATCTTGGTATAAAACATGCGTAAGCCCTGGTTTATCTGAAATACAATCCCTGAAAACTATTAAACAAATCTTGTAATTCCCGTTTTGTTTTACATCAAAAATTTTGTTTTAGAAAGATCATATTTATAACTTTTTCTATTTCAACCGTTTTGCCACTTTATGGCTAAATCTGGAATCGCCAATGATTTTCGAAAACAAAATAATGTTTTTGATCCACCTATGACGTTTTAACACATAACGAGCATGGGCATTTCCATCATCTGCTAACAGTAGTGGAAAACCAAAATTTCGAAATATTATTGAGATATTTAATTCCACAACTCCCATATTTCGACATAGCTCGTCTGTGCGCCGTGATCACCTTATTACTTGAATGTTTCTTTACTTGTTTATAAAAAAAATATTTTGTATTTCTCTTCCGATATAAATGACTTCTCCGCTCAGTTACAATTAACGCAAATTAAAAAGTTTTGTCTAATAAAATAGGTAACTGTAGAAGTTCTACCGGACCCACATACACACACACAAAGTTTAATCGGTGATTGATTTATCGACTGCGTCTGATCATTTTAATATCACTGTTTTCAAAACATTTAATCGTGCCCATTTGCTTGCTACTACCTCGACTAAAATTTTCACTCGAACCCCTATTTCTTTGGTCCCCTCTACTAAAATCGTCATTTTGATCTCGATTTTTCTAAATTGATATTGTATCGTTAAATCTGCAATCATCGTTTTGAAACCTATTCCTGCTAATTAACCACTGATTTCCTTGACGGTTGTTCTGAAGTTAAAAATTATAATCATTTCTACCATTATTTGGTCTGTGTACCATTTTAAGTAATTTCTCCAATTTCCTCGATTATTACCAACATTAGACATCCTACAAAATTCCAACCTCGTCTTTCCACTTTATTACTATTTCTCGAGATCGCATTGTTGCCTTGCACGAATATATTTTCAAACTTAGCTAATACTTCTAATAATTGATCGCGGGGTGGACACCTCCACGTAATCTTGAAAATTGCGGCTCAAGTCTAACAAAAATATGATCTAAACATGCTTTCTCAGACATCCCCAGGTCTAATTTCTTGTTTAAACTTAGCTAAATCATAAACAAAATCTGTCGGCTCCTGGTTCTGTCTTTGTTGAGATTTACACATCACGCCGGTTTCTAATTATTTTATTTTGGATGGCGGGAATGCTTTGGACAATGCTGCTTTCAGCTGTGCAAACAGTCCGTGATATTTTGCACTGCAAAGCCGATCCGAATATTTGGTACCAATCCAGGGCTCTACCCAGGAGATGACCTTTTTAAATATGCACACGATAAGTCACTGGGTATTTCAAGTAATTTAATGTGGTTATCTATACCCTCTAAAAATTCGGTGACGTTTTCCGCCCATTGAAAAATATGCAACATTTGCTGGCCAAACATTAAATCCTCTCGCGTTTCTCATCTCGGGGTCTATATAATTATGTCTATTTTGCCATTGTGATGTACCTCCCATTGGAAGTACATCCCTGGGAACCGTTATCAGCGTGAGCTAAGGTTTAGGGTTAGCGAAAGAACTCGGATCATACATTATCTTAATATGACTTTATTAAGGTATTCAACTTAAACTTTTAACAAATATAATTACAATAATTAATATGAGAGAATCTACGATGACTTAATACGCAACACACAATATACAGAGTGTTTTATTCCAGGTATAGAAGTTTAAGTTGGCATTACTTTCCAAGATGGCGACCGATTTAACAGCTGTCAAGTGATTTATTCTCAGTTTGGTTTGGCAATTCATCATGAATAGACTCACGCCTGAACAACGCTTTCAAATTGTGCACACTGCGAAAAACCGGTATTCAGAACGGAGTACAAAATACTCACTTTTGAATACGTCACATACTCAAAATAGCTCCGATGCAAACATACTCAAATTTGAGAAAAGCCCATTCTCATCTTTGGCATCGCTACGTACTCAAAATTGTAAACATCGCATACTCATTTTTGAACCTGTTACTGGATCAAATTTGAGAATATAACAGCTAGATGAGTGTGTAATGCACTTATTTATGAGTATTTATGGGTCAAATATGAGTTTGTATGTTATTTATTTTCGATACTGTTGTATCCAATACGAATTTTTAACATAAAAATATACATCAAATCAAATTTAAAGGGATCTAAATATGCGATACTTAAGTTGGTAAATTTCATTTTTTTCCATCTTATATATTATTTAATTTACATTTTATGAAGTTTTTACCACTTAACTTCGAAAATCTAAATTCCTTTTGCATTTATTGTGTTACAAAAAGGTACTTTAGTATCATCGCAAAAATTCCAACGTTCAAGATAATTCGCCATGTCTCGTACGCGTTGAATTAGCAACCATGTACTTAATTTTATATGCTGTCGCCAATACAACAAAAATTTTACTTTAAGAAAAAAAATACAACTATTATTTGTTCAAAAACTTTGTCTCTTCGAACTTATACATCAGATTTAAATCTTTGAAAATAACAAAAATAGATTCGATGAAATAGTTAAACAAATTTGTAAGCATTTGAACTAGTTCAGAAGCAATTTGGTTTATTACAAGTTATATTTATGTTTCTAAAAGAATTATATTGTTTCTTTTTTTTTTTAAAATCCTATACAAGCAGAAAATTAACTTTTATTTAAATTCAGTCTTTCAATAATAAGTTATTAGAAATATCTTGGAAACGTTAGGGTGAATAACAGACTTTATATAGTAAAAATTTCAAAACAAAGTAAGAAAGAAATAGTTCTTTACATATTATGTAATGAAGAAAAAGCCTTTTGACTAAAATAACACTCATTAGGCCCAGGTGTGTAAGTACTTTTTTATGAATTGTTTTGTTTAAATGGAAACACATTCATCTAGATGGAAATATAGAAAAATCCATTGCAATATATATTACAAATTAAGCTAGTTTTTTATTCATATCAACTGATTTTATACTCTCCTATCACCAAAGTAAACAAATATTATAGTTTTTAAGTTAATGTTTTTATAATCAAAAATTAAAATACTTAAAAATTTCAGTCCTTAGAAGAATGTAAAAACAACTAAAACAGTAGAACCATAATTCAATATGCAGCATTTTATTTTCAATGCCTCTTTTTTTTTCAATGACAAGAAAACAAGAAAAATAAAACAAACCAAAATCATATTTTTGAAATATTTATTCTGGAAATTGGACATATACATATCATACATTCAAAAAATAAACAAAAATATAAGTGAGATTTTTGAAACAACATGCCTTCATCCATAAGTTATTTTTTATAAACACTATACAATCGATACTATAGTCAACTCCATTGTTTTAATGTAATATATATTGAATTATTTGCTTACTAATAGAAATGAAATTAATGCAAATTAAGAATAAAGCATTCATCATCTAAAAACACGATAACAGGTTTAAAAGTATGATTTTCTAAATATTACACATGAAGGCATGTATTTTTTTGAAGTTCACATGTATAAAAACTACTGTTCAAAAATACCACACATTGGAACAATATATATATCAGTACACTACACACCGAATATCTTTTAGGCATGGTTTTGAAATTGCTGCAAATAAGATTTTGGTATCCAATAGTTTTCAATCTAAGATGATGGTCTCGCAATAAGAACTCAACATGAAAATAGTTTAAAAGAATGGCTTATTCCTGACAAAAGAGGAATTACATTATGAAGCAAAAATGTAAGTACTTTTTTGTAGAAAACCAATTAGAAAAATATGGGTGCCAGGATTTAAAAAAAAAACAGAACACAATGTATTTAGAAATGCCAGGAAAAACTATGGAAATTGGAATGTGGGGAAAATGGAAAAATAATAACTGCATTTAAAAGCGTGTGGTGCTTGATATCAATTGCTATAATTTCTTAATAGTTCTATTCTGTAATACAAAGTTAGTGTAAAAATGTAGTACAAGGGTCCCCCACCCTTTTACCACAATGACATTAATTTTCTCGTTAATCATTTTGTTCTAAGAAAGTAAGTGCTGTTTTTTTTTTTTTTTTCATCTTAAATACGTTTGATTAATTTTTGTATTGGGTTCAGTCCTAGGAGAGCCCACACCCTTGGCAACAAACCAAAAAAGCGCCAAGCCAGAGTGAGATGGTGGCAAGTGAATATAGCGGGACAAGGTGGATCGTAATGAAAATATATGTTAACAATACAAAAATTAATCAAACGTATTTAAGATGAAAAAAAAAACAGCACTTACTTTCTTACTGCTGATCTTTTCCGAGTGGAGGCTACAGCATGACAGCGGATTTTAACAAAAAGCCTTGAAGGCCTCATTGTTAAGAGAATCATGGGAGTGCGGCCATAAATATTCTGCGAGGTAATGGTCGAACATACCCATTCAAAATCTCCATCCAAAACAGCACTCTTTCGTTCGTATAATCCCATTCGCTCATTACATTTAGAACATTCATAATTCAAAGCAATCAATCCTTCCTTCATACACCATTCAATTAATTTTTTCTTACATTTCGCATTCAACAAAGTACAAAATTCAAAGGTATATCCACTCACATACGTGCCATACTTCCAGCCCGGGGCCCAACAACAAAATGACACAATTCGATATGCCCGCTGACCAAATACAAAAATTCCAGAAATAGTTAGGTTTACCATACATAATGTATCAAAGTAGAGTTACCAAGATGGTGCAATTATCACCAACCAAAATAATTTGCTCCAAGGGTGTGGGCTCCCCTAGGACTGAACCCATTCTTATATTAAGATTTACTTTTTAGTACGATTAAATATAAAAGCATTTTTTTAAAACTATGGTGTTTCATGTACGTCAGACTGAACAGATTTCAGTACTTACGTATTATCAAAACAATCGCCAACTCTATTAATAATTCACTGAATTGACAACTCCAATTGGTACTTACGTCTTATTGGCGACATTATATGAAATGAAGCACCTAGTTGCCAATTTTCAGTGTGTGTGTCATCGGGGTTGCCAACTTGGTGAGTTATTAATAGAGTTGGCAATTGATGCGATATTTCATAAGTACCCCCAATTTCCTGTGTTGTACATGCTGAATTGGCAACCAGGTGCTTCGTTTCATATAACGTTGCCAATAGGTTGCAATAATATATAAGTAGGGGAAACCTGTGTACCTAGGGCCATATTTTTTCAATGCACAAAAACAGAGCCCCTGGCCTGTTTAAAAATGTGAAACTAATATGCACTCATCATTATACTAACTATCATCCAATTGTAAATATAAGAACTTAAAATATTAAATTCTGTGAAATAAAAGGTTTTAAAAAATCACAAATGGCCCTAGGTACAATATCATTGTACGTAGGGCCTTTCCCTGAAAGTTAGGTTTCACTCTGTAATCAATAGAAAACAAACATACACACATGAATTTAATAAAAGAAACAATATCAGCTAATACATTGATTTATCATGTAACCATTTAAATTGCAATGTGCCAAATTATTAATGAATTGCACGTATTTTGATCCAACATTTAATTTTAAAAACTGGTTCCAAAAGTGAGCTGCATACATTGTCGTTCTGAAGCATCAACAGATTATGGTTTAGACAGTTTGAACAGAATATTTCTGTTGCCAGTTTTATAAGTTTCTTCTTTATTATAAAGAAACTTATTTGAACGTGCAATATTCTTCAGAAACTTAACACTCTTGTGTTCTTTTTTAACATCTATTACTTCTGCCATATAAAAATGTTTAGTTTTTTTGCCTTGTATTTTTGTTAAACAAAAGTCCCCCTTTTCAATACTATCAGTTACTGTAGAATTTGCATCATCAGTGGAATGTGAGAATCTTCAATATCTGATAATTCTTATATTATCTGCATTAGGTTTTGACCATTTTATTCAGTCAGGATTTCTAGGTATCTAAAAAAGTTAGGAATTTATAATTGCTCATTAAGAGAAAAATTTAATTGAAATATCATAAAAATCTGATTTAGAATTATATTATTTTTATAACTATAAAAAATTGGGGTTTTTTTGTTAATTAAATGCATTCTTATGTTTGTATAAATAAAATAATCCTGAAAAATAACAATAATGGTAGCTAAGATTTTTTTTATAAATCAAGCATGTTGAAAGTTTCAGAACAAAATATACACTCCTCTCATTTTAATAACATCCAATAATAATAAAAAACTTGACTAAATCAAAATGGTTCAGATAATTAAGACCATTTTCCTCTTTTTATCATGAAAACTTTTTCAATAAAATAATAACATAAAGAATATTAATTGCAATTGTACCTAGGTACAAGGCGTAATTTTATACAAAATGTCTTCTGCAGAAAATCCACATGGAGAGAGGATTTATTTGAAATCTTATTTAGTACTTATATAATGCTACAAACAAAATTATGTACAAGAAAAAAAAATTCAAAGAAAATTTTTGACTTACTTTGTACAACAATAAAAAGAGATGAGCTACAGAACTTTACTTCGGACTATGTAAGCATGTTTTACATTTATAACTAACCACAACTTTCTTTTGAAAAATTTCAAAATGAATGCCAAAGTAGGAATTGGTGTTCCAACTCACCCAACTGAGTAATAAAACTTAGAACTAGGTATTATTCAAATAAAATGGGGTGGCCCTAGGTACACAGGTCTTCCTTACTCAGATTTCTTATGTTTTTTACTTGTATGTAACATGCTTTCATACAAGAGTTTTTGTACCAAAGGTGTATTAATTTTTGGTACTTACATATTATCGCAACTTTATTGTCCAGATTATATGAAATTAAATACGTGGTTGTGTCAATTAAGCATGTACAACACGTGGAGGATCAGGGTCGCTAACTTGATGAAGTATTCTGAACGTTGGCATTGTTGCGATAATATGCAAGTACCTAAATTTTCTCTACCTTCCTTTAGGACCAGTTGATTTTCTCTGTTAAGCCTAAGTCCATTTCAAAATTCATGTAAAATCCTTGCTCTAATAAAATATCCCAAAATTTATGGTTCATAATCATTCCAAATTCCATAAGTTCTAGATCACACAGGCATGATCACGGGACTTAGAAAAGGGAAGATTTTCAGATGAAGAAATTCTCTTCACGGTTATGAGAAAGAATGAAATGTATAACAGCAAGAGTATGATTCCTCTACTGAAATCGATTCTAATTTAGAAGAGGGAGACACTGTTGAAAATAAATGCTTTATATAGAGAGAAACAAAAACATTTGGGAAGAACGTAATTTTAAAGGAGACAACTGGTACACATCTTATCCACTTTCAGATGAACTTTTGAAGAAAAAAAAAAAAATATTGCTGGAACAATAAGAGAAAATAAAGAAATTCCAAATTTTTTTTTTAAATTTAAAAAACAAAGTTTACTCCTATATGTTTAGTTTTAATAAGATAAAGGTTTTTTTAAAAAAATTAAGATCCCGTGAAAACATCGCACTCACTCACGACTAGATTAAAGGAGTGTATAAACAATGTGCTGAATGCCCTTATAAAAAGAATAGAAAAACTAAATTTAAGAGTGAAAAATGTAATAAACATAATGTATTTCCTACTTTTCTTTCTTTTTTATACAAATTTTATGGTATAATCAGAACCTAAACATCCTTGGGGGTGTGAGATACCCTGCGCAAGAACTTTAGGCCATTTTTTTCGCATGAGTGATGCAGGGTTATAAGATAAATCAGTACTTACATACATGGCAATACCAATTTCGCATGTGTCATATGCGCTGAATTGCCAATCATATGCTTCATTTCATATAATGTCGCCAAAAGGTTGTGATAATATGTAAGTACTGATAAATCCAATTTAAACAATGTCAAGATCAATTATTAATAAAACAAAATAGTCGTTAAATATTATTAATCAAGAACATTTAATATTTATATGTAATGTCTAAAAATAAAAAGCATTCTTGAAGTATAGATTACATTCAATTTTACTAACTAATTTTGCTCATTCTGTAATTTCTGTTCAGTAAATTTTGATTCTTTCAATATTCGAAAATGAGAGTGAAAGGAATCATAAAGTATATTGAAATTGTTGAAGCTCTTTAAATAATTTTTTATGAGAACTTTTAACGCATTTTCCATAAATTTACTAATAAGCTAAAAAGGCTCTTTAAAACTTACAAGAAATTAAACTCCTAAAAATTATAGTTTAAAAAAATAAAAAACACTTTTATAGTTAATCGAACTAAAAAGGAAATAATTCTTAATATAAGAATAAAATGATTAGCGAGACAATGTCGTGATAAAAATGTGGGGGTGCTCAATATCAATTGTTATAATATAATACTAGTTCTATTCTGAAATGCCGAGTTAGTGTAAAAATGTAGAACAAAAGCACCCCACGATTTTACCACAATGACATTAATATATATTTTCTCGTTAATCATTTTATTCTTACATTATGCATTATTTTTTACTTTTTAGTTTAACTATAAAAGTGTGTTTTTTGGTTTTTTTAAACTATAATTTATTTTTCATTTTTTAGTTCGATCTACAATAAAAGCATGCTTTTTAATTTTTTAAACTATCATTTATTTATTTCCATTTTCAAAGAAAGTAGGCAATTGTTTATATTATAATAAGAAATTACTGACATGAGTGTTTTCACTTTAGAGTTGTAACAATCTTTCAGTCACCAAATCTGGAAATGGGAAATTGTTAATCGTCATGATCCTTATCAGGACAATAGAACAAAATTATTCTATTGTCATCAGTCCTTGAAAAGTGTGCAAAATTTCGAATTAATCAGACCTTTTAGAGTGGGTAAAAATATAGTTCAAAGATTCCGTTACATACAGGTGAAGCTTATAAAAGAGTCTAAAAAGATTACTAATTGAAAACGAAAATTTATTTTGTAAACTTGCCTTTTTCAAACCATGCAAGGCATTTTCGACTTCAATATGAAAGTAAAGTTAAAATTATATTAAGATGATCAACCATTCTCCTTTTATAGATCCTGTCCTTCCTCGAAAAGTGTCTTCCTTTTTTCAATATTTTAAAACAGATCTGTTAATCTCTGTATTCAGAGATGAACCAAACATGTTTCCAATATGTTGAGGAATAGTCTGAAACAAATATCACAGGAAATAACAGTTTTCAATGGTGTTTTTGGACTTTATCACAAGTAAATTGGGCAGATATAGAAAACTGTGTTGATTTTTTTATCAAAAGAAATGCCTGATATTAAAATCATTGACAATGGTCAGTTTGCAGACTGAATGAATATTTAAATTATAATGAAACTGAAACAATTGGAAAATCAACATGCTGAAATTGATAAGATGGATTGAAATACTTAACCATATTTCAAAAATAAGCACATCACATAAGAAAATTTAGTTATTCTTTTTTAATTTGCATTGTGCTGCCCTGGAACTAATGCACTAGTTGAGTCTTTTCAGTTCGTAATTTATGGACAAGTCAGAAATCAAGATTGAATGTTGATATTTTTTAGTTGCACTACTTATAGTAAAGATGAAAGGTAATTTTTGCTCCGAAATTTCCGATAAATTATAAAATATATTGAGAAACGAAACAATGCATTTTTGTTTGAATTAATAAAATGTTTCACACATTTACGTTGAAACTTTTTCTTAAATTTTTCGTTCTCCTTTTCATTTTAAAAATCTGGTCACCTTAAAAATATTCAAAAGTAACACAATTATTTGCCTGGATAATTTAAACAAAATGACTTATTATGAATCAAGTAAATTATATTACATTTATAACAGTAATCCGCCAAAATAAGGTGAATATTTATCCCATTAAATTTTTCGTTCAAAGGCAGTTACTTAAGAAATACAAATGAGTACATTTAACTCAAAAATCAAAACAATCTTGTACTCATGTGTTCTTCCGCGGGTAGCGTGGTAGATACAAAAAATAGTTCGGAAGATTTATGAGAATTAAATTTGTTGTTAAGCCCCAATTATCAAAATATGTAGCCGATATATTAAAAGAGTTTCTACAATCCTGAATATCTTTTTTAATTTTTCCGAAAGCATTAATTAGCATTTTTGAGGATTTTGAGTACATATAAGGAATCAAATTCAATCAAGGCATGCGGTCAAATCTGATGCAAACATTCTCATTTCAAAATGAGTATGTTTACGTACTCATTTTTGAGTAAGTCTTTTTTCTCCGTGCAATTTTATTTCGAAAATAATGGTCGATTTTCATAAGCGAATTTTGTTTAGCGATGAAGCGCACTTCTGGTTGAATGGCTACGTCAACAAACAAAACTGCCGCATTTGGAGTGAAGCTAATCCACAAGTGTATGTCGAAACACCGTTACATCCAGAAAAACTGACTGTTTGGTGCGCTTTATGGGCTGGTGGAATCCTTCTTCAAAAACGATGAAGGCAACAACGTTACAGTCAATGGTGATCGGTATACAGCCATGATTACTAACATTTTCATTCCTGAATTGAACAATCATGATGTCCAGGAGCTGTGGTTCCAACAAGACGGCGCAACATGTCACACAGCTCGTGCCACAATCGATTTATTGAAAGACACGTTTGGTGACCGCCTAATTTCACGTTTTGGACCTGTGAATTGGCCTCCAAGATCTTGTGATTTAACACCGCTAGACTATTTTTTGTGGGGCTATGTAAAGTCATTGATCTATGCGGATAAGCCACAAACGCTTGACCATTTGGAAGACAACATTCGCCACGTTATTGCCGATATACGGCCACAAATGTTGGAAAAAGTCATCGAAAATTGGACGTCCAGATTGGACTACATCCGAGCCAGCCGTGGCAGTCCTATGCCAGAAATCATATTTAACCCTCCAACTGGACAGCACGGCTTTTTCCACCCTACTAGAGAGGCTTCGAAAACGGACCACACTGAATTTTTCCTAAGGCCGGGGACTCACCAAAAATGAACCAAACAGATTTTTTCCCCTTCAAGTAATGTGTTCAAAACCGGTAAGGTGGTATTTTTCCGAATTCTTTCCCCCCTTTAAAGGTTTACGATCTTGAAAGATAATTAGAGACGGTCGGGGAGACAAAGGGCATTGAGGGGAAACTTTTATGGTCACGACGGGGAGACCGGTTCCTGTGGCAATTCTAAAATCTTCAACCTAAAGTTTACACAAATAGCGAGTCAACGATTTGAGAATTCTCATTTTTTTCTTTACCTTAAAATTCTCAAATGGAATTAAGTTTTTATAATGTATGTCTAAGTTTTAAAAAAATATCTGTAGTATTTAAATTCAAATTATATATTAAAACATTGAGGATAATTTACTGTTTCATTTTTCTTACTTTAATCAATACTTTCAGGGATTTTTTTTAAAAATGATTATTTTGTTATGTGTCAAAAAAATAAAAAAAAAGGTTCAAAATTTAAAATCTTTTAAAATTTCGGACACTTCTAAACATGAATAATTTTTAAGCTTCTGTATTACATTATTTGCAAAAATTTATATGTATTGTTAAAAAAACCCTATTTAAATCTTTTAGTTTTTCATAATTTTAAAGCCAGATATTCAGGGCATCTTACATAGAATCCCTTGTTTTGTATTGTTCAGATAAAAATTATATTTGAATTTTGAATGTCTGAACATTAATTTCATTCAAAGAGAATTTTAATTTCAAGTTTATATTTTTAACTTGAATCTTCAAATAAAGAGTATTTAAAAGCATCTGGACAAATTTAGAGTTAACATTTGCGCATATAAATAAATATAAAGATCCTTTTTAAATTGAAGTTTAAAAAATATATATTTATGCATAATCCCTCATCATTCATGTTCCATTAGTGGTTGACTGAAGAAAAGGTTATTAAAATTTGGACATTTTTATAATCTTAACCATGCAAAACTAGGAATTTTGTATTAGCTCCACTAAAATTCTGCATTGGAATTTCGAAAAAGATATTTATGCGTGTCTCACATACTCAGTTGAAAAACATATATTTACCATAAATACTAATAATTCTTTGGATATTTAAAATTATCATATGATTAATTTTTTTAATATATATATATATATATATATATTCGACTTCTAATATTTTTCAAGTATTCCTTAAATTTCATATAATTTAATTAAGTGAGGGGATATTAAAGTCGCACTCTCTCTCTTCTCTACTCAACTTCTTGAGGGCTTTTGGCGACGGTCCTGTGGCCGGGGTATCAGGTGGTCAAGGTATCGAATCATGGTTGGCATGTCTCGAGTTCGAGCCCAGTGCCACAAAAGACCCGCCGTGTAGGGCAGCGATGCACGTTAAATCTATCGAGAGCTGAAATGTCCTCTCGTTGGTGTGGTGTGGTAGTTAGGAGAAGTGGTGCTAGCTCAGGTGTCGCCCTCCTCATTTAACCATTTTTCAAAATTACGAGGTCCATCACTAAAAGCCCTCGTGTAGCTGAACAGTGCGACGTTAATATTCACTCACTTGGCGACGGACCTCGTAATTTTAAACCATGGTCAAGTGACGAGGATGACGCTTGAGCATCGCTCCCTTACACGGCGGATCTTCAGTGGTGCTGGGGTCGAACTCATGACACGTCAGCTACGAGTCCGTTACTTTGACCATTAGGCTACCGCGGCCTCACAATGTGGTTGAAAACTGCATGTTATGAGTAAAAATATGCTGAAACATTTGATGAACTTATAATTGATTTTTGCATAAAAGATAGATGTGTGATATGCTAAAATGTCAATATGTAAAATTTATGAGAATATCGATGACAATTTTTGAAAAATTCAGTTTAAGTTTCAGTTTGAAACTTATTCGTTTTTTTTTCGCATTTAATATTAAATAGTCGCGATAACAAATTAATAGTTTAACGCATTCATAGATTATAAAAAATAAAGGTATAAATGACATTGTTGGGAATAATATGTTTTTATAGTTTTGAATTCAGACTTCTTTGCAGGAGTGTAGACTATTAAAAGGCTGATGTAGAAGTTAGAAAACTAATATTTAAAATATATGGAAAACACAATATCTGCAATTCCATGATCTTGACGAGCAGAAGACGGCATTTTTACTTAATAGGGCAGAGTAAGCATAAGGTAGGAGCTTTTGGAGTAAACAACCAGGCCTCTGCAGTTTTGGCAGGTAATGAACTCCCATTTGTTGCTTTCAATAAGGAATAAAAAAATAACAAATACAAAAATAAGTCATGTAAAATTTTATATATCTTAATAACAATGAATTGTGAACTTAGTTTCCAATTCATTGTCACGAGTTGGCAGTAACTACGGTACTCTATCGACGTACTTCTTATATATATATATATATATATATATATATATATATATATTATATATATATATATATATATATATATATATATATATATAATAAGTATATATTGATAGATAGAGTACCAATAATTTTAACGCAATTTTATATTTCGTTCTCGTAAACTTTACTCTTTTTAAAACATGTATTGACAAAATACTCTCCTTTTGTATATTTATAAAATTTTAAAAATATAATGGTTATCTTACCCAACATTTTAAATCAGGGGCGGCAACTGTGTAGCTAAGACATGCCAAACCAATCTGTCAGTATCATTCAGCGTGCCACATAGTAGGAAATTTTTGAAATCCTTCGATTCTTACGGTAATATTTGCAGATTTAAAGAATAGAGGTAAATAATTTAAATTTACAGTTTTATATTTTATATTAGTTATGGATCAATAAAATACATTTATTAACATAAAAATAAACAATATAAAATGTTACTATTTCTTCAACAAAAATAAAAAAAATTAAAAATGTATGTTTCCAACATATTTACTTAAATAAGAAATAGACAAAGTGAAATATAAATGATTCCCTTCATTACAGTTAAATAAAAATTGTAATGCGAATTAACTCTTTCACGACTCTTCTTTATATCGCAAAACCAGGGGGTATAATGCATGACACGATTCTGAGCATTCAGTTTTGTTAAACAATTTCTTTGCGGAGTCGAAATATTTTTCATATTAGGAAAGATTTTTTACTTTGATATGCCGAATCATAAGTGGAAAGCAGAGTACATGCAATTTTCTTTTTTCAACAATTAAATCCCCTAGCAATAACACTCAATTATTTACAAAATAGCTGTAAATTTATCCTTAGAATTATCTTTCAGATTATTTTGTAGTTCCATAAATGTCTATAACTCAGAAGATGTTTGTCAAATAAGGTCTATTATCAACTTCCATTCACTCAAGAATTGACAAATTTGTATAGTGCTGAGTGCCACTAAGAACTGTACCACGTGCCACAGGTCCATAGATTGCCGACACGTTTTAAATGTTCTTATTAACTAACCATCTCCTATTCAAACACAATTTATATGGTAAAAAAGGGTTTTCATTCATTTTGTAGGGAATTGTATTAGATTCAACCATAAGTAATTTTGTGTATTAAAAAAATTACGTTGTTTTGGGGATCCCCTTAGAGCAAAACGAAAGGAATTTGACATAATTGTAGTAAGTTTCTCTAAAAGGGGAAACGTTCACTTTCAATACACTGCGTAAAGTGGTTTTAGGTGTACGAAGTTATATTCACTATTATTCCTAAAATAAATTTTGATATTTTGATTTTTCGTTAAGTTTTGAAGTTATTTCTTCAAATATACTTCTCCATTACATTTCTTTCAAACTTGCTATTTTCTTTTGCGGCCACGGTATCCTGATGGTCATGGTTATGAACTCGTGTCCAGTGTTCGAGCCCTGGTACCACAAAAGTTTAGCGTTGAAGAGAGCTGATGCACGTTAAACACGTCGAGGTCAAAAGTCCTCACGTTGGTGTGATGTGGAAGTTTGGAAGGGAGTTATCAGCTCAGGTATCGTCCTCGTCACTTAACCGCGGTTCAAAATTACGTAGTCGCTCGTCAGTAGCCACCGTGTTGACTTAGAATGCAATATAAACCCTTGACGTGTGCACTTGAGTTAATCCGAGTACGCTAAACAGTTCCAAATATGAATGTGTTTTTTACTGCCACTATGTTATATATTTATCTTTCATTCTTTTACAATATGAGTAGAAGTCGTAAACAGTTTGTCACAGTAAAATTAATTTTGTTTTATATTCAAATTATACTATTATATTGATTCTGAAAATAATAGGTTAGTTTGACAAGCCATTATTTCACAATTTTAAAGCATTGAACAGTTTTGAAATTTTAAAACTTTTCTAAAATGTTAAATTATTAAAAATATTTAATTATTGTAAGTGATTAATATTTCTTAGATTATTGGAAACAAAATGTATAAAATTTAAAATATATCTCTTTGTTGAATTTTAATAATTATTTTTATGGCTAAACCTGGGAAAAAACCCAACTTTTTTAAATATTAACATTAAGATATTTTTAAAAATAACTAGAGCTCTCAGACCTAAATCCATATGAGCTTTTATAGAACATATGTAAGGGAACATTACAAGATATTTCAAGACTCTATCTTGAACAGGAAAAACGCCATAGGGATTAGAAAAAAACACCCTCATCTTCAAAATTAAAAATCTGAGAAAAACATATTTAAAATTTGTAAAGGCATAAAAAAAAAATTCCATTGCCTGTAAAGCTTTAATTTTTCAATCTGTTACTATCCAACTTATGCTTTACATGAAAATTCTACTTGAAATATAAATATGACTGAAATATCTTTTTTAATTCAAAATATTCTAAGACATAACATTGATAACAACTGTTAATTTGATCAATTATTCACTTTTATCAGAACCTTATATATTCACAAGAGTTTTAAATGCAAAATATTTATATAGAAATTAGTAGTTATACAAACGTAATCCAGAAATCACCAAGTTTGTAAACAATATCTATTTTTTTCTCAGTTCCCCATCGTGGTACTTAAGCAAGTTTAAGTTTTGGTAGCATGACTTTCAAATACTGCAATGTAGAACTACAATAGGTTTATTATAATGTAGTTTGTGATACATCAGGGAAATAGTTCATTCTGCAACATTTGTATTATGTAGTCTAATTGTAATATCACCTGAAAGCTGGATTTTAGATTTACCATTTTCAGTCATATTCCATCCCTTTCAAGTATTATTTATCACAGTAGCCAGCGTACATTTTGGTCATGGCATTTTTCAAAAGGAAAAAAAAAATAATGAAAACAAAGTAAAGAGCTTTTAAATTATATAAACTATGTGTCAAAAAATATATTGGTCTTTAAATCAATCTTAATTAAGTAAATGTGAGAAAACTCAAAAACATGAGCAAACAGAAATGATTTTAGCAACTAAAATTGTAGTTAATTGCCGTTTCACACGAAATATTGGATTGTGTTAAAAAATATTTTTAATTAATTCAATCTAGGAATGCAAAAATGCTTTAAAATGAAGCCGAATTTAAAATCAAAACTCAGAAAATTAAAATTTCTTAAAACCTAATTGGTTTTTAGATCAGAAATTGAGCAAGTTTTCCAAATATATGAAATATATATTTGCAATAAATTGGGTGAACTCTCTGTTGGCCGTGAAGTGTAGAAAATGTCCATTTCACAATCCTCGCCCTAGGCCACAGCTGTGAATGAGAAACCTCCCGTTTCGAAGAACACAGAGACCGAAAAGCCATAAAATCATCCCCTGCAAAACCAATTAGGACCTCCTACGGTTTTAACAGGGGAAGGCATTAAATTGCCCTTCGTTTTTGAAGCAGTTCGCGAAATTTATCGGAACATTTTCGGATAAGCTAGCTTGGAAAAGTAGATCGTTTTCGAAGTGAAATTCAATTAGCGGGTCATCCAGTCAGAGGGTTAAAATGTAATGCCACAAGATTATCTTTCGAATAAAAAAAATTCATGTCAATCGAATAATACATCGTTGTTTTATTGCAATTTAAAGTTCTATACCTCTCAAAAAACACCCTTTATATATATATATATATATATATATATATATATATATATATATATATATATATATATATATATATATATATATTTATAATAGGATCAATTCTAATTCAGACCAATTTCAATAATCGAACCGCCTAATCCTCAATTCTAATAAAGTGTAATCAATCCTACCTTATATTATTCCGTAATGCTACTTGTCTTTATCTGCAATGGTATGCAGCTTGACGGTTAACTTCTAGTCGAACACCAATATGTTTATCCACGGCAAGTAGAACTTAATCAGTCTTACACCACGAACTGCAATAATCATCAACTGCCACAACGCACATCAATTGCCTAACATTCTTTGACATTGCCATACCGCTTACTCTAAGATCTAAAGTCGGTTTATTTGCATCTCTTCTTCACATCTCGTTTCTTGGATTGGGTTGGAAAAGGCCCAAAGGACTTGTTAAAGAAAAGACGTCACAATGTGTCATAAGGTTTGCTCAGGGATATATACCTATAATGTTATAGATGCATTTATGTTAAAATTTTATAATTGAGTGAGATTGATATATTTAAAATTTGTAACACATTTATGGGAGGATTATACTTACTTTCTATACTGTATCCATATATATTAATACACTTCTGTGTGTTTTTATAAACTCGTCATATCGGATTAATACAATAATTTCATTTATTTTCTCCTCTTGTAATGTATACAAAGCTCTCATGTAATTTTCCACACCTCCCAAGTGTGCAAAATAAAGTGTAATGTACTATTAAGGTTGTGGATCAGGTTATTATTGATAATAATGTTCATTGTCAAAGATTAATTAGTCGTAAATGGAGCTCTTATTAAAGCAATATGTGCAATCTGATACAGATTTCTCTTTTAAAATAAAACCTTATCAATCTATGTGTTTGAACGTGCTGAGAAAGTTTTGTGAGGGGGAAAAAATCTTCACATTTTAATGTGTTCAAAGTATTTTCTCTGATTGAAAGCTAGAATGTTTATGTAGTTTAAAAAAACCATTTTGTGAAAAATATTGCTTGTTAGGTGTACTATTTTCTTATACAATCAAAATGATATTCGTATCTTTTTAAACATGCATACTATAGGCATGACCAATTTTTGAATATAAGCATTTTTTTATGAGTAGTGATTTATTACTGAATATTGTGCATATATCTCAATATTTAATATAGTTGTGTGATTCAGAAAGATTCTTGAAACATTTCTGATTCAAAAAAAAATATTCTTATTTTTAAAAACTATATAATTCTAATATGGTGATGTAATCATTTCATTAGAATGATTCTAGAGTAGACTGTGTGTAAAGTGTTTTCAGTTCATAAATATGAGATTTGAGTAAATATGATTGTGTTATTGATTTGAGTTATTTACTAGAAAAGTGTAATTTGTATAGATCTAATAAGTTATGATTTTCTCATTTATTTTGAATTTTTATACGTTAATTGTATTGTAGTATGTCATTCTAGCCAGAAGGGAATCGCACACTGTTAAAAAGGTCGTGTTATTTAGAACTTTAAGTGATATCTCCGGTTGACAATTTAAGTGATTTTAGTTGATCTTCAAAGAACAGAACTTTTCCTTCATCAGAAAAAGTTCTCTCCAGAGGAAGGAGGAGTTTTGGCGAATGTTCCGAGGAAGTGGGGGAGAAGGGTTTCATAGAATCCGGTTTCCCTACGTTCCGCATAGACTCGTCTGGAAAGGACATGCGGAGGACTGGTTTTGAGGGTCCCGACTGGACGCAGAAGGCATAAACATGCTCTGGATGTAAGATTGTTTTTTAGAATGTTCTGTAAATAAATTGTACTTATTTATATCTCTAGCCTGACTGTGAGTTTTCGTACTCAATACGTCACAGTATTCATATAACATCATGAAATACCTAGCGAAGATGTTGGGTAACGGCTGATCAGTAATAATGGAAATAGATTCCCAAAACTTCACAAACTACTTGGAATCATCCCCAATAAAACCATCACTAGCTTAGTATTTTAGACATATTAGAAGGTACTTAATAAAAACTGATGGGATTTCAACAGCAGAAGTATTTTTTGACAGAATTACAGATTTGTATTTCGATCTTCAAATTTTCGTACAGAATGATAGGAGCTGACGCAAATCGTATATGTTACAACTTCAATTTGTTACGGAGGATGGGATGCTAATTAGGGATCGACCTCATCAGATATAAAATTATGAAGGGAATAAACAGAGTCTTGGATGATTTTAACATTAGAGAGAGAGAGCGTTAGTTATATTAACGTTGCACTGTAAAACTACATTAGAGCTATTGGCGACGAACCTCACAATTTTGAATCAAGGTCAAGTGACGAGTCTGACCTTAGCACTCCTAACTTCTTCACCAATGGGAGGACGTTTGAGCCTCGATAGATTTAACCTGCATTGGTCTCCTCTACACGACAAGTCTTAAACTGTATTAGGCTTGAACTAAGATTTTCAGATGAGACAAAGATAAAAGACAAAATCGATTGTAAAATAAATTTTTTTAAAAAAAAAGTGTCTGTTAAATGAGAACCTCTGTGTGCTTAAATATGATGAAGTTTTATGCAATTAATCTTTGGCAATGAATAATTTAGTAAATAAATACTTCTTGAATTGAAATTGGCCTGCAATTTCTTAATAAGCAAAGTTTTGTATTTATCAGAAATATTTATAATTTAGCATCAACACAGGATTAGTAAAAAGGTATTATTATTTAATTTTCAATTGTGTTAAAAGAATAACAAAGTAAGAAAACATTTTTTTTAAGTTATTATACACATATATGTGAACTTCCAATTAATAATTTCTAAAATTGAAGTAGAATTATCTTTTATTCTCTCGTAACCCTCTTCCGAGTGGATTTCCGCAACACCCATTTTTAGTGGATCTCTACTTAATAAAATAAACATGCTTGACTAATTTCAAATATAAATCTAATAGATCAAAAACAGAATTTTTTTATCAACAAACTCCAGTAACTACCTTTGAGATTCGATTTCTGTTTGACCCGTTCGATTTAACAGCAGAGATATGCATACCAAATTTCATTAATGTTGGTCTAGTAGTTCAAAAACGGGTTTTTTTTTTATCGATACGCCGCAACAGATTCCCTCTCCTCCATAGGAATCGATTTCCGTAAAATCCTAAGCGAATTTCCATTCAACATTCGTACTAAATATAATTACGGTAAGTAGTAGCTCGATGTCGAAAATTAATTTCTAAATAAGTTCCAGCAACTCTCCCCTCCCCCCAATAGGAGTCAGTTCCCGTAAAGTCCGTTTTTAGCGTCCGTTCTTCTAATCCTTTAAAAAAAAATCATGTGAACAAAATTTCAAGTTTGTACGTCTAAAAGTTCAAAAACGGTAATATTTATCTATAACGCCCCTTAAGCTTTCGTAATGATCTTTCGGGTTGATTCTCAAAAGACTTTTTGTAGCAGATCTCTACTCCATGAAAGAAGCGGGTCTACCACATTTCAAGTTTTTAGGTCCAATAGTTCAAAAACGGGAATATTTATCTATAACACAGTTTAAGCCCCCACAACACCCCTTAGAATTCATTTTTCACCAACCCCCCTTTAGTAGCGGACTTCTAATTCTTGAAAGGAACATGCACACCAAATTTCAAGTTTGCAGGCCTAATAGTTCAAAAACGGGAATATATATCTCTAACGCCCCTTAAGCCCTTGCATCCAACCATTTCCCAATGTTTTATAACGGATGAATGATTTAGGAAGGCATAAAAGACATACAGATACACATAAACATTCATTTTTGTTTACATAGATCATTAAATTTCCACTCTTTAGACTTGCATAAAAATTCTGTAATAAGCCTATGAGTAACATTTTCTCACCTTTTCATAGGCTTTTGTTTGTTGGGAGTGGCACTCTTTCCAAAAATGTTGGCCATCTCTGGGTTAATGTGTAAAATAGCATGAGGTGCCTCAAGGCCAACCACGCGGCTCCCACCTATAGAAAATTCTATTTTCCTCAATGTATGTCAATAATAGTTTACCAAGTGGATGACAAATGAAAGTTCGCACTGGAACAAATGTACTTACCTCCGGCGTATAACGCGCACTTTGAACACAAAAAATAAGATCGAAATTTACGGATGCGTGTTATACGCCGGATATAAAATCATGAGCTTTAAAAATAAAGAAAAGTTGTGCATAGAAAAAAAATTAGACTTCTATATAGATGGAAATACTGTTTATTTAAAAGAAATAACATTCCTCTTATAAACTTAAAGAGCTGCAGTTCTAGAAGTACATTTTTTTTCTTAAGCTTAGAATAATACCTCGAATAAATGACTACAAAACATAAGACCATTGTACACGTACATTACGGGTTTCTTCGAACAAAAGGGTGTGCGCGTTATACGACGAATATACCTAAAAGTAAAAAATTACAGCTTGAAATTCTAGGTGTGCGTTATACACCGAATTTTCCGGTACGTATTATTGCAACCTTTTGGCGACATTATCTGAAACGAAGCACATGATTGCCCGCTCAGCGCTTATAACACAAGCAAAATTGGGGTTGCAACTTGGCGAGTTATCCTGGACGTTAGCGAATGTTGCTATAATACGTAAGTACCATAAAAGAAATAACCTAAATTTCCTCCCATCCAGTTAAGAAGCACTTCATTCCAGAACTTAATTTTATCCTCCATAGCCAGACACTTAAAGGGGGGTGAAAGTATCCCCCGATGACCAAAGAAGTTACAATACTTGCCCTCAATATCCTGTCATTCAACTTCTAATCATATTTTTAATTGGCCTGTATTCATTGAACTCCACAACATAGACCTAAATCCCCCGGACCACCAACTGTTTTATTCGCTAAAGCTCTTTGACATTGCAAGCAATGCCGATTGAAGCTTATTTCGGGCCATGGGCGCAGATCTACCGACCCCCTCGGCAATGGAGAATGGAAACTTATAGCAAGAAAATCTAGTTAAGTCCAACTTATCCGGACCCCACCCCAAGCTCCCAATGGATAAACCAGCACTGATTGCAAGGGTCGTTTTGGACGCTTTCGGCACAATTTGATTTCTCTACTACTCATTTTCTACTACTATTTCTGCACTGCTTGGACAAGACAACAACAAACTAAATTTCCTTCTTTCGCTTCTAAGTGCAGAGTGTACTGAGAAGAAATAATAGATTGAGTCATATTCCGCTCGAGGGTTGTTTCCCAGTTGATCTCTAATTTGACGGCAAAAAGGGGACTCCAATTTCTTAGGATTTTAGAGCGAAGTTAGCAACCCTTCCATACCAGCTCTGTGTGCTTAGAATTTACAGCAAGCTGTTCATTTTGAAAAATTTGGCACAAAAAAAACGGGAACTTAACTAGGATTTTACCCGGCTCGAGGATTATACACATTTGATATATTGAAAATCGATGTTTCTGGGGAAAAAAGAAAATTCTGTACTTGCGTATTAGCGTCACCGCAATGGTTCGTGGGGCCTTGGCTGCGGTGACAATACGTAAGTACTGAATATTGATACTTAATAGTTTTGTATGGGATGATAGCCTTTGTTGTTCCATATCCCAAATAAAGATATTTACTGTAACTGTAAGTACTGAAAATGTAAAAACGTCCTAGTTGAACTCCTTTTTTTTTTTTTAGGCGTCAAAAAGTTTTTCCTTAAAGGAAAAACCGGGTTTTTCAAAATGCCCAACTTATGCTAAATCCTAAGCATGCAACTTGCGTTCAAAAATTGCCAACGGTGCTAAAATCTAAAAAAGCTACCAAATTAAGGGGTTCGACTAGGATTTAACCAAAAATTTTACGTATTGAAAGATTACAATAGAAAAGAAAATATAGTTGGATGCTAATTAAACCCCCTGATTTGGAGACAATCTTCTTAGAATTTTTGCACCCTTCAAGCAAGCTGCGTGTTCAGAATTTGCGCAAGTTGTCCATTTTGAAAAGCGTGGCTTTTCATTTGGAGATATCGTTGGTGCCAAAAAAATCAGGGGGCTTAACTATGACTTTACCGGAAAGATTTAAAAACGCAGTTAGGAAATATTTCCAAATTGGCAACTTAAATTTTCATCATTTAATTCGATTCAATTTCATTCATAATGATCGCCACTTTGAGAGTTAAAAAACAGATGTCCTTCTTTACAGTTTTTTAAACATTTGAGGTACTCACACATTACGCCACCCAACAATTTCTTCAAATCAAAAGATGTCGCCAAATGCTGTTATCATCATAATAATTACTAGGTTTGAAAATGCTGCAAAAATTTTCTATTATTGGCAGCATATCATGGCATTTGGCGACGTCTTTTGATTTGACGAAATTAGTTGACGGTATAATACGTAAGTGTCGTTACGTAATGGGAACAAAATCTTGACGATATGATGAAAAGATAATTAAATTTGATTCTTACGTATTACATCGTCGGCCAATTTCGTTCAATCGAAAGACATTACCAAATCTAAAAATAATTGGTGATTAATCTCTTGTACGGTGCTAATATGCATGTACGATAAGAAAATGTATATTGATCCCGTATTTCACTCCAACATTTGCTTTCGATAACAAGTGGGGACTTCTTAAGAGTAAAATTATAATTTTATGTTTTTATTGTGTTTTGTAGGAAAGGAAATCATGGATTCAGATAAGTTGTCGCTTCCCAATCGTTCTGCTGGCGAGAAGAATCCAATTCCGCCGCCAAAGCAGTTGAAACTCGATGACCTTTCGATGTGGAAGAAGCTACCGTATGACAACAAGTATCCACTTCATAAGCGCCCTGAAAAAGACGTCGAATTATTTACTTCGGATTTAGGAAAATCGGTTGGTAGAATTGATTTTCTTAAAAAAATTCTACGCCATATGTAGAGCTGAGTAGTATCATTGTTTCGAATACTTGTAACTGATGTAAGAGCTGCGGGACAAACGCATAAATGTTACAAGTATTCAAAACAGTGACATAACTTTGCTCTGTTTACAAGCTCTATATCAATTACTGCCAGGGGCGTAGCTACCGCCGTATCAGCCATATCAATGATACGGGGCCCCCAAGCTACAGGGGTCCCAATACGTGTAACTGCAGTCCCACTAACACGACTCTCATATGTGAATTAGGGCCCCGAAGGAATTCTGATACAGGGCCCACTCAGAACTAGCTACGCCTGTGGTTACTGCTTAACATAAGAACCACTGGTATTGTAACACATAAGTTTTTGTATTTTAATGTCATAGAAATCTGACGCCTGGAAATGGAGCTAGCGTGTCACAATTGCCTGCAAAGTCAGTGGGAAAGGGATTCCTGAACAGGTATTCCTTCAGATGGACGTCACTAGGAGTAAGATCGAGACTATAGAAGGGTGGGGGGCGATAAACATCTACCCCAGCGAAACGTCCGAAGCAAATGTTTTGTGGAATTTGTGTGGAAGGGGACGTTACCACGCAGCAACAGCATTCCACGCCTCCTCGAAACTGTACTAGAGTTGCGCAGAAACGTTTAGCGGTAACCATATCCCCCCTTGTCTAGAAGTCATTGAGTAAAATGCCTTTCCGGTCCCAGAAAAGCTTGTACATCAACCGTGCGAATACAGCGTGCTTGACTTTGGTTCTACAAGGAAATCCACTATGACGCCAATGCATCGACTGCTGCTTGGCTTTTAGGGTGAAATGAGCAACCAACCATAACAATCCTATTTAGAAACTCATCGACTTCATTGTGGTATCACTGTAGAAACGTCAATGCTGCTCCTGTGCATTTCGTTTGTTTTTTAGGTGTAAGACATTTCGGCCCCGACCTGGCGCACTTATGGAACAATAGGTGTTTTGTGGCGATTTAATGCATTACAGCTCTTGATACCAGTAAGAAACGGCTACTCAGTTTTGTAATCGTATCGCAAGGATTTGGCAGAATGCACTACCACACCTTCTCCAGCAGGTCATCATCGATGAGAAATGTCCAGCCACAACGCTGTTTGTCATGGACATTTTATCTACCATCGGAATATTCCCAACACTAAAGGCAAACCTTTTGATTGCTCGTCATATCCTGTCCATACAACTGACGATGAATTTTGATCGGCGTTACCTTCTGTGCATTCAAAAACTTTATAGCGGACACCCCCTCGCAGTCGGCGGGAGAAGAAATAAGAGCCGACATAATGTGCATACTTCAGCGAAGTTAATGTAAGCAATCGCGCGAGAAATTACCACTGTCACATACGATAGCCACACCCACAATCTATCAGAGTTGTTCTTTCCATTTGTAGGACTCTATTTTGGAAAGTTGAGAGACAATTTTTTCTCCGGGTGCAACACAAGACAGTTGAATAGAATTTGTATTGAATTCAAATGTTGTAAATACAGATAGTGATCTTACTTCAAATAAAAAATAGAATTTCTTTTTTGTTTAATTGGTATTATAGCAAATTTGTCCATTTTCTTTTGTCCAGCTTTATGAGTGGTATCCCGGTAAAAAGTTCGAACTGACATCGGACAAAAAGACCAGCATTCCTTTTCCAACTTACATCTCCCTCCATGATCCATATTTGCGAACATATTTCGAAACCCTGCCTAGTTACAAGAACCTCGTAGACAAGGGACTAATAACTCCGGATGGAAAAGTTAAAGTCCATATATCGGAGTTTAACCGATATCGAATGTATCTGCACCACATATGGACCATGCACATAAACCACCTTCGGAATAATCATGTAAGTACGACTAAGAATTAAATTGATTGGATTGATAAAAGAGTTGTTTGTAATCGGATTCATATAAACACGTAGAAGCTTGTGATTGAGACATTTCTAAATAGTGCAGCGGGATGCCAGCGTTAAAATTAACGTCGATAAAGTTCAAATGAGAGAAAAACGAACTTGATTGAATCAAAACAAACATTGATTTATTTATTATCAACATGAGATAACCAGTATCAGAAATATATTAAGTACTTTAAGGAAAAAGACAAATTTTATGACAAGAGGCACTTTCGTATGACAGAACAACCTGTCCACTCGGTATGAAAGTCGAGAAAAGTGATAGATGTAAGGGGAACGACAATAGCGGAAGTGTACAAGGTACCAAAATCTGTTGGTAAACAGAATTCAGTTATTATACTTGTATTTGAAGGAGTTCATCTGTTCCATTCCATTCACTTCTTTTATCTTCCTCTGGCATCACCAAAGACATAGAATCTTTGGTAAAATTTGGGTAATCCTATAAAATAAATCTTCCTTAATAACCCAAGGATAAAATAGATATTATTATAACTCAAGTGGAATTAAATCATGGTGTTTTTATGAATTAATTTTCATAATTGCATAACATAAAAAATTTTCTAGCTACATATTTTCTCATTATTTAACGGGGTCTGGCATATAAATTTTCGAAAAAAAATCGATTTTTACAGGTTCAAATATTTCTCTTTAAAATGATACAAGAAAATACGATAATCAGAAGTATTTTTTGTTTATTTTTTAAATGAATCTATTCCTTGACGCGCATCGAATGAGCTCTGCCAGGACTAGCGGTGTTTCCCCGTGCATAAGTTTCTGATGAGCGCTGATCCAGAGCGTATTGGGAATATTCAAAAGTGTATGGGTACACATCCTTTGGTACACTCTTTGGAGGAAATCCTCCTTTTTACGTAAGCCTTTTCAATCCATTCCCCCCTTGAAAGGGGCACTTGGCAGTATCGCGATAACCCCTATTGAAAAGGCGGAGGTTATCGCAGACAGTTTGCAAGATCAATTCGAACCCAACCACGTCGTTGGTCGAGAACTTTTCGACCAACGCATACACGATGAAGTTACTAACTTCATCAATACCCCACACGTTCAAGAAATTGAACCGACCACTCCAACGGAAGTCTTATCTTACGTACAGAGACTCAAGCCAAGGAAATCCCCCGGACTTGATCAGATTTCTAATCGTATGATTAAAAACCTCCCCCTTAAATTCCTTCTATTTATCACTCTGCTGATAAATCAACTTTTTAAAAATAATTATTTCCCAAATTCATGGAAAACTGCCGTGGTCATTCCTATCCTAAAGCCGGATAAAGATTCGGCTTTACCCTCTAACTACCGTCCAATCTCATTACTTTCTTGTTTGAGCAAAGTATACGAGTTCGTGCTTTTTTGCAACGTCTGAATCAACACTGCGCTGCTTTTAATTTTATTATTCCTCAGCAGTGCGGTTTTCGACCCAAGTGCTCGACAGTTCATCAACTGCTCAGAGTAACGGAGTTGATTCACAGTGGCTTTGCCAAGCACGAGGCCACGGGTATACTTTTTTCTGGACATAGCCAAAGCCTTCGACAAAATTTGGCATGATGGCTTACTAATCAAGCTCATACGACTTGACTTTCCTCCCCCCCTGATCAAGTCCATTCCTAGGATGATTCGTTTTTGGAGCGCCAACGCTAAGAAGCGTTTTTTCTCCGTCTGTGTGCCTTGAAATAAACAAAAACAAGCGTGGCTCTGAGAGAGACACGGGAGAAACGGTTCCCTATTGCTAGGTGACCCAAGAAAAATTTCACCCTCCGAGAGGGGAGGAGAGTAAGGGCTGGAGCAGGAGTGACGTCACTGGAGGGAAGGAAGAATGAATTCCGTTTCGTTTTGAGGAAACGTTTCATGAATGATGGGCTTCGTTTCGTTTGAAAACGGGGTGGGGAAATTCGGGTATCAACTGATTGTCTATTTTAGAATCTTCTTCTTAGGTGAGTTGTTTGGATAGGCATGTTGTGAGTTCTCTGAGCGTCCATGGCAGCTTGAATATTGATGAGGCTGTTGGAGTGGGCGTTAACTTGTTCGTAGAATGCAGTGGCTAATTTTTTTATTCTGGATGTGAGGGCTGGGATTTTTAGGTCTTTGTGGATATGGATCCGTTTGATGTAGGTGGGGGGGGGGGCGTTTAAAATGAGGCGCAGTGCTCTGTTCTGTAGAATTTGGATGCGGTCGAGGTTTCTATTTGATGTTATTCCCCAAATCTGTGAAGCATAAGTTAGGATCGGGAGAAGATATTGCATATAAATTTTCCTTTTATTGTTGGTAGATAATTTCGAATTTTTCGAGAGGAGATGGTGGAGAGCTTGGAGGCGGTTTTTAAATTTGCAAGTGATTTTTTCCAGGTGGCTTTTAAAGGTTAATTTTTTATCTAGGGTAACGCCTAGATAATCGACTTCGTCATGCCAGTCTATATTGTTTCTGAAGAGCTTGAGGGGTTGGAGGGTGTTCTTGTATGCGCCTTTTTTGAAGACGATTGCTTTTGATTTTGAAGTGTTAATTGAGATGCGCCAGAGAGTTAACCATTTTTTGAGTTTCTTCAAGTATTTCTGGAGTGATGCTCTTACTTTCTGCGGGGTGTCTTGTTGGCTTAGGATGGCGGCATCGTCCGCAAAGAGACAGATGTCGACCAGTGGAGAGGTGGGGAAGTCATAGGTGTAGATATTGTAGAGGATCGGGCTGAGTAAGGATCCCTGAGGGCTTCCGGCTTGAATATGGCCTATTTTGGATATTGTTGCTTGAATTTTCACTTGGAAGGTTCTATTATGGAGGTAGTCGGATATTGTATGTATCAGGTAGGGAGGGTAGTTCAGATTTATCATTTTGAAAATGAGTCCGTTGTGCCATAGACGATCGAAGGCTTTTTCCACATCGAGAAAAATTCCACCAGTGGTTGCGTGGTTGTTGAATCCAGATATAATTATGTTAGTTGCTCTGAGGAGTTGATGGCATGTGGAGGTTTCTTTCCGGAATCCGTGTTGGATGTCTGGGATGATGCTATTTTCCAGGGTGTATTTTTGAAATCTTTTTAGGAGAATTTTTTCGTAAATTTTTCCTATGGATGAGATGAGGCTGATGGGTCGAAAATTGAGAGGAAACTTTTGGTCTTTGCCGGGTTTAGGGATCATTGTTAGTATTGCGTGTTTCTAGGGTTTGGGGAAGTGGTTATACATCAGGCATCTATTGATTATTTTTGTGAGGTGAGTGATGGCATTGATAGGTAGAGATTTCAGCGCTATATTTCTTATTTGATCTTGTCCAGGGGCTTTTTTTTTTTTTTAGTTTCTTGATTATTTCACATATTTCTTGGGGGATGCGAGAGGCGGATAGATCGGGATGTTATTTCGAAGGAATCTTCTGACTGTTCTGTACACTTTGTCGATGTGGTCGTCATCGTAGGGTGTTCTATTTTCTTGAAAAGAGTCTTCTAGTGTATCCACGAACAGGTCGGCTTTTTCTCTTGTCCCGTAGACTAGGCCTTGGAATCCGAGCAGGGGGGGATAGATAACAGGTTTCTTCTTCGCTCTGGCAATGAGTTTGTGTAGCGAGTCGTTCGTGTGGCTGCATTCGACGAGGGCGTCATCCCACTCTCGCTGTTTGATGTTGAGCAGGTCTTTTTTAATGTCTCTTTGGAGGCGGTTTAGTTCGGTTTTCAGGGGTGGGTAGCGGTTTTGTTGCCAGAGTTTGCGAAGCCTGTTTTTTTCCCTGATTTTCATCCTGGTTGCGTACGGGACGAGGGTGAAGTCCTGCTTCATGGATTTAAATTTACTTGATTGATTGAGGGCGGTGTGGATGTTGTAATTTAGTTTGCTGATTGCTTCATCTATTTCTTCGGTATTATTAATTGGGGGGTTGCCGGCTATTGTGGTGGAGAGGATATCTTGAAATTTATTCCAGTTTGTGATGGTTTTACAGTTTAGGAGGTGGCTAGTTTTGAAGTTAAATTTGACGACAAAGTGGACAGGGTTATGGTCACTTGATAGGTCATATCTGGATTCAACTGCGATGTTGTTGATTCCGCAGGAGACGCCTAGATCGATGACTGAGGGTTGGTGGTTTTGCTGTTGGGGTATTCTCGTGAAATCAGTGGGCGCTGAGATGACAAGTCCGCACGTGTTGGCGTAATGGAAGAGTCTTGTTCCTGCAGTGTTCCCACGGCGGTTTGGATTCCAGGTTGAGTGCCTCGCATTGTAGTCGCCGACTACAATGCATTGTGCTCGGTTCCTGAATATCTTAATGAGGTCCGGGATGAAACTATTGATAGGTGAACTGGGAGATCTGTATAGGGAGCATACTGTGGTGTTGTTGGTGGGTCCTTCGATTTCTATGGCTGTGATGTTGACGGCTGTGGTGTAGATATTTATGACGTGGTGGGCAATAGAATTTTTGACGAGGATGGCAGTCCCGCCACCACGGTGGGTGAGTCTGTCATTCCTGTGAGTTGAATAATTCGGGATATTGAGGTCGATGCAGGGGCGGAGATTAGTTTCTTGGAGGGCAATTATGTCCGGGCTATTGTCGTTGATATAATTCTCTAGTTCTTGAATTCTATGTTGAATTCCGTCGGCGTTCCAGCTGACGATGTGGAGTTTGTCTCTATGGAGGGGATTAAAAATTAATTCCGAGGAGTTTGCACAGTTCTATGGCCTTTTCGCCCTCTGTTTGATCAGTGTTTGCAATCCTGACAATTTCTCTTAACGTTGTGAGGAGTTTGACTACTTTAGGACTTTGAAGTTCTTTTAGGGTACTCGTGAGTGAGGGTTCTTGTGAGGTCGTGGGTGAAGAAGGTTGCGGCGCAGCTTCTGGTTCAGGATGTGGTTTGGGTGTAGGTATGGTGATCGCTGGTTGAGGTGCAGTTGGTTGAGGCTTGGGTTTGGTGCTTGCTGGTGGAACCGGGGCGGAGATGGAGGTTTGGGGTTGTTGCTTTCTAGCTTCCATTTCCTCTTTCCGTTTTCTGGTCCTTTCGTCCCAGAAGTTTACTTTAGGTGGTGGTGGGGGCTTGTTTAAGGGGTTTTTCGGGCAGCCCGAGAAGTTTGCGGGATGGTTGCCCTGGCAGTGGCAGCATGTGGCTTCTGTGTCTTTGGGCTTCTTGCAGTCGCTGGTGAGATGCGGTTTGCCACACTTCACACATTTGGGGTTTCTGGTGCAGAACTTGGAGCTGTGGAAAAACCCCTGGCATCGGAAGCACTGGGCTGGGCCTTTTTTCTTGTCAAGTGGCTCGATTTTAATTTTCATGTAACATATTTCAGTTACATTGTAGACGTCCTTGTTGGACTCGTTTTTTGGGAGGGAGAGGAGGAAGAGCGGTATGGGTAATCCAGTTTTTCGGTTTATCATGACGTGGCAGTCGTTGATTGTGAGACCAAGTTCGGTGAGCCCTTCAATGATCTGCTGTGGTGGCATGTCAGAGGGCATTCCTCGGATGACAACTTTTAATTCTTTCTCCTCGTTCAGTTGGTATGTGTAGGATTCTAATTTTTCTCGGTCAATAAAACTTCTAATTGTGTGATATGCTTGGGGTGTCTTGGGGTAGATGCGGAGGCCTTTTCCGATAATTCTTCCCATGAGATTTTCCTTGGTCATGTTTTGGAGCTGTTTCAGGAATGCGGCAGTGTTGTTGACGTTGTCAATCGTGATCGGGGAGGTGGGCGGAATCTGGGAGGCATGGCTTGGGGGACGTCCTCGTCTCTTTCTTCTTGTTCGTCTTCTATGATGGGTGGGTCTTCAATCTGGAGGTTACTAAATCGGTTGGTCGTTTCTACTTCTGTTATTTTTAATTTTTTGCTGGCTGATTCCGGTGGTGGTGATGGGCTTTTTCTATTGTTCTTCCTTCCTTTAATGGGCTTGAAAGGGGTACTCTGGGTGCTGGATTGGCCGGTTTTTTGGTAGAATCTTTTGATAAGATCTCCAAGGTGGTCCGTTTCGAGTTGTCGCAGGCTTTCGAGCAGTGCGGTTCCTTCGTTACAGATTTCCACTAATCTGCTGTGGTATGTGCTTTTGTCTTCTTCTGAATCAAAGGAGTAATTGTTGATGTTGTCAATTAGCTGGAACATCTCAGCGAGGAAGTTGCCGCAGTTACTTGCGTTTTCAATGTGCTGCAGGTCTTCTTCTAAGACGCTGATAGCAGGTGGAGTGACAGGGGGTGAAGGAGTTCTTCGCCGTTGATCGGTGCGGGTGTCCATATTTTCTCCTTCCGAGTCGGAGGAAGAGAAATCCATTTCAGGGTCTTGAGGGGAAAGCGGGTGCGGGGGAGTCCCCGTTGCTTACGTCGTGAGCAATTGAAAATCCGATGGGGGAAAAAAGTGCTCTTAGCAGTAGAGCGGAGTTGAAAATCTTCGAATAAAATAGATTTTTCGAACGTAGTAAAAGATAGCAGCTAGAGCGTAACGTCGGAGAGATCAAGAATAACGTCCGACTCCTTCGAGATCAAGTCTAGCTGGGTTGTGGACCTAGAGCACTTAGCCCTTTTGGGGCTTTGTTCTCTTGTCTGGAGAGAATATTGAGACATGATACTTTGAAAACATTGCCCTTTTTATTTTAGAGATTTAATTAAATAATTGAGAAGTTAAAAAAATTTTAAATATAAGAATAATTTATAGTACAGAAAAAATTTAATTTAAGAATCAGAGTAAAAAATATTAAGTTAGAAATGCTGAATTTTTGAAGTTTACATTAAAGATAATTTCCTTCGGCCAATAGGGACCTCAGGATGGCTGATTGCCTGTCCAATGGGGAGGCAGCTTTTCGTGTTTGTGTTGAGTGTGAGGTGAGAATGATTACTCCCTCCCGTGTTGCGAGAAGGAGCTTTCTGATTTGTTGCCACAACCAAGAAGGCGAAACTTTCGGCTTCATGGATGCAATTATTGAACTTAAAAAATTCTTCACTGACTACCCATCTCTTTTAGAGTTGGGTCGTCAGCTCAAATACCCCAAAGGAACTGCACGCATTGATGTCTTCTACAGGCATCTCATCAGCATGAAATAAAATCTTTCGGGCTCGGATCTTATTCGGCTCTCAGCATTTATTCTCTTTACATTAATACCATCCACTGGCAACTTTATTTTCTATCTAATCTCACGGCCGAGTGCACTAAGCGCTCGTGAGTTAGCTATTTCTGAACTCAATCAAAATTTCACTGAGACTTTCGTTGAGGCCTCAAAACCAAAATTTAATAATGCTCCGAAAATCCTCTCCCCCGAGATTAAATTCAAAATTTATCAACGAAACAGGTTACGGAAATTTTGGCAAAGAACTAGGTGTCCTAGTATTTATTCTCAATTCCGTACCCTCAGTCGTGAGATAGCAAAGGATATCCAAGCATATTCCCGCGTACAGTGGGAAAAGCACATTGAGGCTTTATCGCCCGTTGACAACACTCTTTGGAGGAAATCCTCTTTATTACGTAAGCCTTTTCAATCCATTCCCCCCTTGAAAGGGGCTCTTGGCAGTATCGCGATAACCCCTATTGAAAAGGCGGAGGTTATCGCAGACAGTTTGCAAGTTCAATTCGAACCCAACCACGTCGCTGGTCGAGAACTTTTCGACCAACGCATACACGATGAAGTTACTAACTTCATCAATACCCCACACGTTCAAGAAATTGAACCGACCACTCCAACGGAAGTCTTATCTTACGTACAGAGACTCAAGCCAAGGAAATCCCCCGGACTTGATCAGATTTCTAATCGTATGATTAAAAACCTCCCCCTTAAATTCCTTCTATTTATCACTCTGCTGATAAATCAACTTTTTAAAAATAATTATTTCCCAAATTCATGGAAAACTGCCGTGGTCATTCCTATCTATCCTAAAGCCGGATAAAGATTCGGCTTTACCCTCTAACTACCGTCCAATCTCATTACTTTCTTGTTTGAGCAAAGTATACGAGTTCGTGCTTTTGCAACGTCTGAATCAACACTGCGCTGCTTTTAATTTTATTATTCCTCAGCAGTGCGGTTTTCGACCCAAGTGCTCGACAGTTCATCAACTGCTCAGAGTAACGGAGTTGATTCACAGTGGCTTTGCCAAGCACGAGGCCACGGGTATACTTTTTCTGGACATAGCCAAAGCCTTCGACAAAATTTGGCATGATGGCTTACTAATCAAGCTCATACGACTTGACTTTCCTCCCCCTGATCAAGTCCATTCCTAGGATGATTCGTTTTTGGAGCGCCAACGCTAAGAAGCGTTTTTCTCCGTCTGTGTGCCTTGAAATAAACAAAAACAAGCGTGGCTCTGAGAGAGACACGGGAGAAACGGTTCCCTATTGCTAGGTGACCCAAGAAAAATTTCACCCTCCGAGAGAGGGGAGGAGAGTAAGGGCTGGAGCAGGAGTGACGTCACTGGAGGGAAGGAAGAATGAATTCCGTTTCGTTTTGAGGAAACGTTTCATGAATGATGGGCTTCGTTTCGTTTGAAAACGGGGTGGGGGAAATTCAGGTATCAACTGATTGTCTATTTTAGAATCTTCTTCTTAGGTGAGTTGTTTGGATAGGCATGTTGTGAGTTCTCTGAGCGTCCATGGCAGCTTGAATATTGATGAGGCTGTTGGAGTGGGCGTTAACTTGTTCGTAGAATGCAGTGGCTAATTTTTTTATTCTGGATGCGAGGGCTGGGATTTTTAGGTCTTTGTGGATATGGATCCGTTTGATGTAGGTGGGGGCGTTTAAGATGAGGCGCAGTGCTCTGTTCTGTAGAATTTGGATGCGGTCGAGGTTTCTATTTGGTGTTATTCCCCAAATCTGTGAAGCATAAGTTAGGATCGGGAGAAGATATTGCATATAAATTTTCCTTTTATTGTTGGTAGATAATTTCGAATTTTTCGATAGGAGATTGTGGAGAGCTTGGAGGCGGTTTTTAAATTTGCAAGTGATTTTTTCCAGGTGGCTTTTAAAGGTTAAATTTTACCTAGGGTAACGCCTAGATAATCGACTTCGTCATGCCAGTCTATATTGTTTCTGAAGAGCTTGAGGGGTTGGAGGGTGTTCTTGTATGCGCCTTTTTTGAAGACGATTGCTTTTGATTTTGAAGTGTTAATTGAGATGCGCCAGAGAGTTAACCATTTTTTGAGTTTCTTCAAGTATTTCTGGAGTGATGCTCTTACTTTCTGCGGGGTGTCTTGTTGGCTTAGGATGGCGGCATCGTCCGCAAAGAGACAGATGTCGACCAGTGGGGAGGTGGGGAAGTCATAGGTGTAGATATTGTAGAGGATCGGGCTGAGTAAGGATCCCTGAGGGCTTCCGGCTTGAATATGGCCTATTTTGGATATTGTTGCTTGAATTTTCACTTGGTAGGTTCTATTATGGAGGTAGTCGGATATTGTATGTATCAGGTAGGGAGGATAGTTCAGATTTATCATTTTGAAAATGAGTCCGTTGTGCTATAGACGATCGAAGGCTTTTTCCACATCGAGAAAAATTCCACCAGTGGTTGCGTGGTTGTTGAATCCAGATATAATTATGTTAGTTGCTCTGAGGAGTTGATGGCATGTGGAGGTTTCTTTCCGGAATCCGTGTTGGATGTCTGGGATGATGCTATTTTCCAGGGTGTATTTTTGAATTCTTTTTAGGAGAATTTTTTCGTAAATTTTTCCTATGGATGAGATGAGGGTGATGGGTCGAAAATTGAGAGGAAACTTTTGGTCTTTGCCGGGTTTAGGGATCATTGTTAGTATTGCGTGTTTCTAGGGTTTGGGGAAGTGGTTATACATCAGGCATCTATTGATTATTTTTGTGAGGTGAGTGATGGCATTGATAGGTAGAGATTTCAGCGCTATATTTCTTATTTGATCTTGTCCAGGGGCTTTTTTATTTTTAGTTTCTTGATTATTTCACATATTTCTTGGGGGGATGTGAGAGGCGGATAGATCGGGATGTTATTTCGAAGGAATCTTCTGACTGTTCTGTACACTTTGTCGATGTGGTCGTCATCGTAGGGTGTTCTATTTTCTTGAAAAGAGTCTTCTAGTGTATCCACGAACAGGTCGGCTTTTTCTCTTGTCCCGTAGACTAGGCCTTGGAATCCGAGCAGGGGGGGATAGATAACAGGTTTCTTCTTCGCTCTGGCAATGAGTTTGTGTAGCGAGTCGTTCGTGTGGCTGCATTCGACGAGGGCGTCATCCCACTCTCGCTGTTTGATGTTGAGCAGGTCTTTTTTAATGTCTCTTTGGAGGCGGTTTAGTTCGGTTTTCAGGGGTGGGTAGCGGTTTTGTTGCCAGAGTTTGCGAAGCCTGTTTTTTTCCCTGATTTTCATCCTGGTTGCGTACGGGACGAGGGTGAAGTCCTGCTTCATGGATTTAAATTTACTTGATTGATTGAGGGCGGTGTGGATGTTGTAATTTAGTTTGCTGATTGCTTCATCTATTTCTTCGGTATTATTAATTGGGGGGTTGCCGGCTATTGTGGTGGAGAGGATATCTTGAAATTTATTCCAGTTTGTGATGGTTTTACAGTTTAGGAGGTGGCTAGTTTTGAAGTTAAATTTGACGACAAAGTGGACAGGGTTATGGTCACTTGATAGGTCATATCTGGATTCAACTGCGATGTTGTTGATTCCGCAGGAGACGCCTAGATCGATGACTGAGGGTTGGTGGTTTTGCTGTTGGGGTATTCTCGTGAAATCAGTGGGCGCTGAGATGACAAGTCCGCACGTGTTGGCGTAATGGAAGAGTCTTGTTCCTGCAGTGTTCCCACGGCGGTTTGGATTCCAGGTTGAGTGCCTCGCATTGTAGTCGCCGACTACAATGCATTGTGCTCGGTTCCTGAATATCTTAATGAGGTCCGGGATGAAACTATTGATAGGTGAACTGGGAGATCTGTATAGGGAGCATACTGTGGTGTTGTTGGTGGGTCCTTCGATTTCTATGGCTGTGATGTTGACGGCTGTGGTGTAGATATTTATGACGTGGTGGGCAATAGAATTTTTGACGAGGATGGCAGTCCCGCCACCACGGTGGGTGAGTCTGTCATTCCTGTGAGTTGAATAATTCGGGATATTGAGGTCGATGCAGGGGCGGAGATTAGTTTCTTGGAGGGCAATTATGTCCGGGCTATTGTCGTTGATATAATTCTCTAGTTCTTGAATTCTATGTTGAATTCCGTCGGCGTTCCAGCTGACGATGTGGAGTTTGTCTCTATGGAGGGGATTAAAAATTAATTCCGAGGAGTTTGCACAGTTCTATGGCCTTTTCGCCCTCTGTTTGATCAGTGTTTGCAATCCTGACAATTTCTCTTAACGTTGTGAGGAGTTTGACTACTTTAGGACTTTGAAGTTCTTTTAGGGTACTCGTGAGTGAGGGTTCTTGTGAGGTCGTGGGTGAAGAAGGTTGCGGCGCAGCTTCTGGTTCAGGATGTGGTTTGGGTGTAGGTATGGTGATCGCTGGTTGAGGTGCAGTTGGTTGAGGCTTGGGTTTGGTGCTTGCTGGTGGAACCGGGGCGGAGATGGAGGTTTGGGGTTGTTGCTTTCTAGCTTCCATTTCCTCTTTCCGTTTTCTGGTCCTTTCGTCCCAGAAGTTTACTTTAGGTGGTGGTGGGGGCTTGTTTAAGGGGTTTTTCGGGCAGCCCGAGAAGTTTGCGGGATGGTTGCCCTGGCAGTGGCAGCATGTGGCTTCTGTATCTTTGGGCTTCTTGCAGTCGCTGGTGAGATGCGGTTTGCCACACTTCACACATTTGGGGTTTCTGGTGCAGAACTTGGAGCTGTGGAAAAACCCCTGGCATCGGAAGCACTGGGCTGGGCCTTTTTTCTTGTCAAGTGGCTCGATTTTAATTTTCATGTAACATATTTCAGTTACATTGTAGACGTCCTTGTTGGACTCGTTTTTTGGGAGGGAGAGGAGGAAGAGCGGTATGGGTAATCCAGTTTTTCGGTTTATCATGACGTGGCAGTCGTTGATTGTGAGACCAAGTTCGGTGAGCCCTTCAATGATCTGCTGTGGTGGCATGTCAGAGGGCATTCCTCGGATGACAACTTTTAATTCTTTCTCCTCGTTCAGTTGGTATGTGTAGGATTCTAATTTTTCTCGGTCAATAAAACTTCTAATTGTGTGATATGCTTGGGGTGTCTTGGGGTAGATGCGGAGGCCTTTTCCGATAATTCTTCCCATGAGATTTTCCTTGGTCATGTTTTGGAGCTGTTTCAGGAATGCGGCAGTGTTGTTGACGTTGTCAATCGTGATCGGGGAGGTGGGCGGAATCTGGGAGGCATGGCTTGGGGGACGTCCTCGTCTCTTTCTTCTTGTTCGTCTTCTATGATGGGTGGGTCTTCAATCTGGAGGTTACTAAATCGGTTGGTCGTTTCTACTTCTGTTATTTTTAATTTTTTGCTGGCTGATTCCGGTGGTGGTGATGGGCTTTTTCTATTGTTCTTCCTTCCTTTAATGGGCTTGAAAGGGGTACTCTGGGTGCTGGATTGGCCGGTTTTTTGGTAGAATCTTTTGATAAGATCTCCAAGGTGGTCCGTTTCGAGTTGTCGCAGGCTTTCGAGCAGTGCGGTTCCTTCGTTACAGATTTCCACTAATCTGCTGTGGTATGTGCTTTTG
This sequence comes from Trichonephila clavipes, assembly GCA_019973935.1. Lineage (NCBI taxonomy): Eukaryota > Metazoa > Arthropoda > Arachnida > Araneae > Nephilidae > Trichonephila > Trichonephila clavipes. The sequence goes on from BMAU01002453.1 coordinate 111,250, forward strand.
TCTTCTTCTGAATCAAAGGAGTAATTGTTGATGTTGTCAATTAGCTGGAACATCTCAGCGAGGAAGTTGCCGCAGTTACTTGCGTTTTCAATGTGCTGCAGGTCTTCTTCTAAGACGCTGATAGCAGGTGGAGTGACAGGGGGTGAAGGAGTTCTTCGCCGTTGATCGGTGCGGGTGTCCATATTTTCTCCTTCCGAGTCGGAGGAAGAGAAATCCATTTCAGGGTCTTGAGGGGAAAGCGGGTGCGGGGGAGTCCCCGTTGCTTACGTCGTGAGCAATTGAAAATCCGATGGGGGAAAAAAGTGCTCTTAGCAGTAGAGCGGAGTTGAAAATCTTCGAATAAAATAGATTTTTCGAACGTAGTAAAAGATAGCAGCTAGAGCGTAACGTCGGAGAGATCAAGAATAACGTCCGACTCCTTCGAGATCAAGTCCATTCCTAGGATGATTCGTTTTTGGAGCGCCAACGCTAAGAAGCGTTTTTTCTCCGTCTGTGTGCCTTGAAATAAACAAAAACAAGCGTGGCTCTGAGAGAGACACGGGAGAAACGGTTCCCTATTGCTAGGTGACCCAAGAAAAATTTCACCCTCCGAGAGAGGGGAGGAGAGTAAGGGCTGGAGCAGGAGTGACGTCACTGGAGGGAAGGAAGAATGAATTCCGTTTCGTTTTGAGGAAACGTTTCATGAATGATGGGCTTCGTTTCGTTTGAAAACGGGGTGGGGGAAATTCAGGTATCAACTGATTGTCTATTTTAGAATCTTCTTCTTAGGTGAGTTGTTTGGATAGGCATGTTGTGAGTTCTCTGAGCGTCCATGGCAGCTTGGATATTGATGAGGCTGTTGGAGTGGGCGTTAACTTGTTCGTAGAATGCAGTGGCTAATTTTTTTATTCTGGATGCGAGGGCTGGGATTTTTAGGTCTTTGTGGATATGGATCCGTTTGATGTAGGTGGGGGCGTTTAAGATGAGGCGCAGTGCTCTGTTCTGTAGAATTTGGATGCGGTCGAGGTTTCTATTTGGTGTTATTCCCCAAATCTGTGAAGCATAAGTTAGGATCGGGAGAAGATATTGCATATAAATTTTCCTTTTATTGTTGGTAGATAATTTCGAATTTTTCGATAGGAGATTGTGGAGAGCTTGGAGGCGGTTTTTAAATTTACAAGTGATTTTTTCCAGGTGGCTTTTAAAGGTTAATTTTTATCTAGGGTAACGCCTAGATAATCGACTTCGTCATGCCAGTCTATATTGTTTCTGAAGAGCTTGAGGGGTTGGAGGGTGTTCTTGTATGCGCCTTTTTTGAAAACGATTGCTTTTGATTTTGAAGTGTTAATTGAGATGCGCCAGAGAGTTAACCATTTTTTGAGTTTCTTCAAGTATTTCTGGAGTGATGCTCTTACTTTCTGCGGGGTGTCTTGTTGGCTTAGGATGGCGGCATCGTCCGCAAAGAGACAGATGTCGACCAGTGGAGAGGTGGGGAAGTCATAGGTGTAGATATTGTAGAGGATCGGGCTGAGTAAGGATCCCTGAGGGCTTCCGGCTTGAATATGGCCTATTTTGGATATTGTTGCTTGAATTTTCACTTGGAAGGTTCTATTATGGAGGTAGTCGGATATTGTATGTATCAGGTAGGGAGGGTAGTTCAGATTTATCATTTTGAAAATGAGTCCGTTGTGCCATAGACGATCGAAGGCTTTTTCCACATCGAGAAAAATTCCACCAGTGGTTGCGTGGTTGTTGAATCCAGATATAATTATGTTAGTTGCTCTGAGGAGTTGATGGCATGTGGAGGTTTCTTTCCGGAATCCGTGTTGGATGTCTGGGATGATGCTATTGTCCAGGGTGTATTTTTCAATTCTTTTAGGAGAATTTTTTCGTAAATTTTTCCTATGGATGAGATGAGGCTGATGGGTCGAAAATTGAGAGGAAACTTTTGGTCTTTGCCGGGTTTAGGGATCATTGTTAGTATTGCGTGTTTCCAGGGTTTGGGGAAGTGGTTATACATCAGGCATCTATTGATTATTTTTGTGAGGTGAGTGATGGCATTGATAGGTAGAGATTTCAGCGCTATATTTCTTATTTGATCTTGTCCAGGGGCTTTTTTTTTTTTTAGTTTCTTGATTATTTCACATATTTCTTGGGGGATGTGAGAGGCGGATAGATCGGGATGTTATTTCGAAGGAATCTTCTGACTGTTCTGTCCACTTTGTCGATGTGGTCGTCATCGTAGGGTGTTCTATTTTCTTGAAAAGAGTCTTCTAGTGTATCCACGAACAGGTCGGCTTTTTCTCTTGTCCCGTAGACTAGGCCTTGGAATCCGAGCAGGGGGGGATAGATAACAGGTTTCTTCTTCGCTCTGGCAATGAGTTTGTGTAGCGAGTCGTTCGTGTGGCTGCATTCGACGAGGGCGTCATCCCACTCTCGCTGTTTGATGTTGAGCAGGTCTTTTTTAATGTCTCTTTGGAGGCGGTTTAGTTCGGTTTTCAGGGGTGGGTAGCGGTTTTGTTGCCAGAGTTTGCGAAGCCTGTTTTTTTCCCTGATTTTCATCCTGGTTGCGTACGGGACGAGGGTGAAGTCCTGCTTCATGGATTTAAATTTACTTGATTGATTGAGGGCGGTGTGGATGTTGTAGTTTAGTTTGCTGATTGCTTCATCTATTTCTTCGGTATTATTAATTGGGGGGTTGCCGGCTATTGTGGTGGAGAGGATATCTTGAAATTTATTCCAGTTTGTGATGGTTTTACAGTTTAGGAGGTGGCTAGTTTTGAAGTTAAATTTGACGACAAAGTGGACAGGGTTATGGTCACTTGATAGGTCATATCTGGATTCAACTGCGATGTTGTTGATTCCGCAGGAGACGCCTAGATCGATGACTGAAGGTTGGTGGTTTTGCTGTTGGGGTATTCTCGTGAAATCAGTGGGCGCTGAGATGACAAGTCCGCACGTGTTGGCGTAATGGAAGAGTCTTGTTCCTGCAGTGTTCCCACGGCGGTTTGGATTCCAGGTTGAGTGCCTCGCATTGTAGTCGCCGACTACAATGCATTGTGCTCGGTTCCTGAATATCTTAATGAGGTCCGGGATGAAACTATTGATAGGTGAACTGGGAGATCTGTATAGGGAGCATACTGTGGTGTTGTTGGTGGGTCCTTCGATTTCTATGGCTGTGATGTTGACGGCTGTGGTGTAGATATTTATGACGTGGTGGGCAATAGAATTTTTGACGAGGATGGCAGTCCCGCCACCACGGTGGGTGAGTCTGTCATTCCTGTGAGTTGAATAATTCGGGATATTGAGGTCGATGCAGGGGCGGAGATTAGTTTCTTGGAGGGCAATTATGTCCGGGCTATTGTCGTTGATATAATTCTCTAGTTCTTGAATTCTATGTTGAATTCCGTCGGCGTTCCAGCTGACGATGTGGAGTTTGTCTCTATGGAGGGGATTAAAAATTAATTCCGAGGAGTTCGCAGAGTTCTATGGCCTTTTCGCCCTCTGTTTGATCAGTGTTTGCAATCCTGACAATTTCTCTTAACGTTGTGAGGAGTTTGACTACTTTAGGACTTTGAAGTTCTTTTAGGGTACTCGTGAGTGAGGGTTCTTGTGAGGTCGTGGGTGAAGAAGGTTGCGGCGCAGCTTCTGGTTCAGGATGTGGTTTGGGTGTAGGTCTGGTGATCGCTGGTTGAGGTGCAGTTGGTTGAGGCTTGGGTTTGGTGCTTGCTGGTGGAACCGGGGCGGAGATGGAGGTTTGGGGTTGTTGCTTTCTAGCTTCCATTTCCTCTTTCCGTTTTCTGGTCCTTTCGTCCCAGAAGTTTACTTTAGGTGGTGGTGGGGGCTTGTTTAAGGGGTTTTTCGGGCAGCCCGAGAAGTTTGCGGGATGGTTGCCCTGGCAGTGGCAGCATGTGGCTTCTGTATCTTTGGGCTTCTTGCAGTCGCTGGTGAGATGCGGTTTGCCACACTTCACACATTTGGGGTTTCTGGTGCAGAACTTGGAGCTGTGGAAAAACCCCTGGCATCGGAAGCACTGGGCTGGGCCTTTTTTCTTGTCAAGTGGCTCGATTTTAATTTTCATGTAACATATTTCAGTTACATTGTAGACGTCCTTGTTGGACTCGTTTTTTGGGAGGGAGAGGAGGAAGAGCGGCATGGGTAATCCAGTTTTTCGGTTTATCATGACGTGGCAGTCGTTGATTGTGAGACCAAGTTCGGTGAGCCCTTCAATGATCTGCTGTGGTGGCATGTCAGAGGGCATTCCTCGGATGACAACTTTTAATTCTTTCTCCTCGTTCAGTTGGTATGTGTAGGATTCTAATTTTTCTCGGTCAATAAAACTTCTAATTGTGTGATATGCTTGGGGTGTCTTGGGGTAGATGCGGAGTCCTTTTCCGATAATTCTTCCCATGAGATTTTCCTTGGTCATGTTTTGGAGCTGTTTCAGGAATGCGGCAGTGTTGTTGACGTTGTCAATCGTGATCGGGGAGGTGGGCGGAATCTGGGAGGCATGGCTTGGGGGACGTCCTCGTCTCTTTCTTCTTGTTCGTCTTCTATGATGGGTGGGTCTTCAATCTGGAGGTTACTAAATCGGTTGGTCGTTTCTACTTCTGTTATTTTTAATTTTTTGCTGGCTGATTCCGGTGGTGGTGATGGGCTTTTTCTATTGTTCTTCCTTCCTTTAATGGGCTTGAAAGGGGTACTCTGGGTGCTGGATTGGCCGGTTTTTGGTAGAATCTTTTGATAAGATCTCCAAGGTGGTCCGTTTCGAGTTGTCGCAGGCTTTCGAGCAGTGCGGTTCCTTCGTTACAGATTTCCACTAATCTGCTGTGGTATGTGCTTTTGTCTTCTTCTGAATCAAAGGAGTAATTGTTGATGTTGTCGATTAGCTGGAACATCTCAGCGAGGAAGTTGCCGCAGTTACTTGCGTTTTCAATGTGCTGCAGGTCTTCTTCTAAGACGCTGATAGCAGGTGGAGTGACAGGGGGTGAAGGAGTTCTTCGCCGTTGATCGGTGCGGGTGTCCATATTTTCTCCTTCCGAGTCGGAGGAAGAGAAATCCATTTCAGGGTCTTGAGGGGAAAGCGGGTGCGGGGGAGTCCCCGTTGCTTACGTCGTGAGCAATTGAAAATCCGATGGGGAAAAAAGTGCTCTTAGCAGTAGAGCGGAGTTGAAAATCTTCGAATAAAATAGATTTTTCGAACGTAGTAAAAGATAGCAGCTAGAGCGTAACGTCGGAGAGATCAAGAATAACGTCCGACTCCTTCGAGATCAAGTCCATTCATAGCTTCCTCTCCGATCGTTCTTTCCGAGTGAGAGTAGATAAAACGCTCTCCTCGCCTCGACCAATCAGAAGCGGCCTTCCGCAAGGAAGTTTAAGTTCGCCTCTGTTATTTACTCTGTACGTAAATGATATGCCGCAAACTGATCTATCGCATTTAGCAATGTTTGCCGATGATACTGCAATTATCACACAGAATAAGAGATTTTCCGTTGTGATCTCTAATCTGCAACACTACGTATCCTTGCTAGAACTCTGGCTTACAGACTGGAAAATAAAAGTAAATGCCAGTAAAAGTGCTTGCCTCATGTTTACGAGTAGACCCCGACTTCCAGTCGGTTTAACTCCCGTCCAAATTTTTGGCCAACCCGTCCCCTGGGTACGTGTTGCAAAGTACCTAGGGTTGTTTTTAGACGCAAAATTAACTTTTGCCCACCACATAGAACAGACTCGCAAAAAAGCGCAGGCTGTTCATGCCGTTCTCAAACGGCTTATCTCCCGAAGGAGTAAACTTGCGATCCGGCATAAGGTTTTGCTCTATAAATCAATAATCCGACCGGTCATGTCGTACGGATCACAAATTTGGGGATCCGCCGGCATGTGCCATTTAAAGAAGCTACACACGCTGACGAACTCATTTTGAGGCAAATTGTTAATGCTCCTTGGTTCGTACGCAATGAAGTCATTTATCGTGATTTAAAAATTAAACCATTTTTACCTCATATAAAGAACCTTTCTAAAAGGTTCTTCGATAAACTTCCTTCAGTTCCCAATGAGTTAATTAGAAACCAGCCTGCATACGACCCCGCAGTGCCATCGTCTCAAAAACGCCCCAGAGCGCTTCTTGAGCACGATTTTATAAATTTCCCCCAAGCCAAAAGGCTTAGGGTTTAAATTTTTGATCATTGGGAACTTATTTTAAATTTTAAATAACTTAATATTTAACTTAAACTTCCTACTTAAAGATAAATACTCTCATTCTAGCAAGTAATTCCTAGCTTCGTGCCGAGAGTCGCGGAATTAACGTTTTTCCGAAGCATCGTTCACCGCGGTCGGAATTCGGGAGGGTGACCTCTTGAATTCGATTGTGCGGTGTTCACGCTTCAGCTTTCCTTTTCGGCCACCAGATGGAGGCACGATTCTGTTCTATCTAGAGCTCTCTTAAAATTCGTTTCACGTCCAGCAATCATTAATTAAATCGTTCCTTCGAACGACCGCTTATATTTTTGAGAACTGGACATTCCATATCTACATCTATCAATTATTATTCATGATTGTATCACATATATGACTTCATTGCGTCATTATTTTAAAACCGATGTTTCATATTTCTATCTTTTTAGTCCTACCCCCACCCCCTTTATCTCCGGCAAAGTGCAAGTTGGTTCATTTAAATTTTTATTCAAAATTTGTATTCTCCCCCCTATTTTTGCATGAGATCTTTTGAATTTAAATTCAAGATCTCCCTGTCTCTAGTCATAACCGACATTTTAATATAAAAAAAATTCAAAGATATTCAAGTATGAAAATTAGAAGCAATATAAATGATCTACACAACGTGAGAGCTGCTGTTTGGGCTACTTAATTTTATCTTCTGTCTTCAAACAAGAGCTCTCAACATGGATTGTGTGCTGCGGGTATATTCCCGGTGCAAGTTTCAAAAGGCAGAAGCTGAATGCAACGAAAGGCACTATGATCAAAAACACATACACACGTGCTATATACCATAAAGAATTAAATGAAACCAAATTTTAGAGATCTAGGTGATCCTATGTTATTAAGAAAATGTCCACATGGAAAGACTGAGAACCCCAATGAGTCAGTTAATAACATCATATGGTCTCAGTGATTCCAAAATCTACATTTATGGAATTAAAAACCCTAGAATCAGAGATAAATATTACTATTGCACAGTTCAATATGAGTCATGTAGCAAAATTAATGATCTTAAAACATCGTGGCTATAACTGTGTGTCATTCTTCAAAGAATTAGATATACGTAGGATTCGTGTAGCCCAACGAAAGCGTTTTGAGATACAAAATAAAGGCCAAATTGTTAAAAATAATGAAAAAAAAAAAAAGAAAATTAGAAGAGGCTTTTTTTTGTAAAAGCAGAGAGAAAAAAATGTTTCATATGCTTCTGGAAAGTACTTAAAAAAAGTCAATGCTCAAAAATTACAAATTTTTGATTTAGTCTGTTTTCTCAAAATGCAATATTTTTCACGTTGTGTGTACCTTTTTTCAAAAACTAATCAGTATATAATCTTTAAATTTTCATGAGCATGTTAACACGTTTTAATGCAGAGAATAAGATATATCTAGCAAACCTTTTTAGATAAGGCTTTTTTAAACCTAATTTTTTTAGGATGGGGGAGGGGATTCATAATTACTTTAACTTTTAACAAAAAGACAAAACCATTAGTTAAAGTTTTATTGATAGTACACATAAACTATTGTAAAAATTTTATCCATGAGCAGTAAGTAGTTTCTGAGGAAAAGGCACATAAACTTACATAATTTAACAAGGGTTCCTATGGACATGCCGGACATTCTTAGCGCTATTCCATTTTCTAAATTGAGTAGAGAATGATCTAAACCAGTGATCCGTAATCCACGGACCGGTACCGGTCCGTGGATCAAATGGTGCCGGGCCGCCTAAAACGCCGCCTCAGCGGGCCGCGATAAAATTATCAAACGTTGATCGGTCCGCAGCGATAAAAAGGTTGCGGAGCACTGATTTAAACATTTGTTCCAAAATTCATACAAATCAGGTAATTAATTCGAGATATCCAGAAATAATGCGTATTGTCATATTCTACGTAATTTCGGGAAAAAACTTAATTGTTTCTTTTTTTTCTTTTTTTTCATATTTTTTTATATATATATATATATATATATATATATATATATATATATATATATATATATATATAGATAGATAGATAGATAGATAGATAGATAGATGACATGTTTCGAGTCGGAATCAATCTTAATTTTTAAAAAAAAAGACCTCTGTTCAACGAGTTCTTTACAAGTTCTGACGCTGAGAGAAAAAGAACGCCAGAAATCTAAGTGTTTTTAACCCTTAAGCCCAGATGTGGGAAGTATCTCATATCTTATGACGTACTTGAAAGTTAATGTTGACATATAGAGCTATTAAATACAATGATCTGGGATTAGAAGTGTTTAGTGGTTAGGCCATCTGTTTTGGAGAAATAATTGGATGATTAATTTAATACTTGAAGATGTAATGGAAAACAAAAGTTAAGTGCTATATAGGGAATTTAATTTTAAATCTAATTTAATTATCCTTACATTCCACCCCCACCCAATTTTAAGAGGGAGTCCTGGGGCGTGGTTTTTCTCTCTTACAAACTTAATCAATTTTCAATGTGTACAAAACAATACATAACATCATTTGGAAACACATATTACACACAGTAGAAAAATTTAAGTAATTAGAATACTAAAATTAAAATGCAATAAAATAAACGAAACTATAACAACAAACACAATATTGACACTTCCAAAATATTAATTGATAAAAATGAAATTCCATACACATAAATGTACACTAGCTTTTTCATATCTATCCGTCATCCAGAATAAGAGCTCATGTTTCCTCCTATATTTTCATAATATTAGATTCGTATTATAGCTAACAGATAATGTATGTATATATATATATATATATATATATATATATATATATGTATATATGTGTGTGTGTGTGTGTGTGTACATGTACTGTTAAATCCAAAAATCAAACTGTTTGCTCATAATATTTTTTCGTTTTCGAATACCATGCAATAAAGGTGGATTAATAATTAATAACTGTAAGCTACTGCACGAGATCTTTTTCCATATTGCAGCTTGGAATTCAAATATTTTCTGCACCACTGAAAATACATGCATATAAATATATAGTTTAGAAGGGAAAAAAATATAGATATTTAAAATTTTGATGTGTTATTCATTTGATTCATATTTTTATAACAGTCTAATGATTGCCTATCAAAAGGCTAAACTTATACCTCGATAAATCCAGTATTTAAAATCATAAAATTTTATATTAGTCCATATACATTGTCTTTCTTAAAAATAAAAATCTCTATTAAATTCTCTAATCTCGTCATAAATTTTACACGATTTAATTGCTGTTGTTTTGATTTTAAAAACCCCGTACTTCTCATCTTGCTTCTATTGTGGATAAACGTTTATAAAAAGAACAAAGAAATATGCTTTTAAATATGCAAAATTTTAAAAGAAATACACAAGGCTCATTTTTGTGTAACACAGGAAATGAAATCGTATTGTCATTATAAGAATCAAGATTTCAAAATGAAATGTTATTTATTCTTCAGTTATCCTAAAGCATTCTATCTCCCTCGAGAAAATGAGCTCGGACTGATTACTCCATACAAAAGTCAGAGAAAAAACCTTTTTGAACTGTTTATTACGTGTAACAGCGAGATATGCGTTAAGGCTATATTGGCCTATTGTACAAGAACAAAATTAAAATTCGAAAGCTTTGCGAATTTTAGGTATCAGAACAGGTTTTAGTTTGTGTTCGAAACTAAATACAGTGACGTAACAGCCCATAGAGGGACAAGGCTTACTGTGTTCAGTTCAGTTTTCATGACTTTGGGCACTGAGGTGCAAGAGCAGATGTTCCGGTCAGGTGGTCAGCCTGACGCGAGTTTATGTTCATGTGGGACAAAACATGAAAAGCCCTTTTTCAAATAAAATTCGATTGAATTAAACCTAATTACTATGTTAAAAGAAATAAATTCTATCATTGCCTTTTTTGTATGATTCAGTACTTATACTTTGAAGCTCCATTTTCCACTCACGAATTAAACCTAATCATTTCAGCAAATCGAGGAACAAAAACGCCTGCAATGTCTGCTAAAAGCTGTCGAAAAAGAAGATTCACTATGCAAGAAAATTGTTGAAAAAAAGTAAGAAAAATTCTGAAAAGTAATATTCATAGCAGTTATGTACAATTGCCATTTCTGTATGTTGATCTTCATTTTTTTTTTATCAAAATATCTCTACAGAGAGAAAATTAACGCTGATATTGTTATGAAGGATCTGGCAGTAGAACTAGAACAAATAGACGATGTAGAAATGCAAGAATATGAAAAAAATCCTCTTGTGCAGTCTTTATTCAACTGGCATTCCTATCAAAAAAAGTTACAAGAAGTACGTGTAAAAAAATTTAATATTATATTTCATTCGATGGAGTTTTTATTTATTCATTATCTTTTTACACATCTCCCATGCTTTATTCAAACCTCTTTTTTAATCTTCATTGTCACTTTAAATTTCATTTTTTTTTCATTTATAAGAATAGCAGGTTTAGTTTAATTGCATCAAGCATTTTCTGGAGAAGTTTTAAAAATATATATATTATTATTATATTCAGTTGCATTTACCGTTTCACAACGTTTTATTATAAATTGCACATAGATCTGTTTTTTTACATTCGATTTGAAGTTTTAGGATATGGATGCATTTTTTATTAAAAAATAAGTCCTAGATTTTGTCTTGTCGATTTTGAATGTATTTGTGATTTGAAGGGAGATATGGGCGAAGAGTCATGCTGTCAAGATCACATAGTGATTGAGAAAATGCAGAAACTTAAAACATTAATAGATTAACGCACGGAAAATCTTCTAACAGCAGAGTGAAAAATTGTTAATTCTTTAATTTGGCAATATTTTCTTTCATATTTCATTCTAAATAAGTCTATAATTACAATTATAACTGAAGTTTAAAAGAAGGAAAGAAAAAAATATTTCTATCTTTTAATTATGTGCAACACCAAAGAAAAATCAAACTCAATTTGAATTACGATGAGAAGTTTTCGGATACGATATCCGTGTCTTTGATTAAATAATTTAACACTTACCTTAATTTATCTGATAGGTCATCTTATTTATTTTCACGTAATCGTTCTGATATTAACTATTTGTTCTTATTTACATAAATATAAGAGTTGTAAAACTTTTCCACCTCGCAGCTACAAGATCGACTTACGTATACAGATAACATTACGTCGCCCATATCCAAACGTGTGCAAACCTAAAATACTGCAGGATCCTTTCCCCTGACATCCCACCAACAACCGACGGACATGAGAAAAACAACAGCTGCGAGCCTAACTTCGAGTGAAATTTGATGTGTAAGAAACGACCAAGAGAGTGAAGAGAGCAGACCTCTCGGAAAGATCCGCTGTGTTTTGCCTCCTCCATCACTCAAAATTTGTTCTGTTGTATTAAAATACTTAACAGTTTGGACAACTTGTATCAAACTGTAAATATAAATAATTTATTTCCTTAAGTCTAACGCTACTCATTAATTTTCCCAATACGTCACAGAACGTTTGTATTCAAAATGACAATTAGTATGGCTAGTTTTGTTCTTGGGGAGTGGTGTTGCTCTCAGGAAACCAGACGAGGTTGTTGACAAAACACCTTTATTTATCTCTCTCAGTTACTCGAGGCGTATGCCGGAACACTGCGATGGGTACCGTAATTCCACGCTCTCGATCTCCCACACACTCTCTAAAAAACTCCGACTCTCGTCTAGCTGGGTTGTGGACCTAGAGCACTTAGCCCTTTTGGGGCTTTGATCTCTTGTCTGGAGAGAATATTGAGACATGATACTTTGAAAACATTGCCCTTTTTATTTTAGAGATTTAATTAAATAATTAAGAAGTTAAAAAATTTTAAATATAAGAATAATTTATAGTACAGAAAAAATTTAATTTAAGAATCAGAGTAAAAAAAATATTAAGTTAGAAATGCTGAATTTTTGAAGTTTACATTAAAGATAATTTCCTTCGGCCAATAGGGACCTCAGGATGGCTGATTGCCTGTCCAATGGGGAGGCAGCTTTTCGTGTTTGTGTTGAGTGTGAGGTGAGAATGATTACTCCCTCCCGTGTTGCGAGAAGGAGCTTTCTGATTTGTTGTTGCGTTAATGTGGTGACTTCGGTCCCGGTGGGGGTACCGTCGTCGTGTACGGGATCGGAGGCTTCCAGTGTCCGTACCGGGCAATGGGGCTCTCCGATTGGTAGTTGGGTGTTTGTGGATTTTTGTGTTCATGAAATGAGTGCTGTTGAATGAATTTACAGAAATAAATGGTGTTTTTTTTTTTTTTAAGAATTAAAATAATATGAGAAATAAAAATTTAGGTTTTAATTAATTAGTATGTTTCTAGGTCTGTGTGTGCGTCTCGTTGGAGTGTATTTCTCGATCTTTTGGATCGAGATATTATCTGAGTTATCTATTTTTGTAAAGAATGTTTTTGCTATTTTTCTCATGAAGTTTTTAATTGTTTTGTAGTTAATGGCGTTCCTGAGACTAGAATTTCTCATGTACCAATCGGCTTTGAGAATCTGTCTCAGGGTTTTGTTTTGTAGTACTTCTAATTTTTGGATGTGTGTTTTAGCTGCAAAACTCCACACTGGAGAGGCATAGGTAATGACTGGTCTTAGAAGTGAAGAATAAATAAGCAGTTTATTTGATCTACTTAATTTAGATCTTCTGCTAATTAGATGGGAGAACGTGTGAGCTTTCTTGATGAAGTTCTCACGTATGCGTGTAATATGTTGTTTGAAAGTGAGTTTTTTATCTAACGTAACACCAAGATATTTGGTGTTCTGAGACCAAGGGATTCTTTCGTTGTGTAAGTAGATGTCTGGATAGTTTAGTCGTGTTTTTCTAGTAAAGAAGACTGCTTCCGTTTTTGCCACATTAAGAGCAATTTTCCATTTGGAAAACCAGTCCTCTAAAACTAGAAGGTGTCTATTTATTGCTCTGGCCACTAGTTTGGGTTCAGTGTGAGATGCCAAAATTGCTGTGTCGTCTGCAAACATGCATAACGTTGTGTTGTGGTGAATCGGGATGTCGTTCACGTAGATGTTAAATAAGAGGGGGGAAATCAATGTTCCCTGCGCCACGCCCGCTTCCGTGGGTCTGTGGCTAGAGTATGTATTATTGATTTTGACAGAAAAATTTCTGTCAGTTAGATAAGAGGATATTAGTTTGATTAGTGGGGGTGGGAAATCATATTTGATTAGTTTGAAAATTAGGCCTTCTCGCCAGACGCGATCGAAGGCTTTTTGAATATCGAGGAAAACCGCACCAGTCGATTTTTTATTTTTGAATCCTGACTTTATCGTTTCCACCACTCTTAAGAGTTGGTGGGTGGTCGATAAGTCAGGTCGGAATCCATGTTGTTCCGGGATTAAGATATTGTTTTGTACCACATGGTGGTACAATCTGTTTTATATAATTTTCTCGGCTACTTTGCCGAGAATAGAGAGGAGCGCGATCGGGCGGAAACTTTCCGCCTGAGTCGGGTCCTTTCCTGGTGAGTCAAGGCCGTCTTGAAAGCTAACTCTTTCTAGAAAGCTTTTCTCTCGTTTTGCTTAATCACCACCGGGCGGCACCCACGGCGCATGCTCGTACAACTGGCGTTATTCATATTGAAATAAATTAGGGTTTCTGATTTCTCGGGTTTTTCCATTCCCGGGAATGCAATTGTCGTTCCCGGCATTCCCGAAAATACATCAAAATTTCAAAAAAATTTAAAAAAACAAGTTATTTTTAAATAAAATCAATAATAATTATATAAAATAAGGATACATATAAACACCAAAAGTAATACTTATTTATATAATGAGCTAAAAAAATATACAATAAATTGATTATTCATTTTTAAAATAAGATTTCAAAAAGCATAAGCAATTAATACTTTTATCACTCAACCTAGTTCTAAGCTTTGTAACGAACAATCCAGCAGCAGAAAATGCTCTCTCGGCTTCAACTGACGTTGGAGGAATTGTTTTTAAAGCATCACAAAGTTTTATAATGTTTGTTGATGGATTTTCAGTCGAGTCGAACAACTGCATCTCTTGTTTCATGATTTTGTTGAAACTGGTACTTTTTTTGGTTGAACAATATAAAACTTTTGTTTTAGAGTAAATTGCTTCCTCTAATTTTTCGTCTAATGTCAGAGGTTTTTCTTTCAAAATCTCTATGCTCTCTTCTTCTGAGTGTGAAGAGTTGGATATTGATTCCTCTTCTTCGCAGAAAAGTCTTGTCCCTATCATTTGGGCTTGTCTAACCAAACAATGTTTACCAGGCAATCGCGAAATATCGCCAGTAACTGCAGCTGCTTCGTATTTTCTCCCAAAATTCAGGTATTGCATTAATCCTATTAAATTAACGTTGCGTCTCTCATTAATTCTTTGGATTAGAGAATATTTCATATTTTTTGCAAATTCTGAATTTTGTTCGTTCAATTCTCCAATAACGAAAGAAAATACACCTTCTGCAGTTAGCAAAGTTGCATTTCGACTGCGTAATTTTTCTAAGCCAATTTTTACTGGCTTTAAGCCTTTTACAATTGTAGTCACAGTTTCAAACTCTACATTGACCATCATTTGTTCTTCTTTAATGTCAATTAATGCTTTTGAAATTGCTGACTTTATTTCTAAAAATCTTTCAAGCATTGCCAACAAACTATTCCAGCGTGTTTTGGTTTCCAAACAAACCATCTTTTCACTGCCAAACTCTTCTTTAACATGTTTTTGTAAAATATCATTCTTTATAGGGGACTTTTTGAATAATTTTACTACATTTCTAATCTTTTTTATAGTTAGTTATGGAATTTTTTTCTGCATAAGTGACATGAAACAAAGCATCTGTTCCTACACCGCTTTCAAATTCTAAATCTAATGCTTTGTCTAAATCTTCAACAAGCTCTTCACTTTCACCATTGTCTTCTTCTTCATGCGATTTATCTTCTACTTCAACAGTGTTTTCTACCAAATCTATTTGTTTATTTTAAAGCACATCGCACACGGCTAGGTGTATGGCGTGTGCATAGCACAGGTGATACTCACAACTCATTATTTTTCCAAACTTAACCATCATACTAGCACCATCAGTAACACACGCAACTATGTGCTTTTCTGTTATGATTCCGAATTCCTGTAGTTTAGTCTCAACCGCTTTAACACAATTTTCTGCAGAAAAGGATCCACTAATTCTTAGCATTCCTAAATTAAAGATTTCACCCTCATTGAAGTGAACGTTTATGTTCAAATATCGTCTATTTTTAAGCGATGTTAACTCATGGAGCGTCAAGCTACAACGAAGTCCTGCGTTTAACTTTGATGAAATTTCATTAGTAACTCGAGCTTTAATCACATTATATTGTTTATATACAAGCTTCATAACATCACTAGGGTTTGGAGGAAAGGAATAACCTTTATCATGTAAGGACTTCCTAATAAAGTTACTTTTTGTTATTGCATTTACCGTGAATCCATCTACACAAACAAGTTTACTTACAATTTCCTCTAGTGTTTCTTTTTTTTTCTTTAAGAAAATATGATAATAAGGGTTTATTTTGTTCAGAAGTAATTCTGATATCTTTATCACTATCAATTTTTCTCTTAGTAATTTCAGTATTTTGTGATCCTGACAAAACGGATTGAGTTGCTTTCGATATGTTATGCTGAATTTGTAAATGCCGAAGCAAACCACTTGTAGATCAACCTCTACACTTCAAAATATTGCTACACTTCATGCATTTTGCACTTTCTTCATTTTTATTTTTTATGAAATACTGCCAAACAAAGGACTTCGTAATTGAGACAGACATATTTCAAATGGTTATGTTTAATTTTTATATCTGAAAGAAATATATAAATTGTAAGAAAAATAAGTAGATCTCAAATATTTGGATGTGTTACATCAACAGCACAATTAATTAATACAATATAATTTTTATGTTCAGAACAAAACTTGAAACAATATTTTTCGTTTAGGTTCTATTAAATATATATATATGCAGTCAGACGACCATTTTACAAATCTGTCTATATTGCAAATTTTTTCCTGGAACCCAGAACAGAAAAATATTTGAAAAGGAATCGCTATTTAACAAATTTTCCACATAATGAACTTTTCTTCTGGTTTTAGCGACTTCGTTAAATAGAGGTCCGACTGTATGTGTGTGTATATATATACTAAAATACTATAAATCTAAAGAAGCAAATAAAATATAGGAGTATAAATATATGCCAAAAGTTAAGTATATATATATATCATCAGTTCAGGTTTTTGTTCTGGAAAGACTGTTTCTTTCCCTCAGTTTTCAATTCAGCCTCGACTGATTAATTTTCAGATTTTTAAACATTTGAATTTGTATTAAAAATGTGTATGTGATATAACTATCAATAAACCTGATAAAGGTTTAGAAAGTAAATAGTGTATCAAATATAAAGGGTGTTTTTTTAGAGATATAGAACTTTAAATTGCAATAAAAAAACGATGTATTATTCGATTGACATGAATTTTTTTTATTCGAAAGATAATCTTCTGGCATTACATTTTAAATATGATTTCTGGCATAGGACTGCCACGGCTGGCTCGGATGTAGTCCAATCTGGACGTCCAATTTTCGATGACTTTTTCCAACATTTGTGGGCGTATATCTGCAATAACATGGCGAATGTTGTCTTCCAAATGGTCAAGCGTTTGTGGCTTATCCGCATAGACCAATGACTTTACATAGCCCACAAAAAATAGTCTAGCGGTGTTAAATCACAAGATCTTGGAGGCCAATTCACAGGCCCAAAACGTGAAATTAGGCGGTCACCAAACGTGTCCTTCAATAAATCGATTGTGGCACGAGCTGTGTGACATGTTGCGCCGTCTTGTTGGAACCACAGCTCCTGGACATCATGATTGTTCAATTCAGGAATGAAAAAGTTAGTAATCATGGCTGTATTCCGATCACCATTGACTGTAACGTTGTGGCCTTCATCGTTTTTGAAGAAGGATTCCACCAGCCCATAAAGCGCACCAAACAGTCAGTTTTTCTGGATGTAACGGTGTTTCGACATACACTTGTGGATTAGCTTCACTCCAAATGCGGCAGTTTTGTTTGTTGACGTAGCCATTCAACCAGAAGTGCGCTTCATCGCTAAACAAAATTCGCTTATGAAAATCGACCATTATTTTCGAAATAAAATTGCACAATTTGAAAGCGTTGTTCAGGCGTGAGTCTATTCATGATGAATTGCCAAACCAAACTGAGAATAAATCACTTGACAGCTGTTAAATCGGTCGTCATCTTGGAAAGTAATGCCAACTTAAACTTCTATACCTGGAAAAAAAAACGCTCTTTATTTTCATCCATTCTCCCCGCAAAATTAGTATCATTTTGTGAGGCAAACAGAAATTTTAAAATCTGCCTTTTTACTCAATGAAATTCCCTAGATGTTTTGATAAATAATTTAAAAAGGCAGTTTGTAACGAAATCTACAGAAAAAAGTACTTCGAAGGAAAAAATAGTTATTCTGAAGAAAGAAATTATTAAAAATTCGAATACACAAAAGAATTTGCTTAGTTCAGTGTTTCTCAAAGTGTGGGGCGCGCCCCCTGGGGGGCGCGATGACCCTACAAGGGGGGCGCGAGCATATCGAAAATTTAAAGATTTTTTTTAAAAAAAATAACCGGAAAGAGAAGTTAAACAAAATGCTTTCTTCCATAATAAAAAAAATACACACAACACTGACATAATTTATGTTTGTTATCTGGCTTTTTTCCGTCATCAAATAGCTATCTTTGATCCCAAAACCAAATTAAAGAGAAAAAAACATTTTGTTTTATTTGCTGTATTTTCTCAATGAGAGATTTTTTTATTACGTTTCAACATAAAATATTACTCGTTAAAAGAAAAAACGAAACCCAGACCCTGAGAAAAATTCTAAGAAGATAAACAATTCACCACTGTAATTATTATTGAAATACTGTACATTAGTTGTAGAAAAAGAAAAGGAAGTCATGATTCACTTTTCAGCCAGGCTGCATAGTACGTTTGCTAATCATTTGATTGACCTTCAATCTTATGGTAATTGATTGGTTTAACATTTCTGTAGGATAATTGAAAAGTGTCTGATTTGCGTCCTTTATTATGGTCTTGTACTTTTAAATCATTTTAGTTCAGTTTTATTGGATTTTTTCTCAAGTCATCAAATAATTGAATAGTTCTTGAAAGAAGGTAAGTATACTTTCTATAAATTAAAATATTCACTAGAATTCCGATTTGTATCGTGTACAGTAAAAATAATTCTAAACAAATGATTGGGGTGACTGAGTCCCCCGCACTACCATTAATGTTAGTATCGAGTTCGCGCCTGCTCCCGGGTTAAAACATTTTGAAGTCTTCTCGCTTTAAATGTTAAAAAGTAACACAATTATTCTTCATCGGAATTTTATATTCTTTTTCATAATTTAACATTAATTCTAAATGCTAATTCTGTGAGGTTTAAAATTAGTTCTTTTAAACAGTTGTTTACAATTATAGCATTTATCTAAAAAAAAATCATTTTACATTTTTGTATACAATATCGTGCACGCAGTTTTACTCTCCTTACAGTTCAGTTATTATATCAAGAATGTTTTATTTTTTTGAAAAAATGAACTCGTGCGAAGAGTCGGTGTTTCAGCCAGTATACGTTTGATGTATCAGTACTGAAGAAGGTATTTTATAAATAATTTCTTATTACTGAATTTGGTCGCGGTAGCCGAGTGGTATAGGTATCGGATCGTGGCTTGCCTTGTCACGAGTTCGAGCCCAGTACCACTAAAGACCCGCCGTGTAGGGCAGCGATGCACGTTAAATCTGTTGAGTCTTGAAACGTTTTCCCGTTGGTGTGGTGTGGTAGTTAGGAGAGAGGGGTTCCAGCTCAGGTGTCATCCACGTCACTTGACCATGGTTCAAAATTACGTGGTCCGTCGTCAAAAGCCCTCGTGCAGCTGAACAGTGCGACTTTAATATTCAATCAATCAATCTTATTACTAAATTAAGAACAAGTTTAATAATTATTAGTGACTTCCACGGGCTTGTCTTGTAGAGGAAAGTTTTTCAAGGTAAGGTTTAATATCAGAAATTGACACTTAAAGAGTAATTTTTCTATATTTAGCTAAGATCTATATTTTGTCTTCAAGGCATCCACTGCAGAAAATCCGGTTTGAAAAAGGTAGGATGTTGAAAATGGTAATAGTATACGAAGTGCTTTTGTTTTCAGTACAGATAATTCCTCATCCACCTCTACCCCAAATTCAAAGAGCGATTTATTACAAAATTGCCTTTTAATTTTTCACTGGATGTGAAATCCATGAAGATTTCTTCTTCGGAAGTTGAGAGCCCTTCTGGAGTATCTCTTGATATAGATCCCTAATCCACTCGTAACTTGCTACCAAGCTGTCCTCATCCAGAAAATACTTTTTAAAATTCTTTGCCAACATAGCTAAATGATTTTACATGTTTTAAAAACAACTTTCACATGTTGTTCTACAGATTTGTAAGTTTTAACACATATCGAGCTGGAGCTTTTTTTCCCATCATTTACTTCAGTAGTGGTAAATTCAAAATTTAAGTATTTTTGAGAATATCGCCTTGATTTAATTTTAGGAACCATGCTCGTTCGTCTGTGTACTGATTGATTCTTTATTATGGTCGAATGTTTGCTTACGACTTAAAAATGTATGTATGATATTGTTTTAATCTACTGCCGTAAATACTTAATTACCGTGAATTACAATTAACGTAGAAATTAAAAAAAAAGTACATTCAAGCTAGATTCGGTAGCTATAGGAGTATCGAGTCGACCAAAACTGACTGGAATTGTACGAGGAAAAGCATTTTTACATGTTTTGCGCAGACGTCCGATAGGTTGCCCAGACTCACGCAAACGTACCCTATAATGCCAGATGTGATGGATATGATAGAGAGCGACATTGACTAGACTATTTTTCTAATGACATTCGTACTTTGAGAAATGAATGCTGAAGGAAATAAATCTTTAATTACATACATCATTTTGCAATCTGTTCCAATTTAAAAATTAGAGAAAGAAAAATAACATAGTTCTAAGTAATATATATTTTAAGTAATTTTCTTAAAATATTTATTACTTAAAAGTTACATATACACAAAATTTAATATACTTATCGTATTAATTTGTACGGTTTATAATTAAGATCGTATTGTAACTTTAGCGTCTCTCTCTCAAAGTGCATTTTTATTGCAGTAAATACATTATTGTTGTACAGGGGGGCGAGACAAAAATTATGATTGAAAATTGGGTCGCCAGTATTGAAAGTTTGAGAAACACTGCTTTTAATGTATGAGTGGTGCACAGAGTATTTTATGACTAATTAATTAATACTAAATTAAGAACAAGTTTAATAATTATTAGCTACTTCCATGGGCTTGTCTTACAGAGCAAAGTTTTTGAAAGAAGTTTTAAGATAAGAAATTGACCCTCTGAGTTCATTTTCTATATTTAGCTGATATCTATATTTTGTCTTCTAAGCAAGCACCGCATTTTGTAATATGTTCCAATTTAAAAATTAGAGAAAGGAAAAATAACTTAGTAATTATCCTATTACTTAACTTTTTTTGCTTAAAAGTAACATATACAAAATTTAATACTTATGTCATGAATTTGTACGGTTTATAATAAAGGTTGTTGCTTTATCGTAAAAGTGCATTATTATTGCATTCAGTAAATTATGTATAAGGGGGGCGCGATAAAAATTGTGATTGAAAAGGGGGGCGCCAGTATTGAAAGTTTGAGAAACACTGGCTTAGTTTATAATAAATAAATGCCACACTATCTTTATTTTGCAGATGCTGTTACTGTCTCGATTTTTGATTTTCAACTTTATCATATACACAGAGGAAAAAATCTTTCTCCAAATTAAAATTTTTTTTAAAAATTTTTTAAATTTTTTTTATTTATTTTATTTTATTTTATTTTATTTTATTTATTTTATTTTATTTATTTATTTATTTTTGCACTAAAGAAAAAAATTGTTTTGGCATGGAAACAATGTTACAATTCAAGATTTTATAAATTAAAAATCTCGGGGAAAAAATTCACATTTGAAAAATAATTACTAAAATTCACCTTCCTTTACTGACTCATAGGCGTTTGAAAATTAACCAGTCTAAGGTGAATCAATTATTAATTATTAAGGTTGTTACTAAGAGATAAATATTAATAAATACGTGAAAACTCATTTGCTGCTTAAGTGCCGATTATGTGCGTTAAAAATTTTAATTATTATATTTAAGGTATTTTATTTGTACAACCGATTTCTTGTTTATGGAATTGTTATATTGTAGTTACATAAATGTAAACAAATATTAAAAATCTCACTCGAAATTTAGGGTTAGAAAAATAAGAAATATCGCGAGATAGTTTATAAAAATATTCTCCCCCCAACAGTTTGTGGGCTCATTCCCTTCTTCAAATTGCTCATTCAATTAAATAGCTCATAATAAAGACAAGTATCCGAAAAAAAATTTTGAAAAAAGATTAAACAAATAATAGTGTTAAGTATTAGTACTTACGTTATCCACATAAATCAAAATCTTGGAACTGCGATCAGACCGTGTTAATTTGCTTCGAAATGTGATTACTTTAAAAAACCAAATACTTCTTGTTAACGAAGCTTGATACAGAGATAGAAATTTATTTGGACAGATACTCCTACCCACAGCTAGCTGGAAAAATTATCACCAATCCAACGAAAGCGTTAATCTTTCTTTCTCATATTACACTCTTACCCCACGAACATTCCTTCGTTCTGGAAGTTCGAGGTGAATGATCGCAAATGTCACAGTAGGGTCAGCTAACGATGTCCGAGGTTGAAATCTACAGTCAAGTCAAAAATAACTACCTCATAGATAATTGAAGCCCCGTGGATTATACTTCGTTCTCGGGAATAGAAAAAGTACATAAATCTTATGATTTCCTGAAAACCCGGGATTTTATCAAATGCCTGACCATTGACCATCAGGTCATTAGGCAACAAGCTCTCGGATACTTCTTTACAATGCAGTTTATTTGGTTTAGAGCAGAGCACGTGTCCAAATGAACAGCGTCTTGACTTGTCCCGAATCACATAAAGGTGAAACAGACAAATTTAAACGAAATAAACGTGCACAAAGGCAGTCATATCCAATCAAAGCTCAGCCACAGCAGTAGCACGAGGAGAGTCCGAGACACAGGTTTTAATAACACCCTCTAAGGTTTATTTTTAGTAGTACTGACAGCTCCGCTATGAAAGCATTTTTTAAAGATGTTATTAAACTCGCGCGAGTTTAGCAGAGTGAAGAGGTAGGTCTTTGGAGAATATCCGTGCCTCTTTTTGAAAAGAGGTATGCAATCTCATTTCTCCAAAGACCACAATGGGATGGCACCCACTGGAAAGCAACCTTTGTTTGAACATTGTTGTTTTGATTTGTTTGTAGAATTGTTTGAATGTTCTGTTTATTAGCTTCCTGCAGTCTTGGACTCAGGAGCTTTGTTTTTCTAGGTTATTTTCCAGGGCCTGAAGGGCAGAGCTTGAGTTCGATAAAATGACAGCCTCTTATCAGGAGGGCAGAATTTGTCAACTAAAATGTGTTTTTGATAGCTGGTACAGAGCTACTTACTTGAAAAGATTTAAATTTTTAACTGTAGTGTGAAAAACTTAAAACAAACACATCTTAATTTTAAACAGTTATTAATTAAATTAAAATTCTGTACCTGTTACGATAAAATAACTGAGCAACAAACAAATGGTTTTAATGGGAGGGATGAATCTGATGCCTTTAAACAAATTTTCAAGATTTAGCATGAATTTAGTTTGGTTAAATCCTAAATGTCCTCTATTAGTAGCGTCCAGCCATTTTCTTTTTTTCCGTTATGAAAATATTGACAATCGCGCTAAAATTCCTTTTCACTAGGAAAGGCAATTAAAAAAATTTCACGATATTCCATAATTCGAGATAGAAATATTACGTAATTAAATAAGTAACACCCCTGTCTCTAGGGAATATTTATTCCATTCATTAAAAGTTAAAGCTACGAACGGGTTAAATGAGATTCACAATCATAGACCAAATATACACTTCAGATAGACAATTTGTGTCATAATAGACACAATACCCCTTGCAGAATATCGTAGCCCCTGGGGGTCCTTAGAGACCACTTTGGGAATCACTGTGCTCCACTTCATCGTCAAAGTGGGTCGTATGAGAGTCAACATGTAGGTAAAAGGAAAATAGGTCACAGAAAACGCCAGCACCAGCGCCCAGGGGGAAATCTAAAAGGGAACCATCAGTTTAAATACGGGAGGATAACAAGTGTTAATGGTTTCCAATGCGATGACTCAGAAAGCAGTTGGAAAAAGGTGGTTTTTCCTCACATTCAAAGTCAAGTCCTATCTGTCATCGAGAATCATAAACTCCAGTGGATTTATGTGAGATAATAGTGTTCACATAGGACTTGTTGTTAATGACATTATATTGGCATTACAACAAGAAAGGGGAATGAAGCCCTTCTGAGTCTTTAGATTACGTGCTTTTTCAAAAGCGTAATCACGCCAGAAGGAAATATTTGGGAGTCTAACAAGTCTATTATGCAGGATAGCTGCCTTCCTCCGAACTAGGTTAGAGTGTGTGCGTGCGTGTTTCCTTAGTCTTGAACATGTTTTTAATTTGTAGTGGTCCTGGCCATTGGAACTCGCACGAAAACAATATCTAGCTACCCACCAGACGGGAATCTTTTGAACGATACCTATCCACCAATAAACAGGCTCCGTCCACGAATATCATATGAGTTTTACTTCTATTTGCCATTTTGTATACAAACCAAGATTTCTGGAAAATCCGCCTTTTTTCCCCTTTGTCTTCAATATGTGTAACCGACTGCAGCTTGACTGGGCGTCTTCGTCGTACCGTTCATTTCATGTTTTGTGAATGAATGTGAAATAAAGTGGAAAATCGTACTACAAAATGATGCCTCATCAATCCAACTCTACGTGCGCACCGACTCTCGGAACAATGATCTTACTAAGAAATCCTTTCCACTCACCATCACCTTGAATATATATTTATGAAAGGTCGTTATATGTATATAAATTAATAATACATTATTCGAGAATCAATAGACATCAGAATTGGCAGCAACATATCCATGATCGTGCGTAAGCAGCTTTCTTTTTACTCCTCTATTTTGCAGATAAATTGTTTCAGTCTAACAGCTTCTGCTTTTCTTCTTCACGGGAAATAAATTTACTAATTGCTATTCTTATGCGAATCAATTTAAGGAGATGTACTGAAGGTTATCGTGCAGGGGCGTATCTACCACCGCATCAATGATGGGGGCCCTACAAGCATAAGCAAAAAATTATAAAGTGTTAAGGAACTCCAAAAAGAATTAATTTTGATACAAGGCCCCCTCAAAACTAGCTAAACCAGTGTTCTCGAGACAAAAAGAATTTGTACATGTCATGATTTGATTTATAAAGTTGTGAAAAGCAATATATATGACTATATGTGTTTGTTGTAACGACACTAGAATCACGGATGCAAATTAATGCATAATCTCTCCAAAAGTAACACTTGAAGACTCTTAACGATAGCATAAATATATATTTAAGGTATTGTTCGGAACCGTGACATTGCAAAAGCGTATAAATGGATACTTAGTGTCACTTAGATTAGAAAATTGTTTTAAGAATAGTATTACAATAAAAAATTATTTAAGTACAATATTTTGACAAAAAATTAACTTAGAATAATCTTTTTTCAAAATGTTCTCCTTTTGTGAAAAATGCTTCTATTATAATATTTTGCCTGAATATAGCTCAGACCTTTGTACAGAGGCTCAACTAGAATTTTTGAAATACATAACTTAGAAGTGGCTTTATCCATGTTTTACGACAACAGGGGGAAGAAATTTTTAGAAAAAAACGCCGATAATTATTTGAATCGGTGGTAACTCTGAAAATAATGGGAATTTTTCAAAAATCATAGTTGAGCCTCTGTAAAGAGGTCTGAGCTACACACAGGCAAAATATTATTATAATAGAAGCATTTTTCACACAGAAGCAGAACATTTTGAAAAAAGATTATTCTAAGTTGATTTTTTGCCGAAATATTGTATTTAAATAATTTTTTTTTGTCAAAATATCCTTAAAACAATTTTATACATGTATTCTAATCTAAATGACACTAAATATCATGAAAATTACCCATTTATGTGCTTTTTTAAAATCACGGTTCCGAACGTAGCCGGATACCTTAAGGAGCATTTTGTTGTTTTTTAAAACTTTTTCCTCAATATAGTGTTATTAAAGAATAGACATCACATCACGAAAAATGTATTTGAAATCTCGCAAATAACTGAGCAACTTTTTGCAGGATTACGAAGAGGATTACCCCATAATCAAACAATGGCTAACCGATCAGACGAAGAATTACAAAAATCTAATGGAGACGAAGATATCCCAACGAAATCGCAAGGATAGCAGTGTTCGTATAATTTTATTCTGAAGTTTATATTCTAGTCATGCGTTCATATAGAACAGGAGGTTTCGAATTTTGTTTGATGCTCTTTGTCAAAATAATCATAAATTAAAAGTACCCAGTGGTGGAATGTAATGGTTTCGGTATAACCGATTGGTAGTTGAAATCGAATGCTCTAAAAAAGCAACAATACATCATTCCGCTGTACATTTGGCAGACGAAAATTTTTTTCTGTTAGTTGACGAAAAATTAGGGTAATTGAGAAGAACTCATATGAATACAATGATAAATAGATGATTAAACCTAGAGATAGGTGTTTTTTTCTTTTAGTAATTATTGTAAATAGAATTCAACGACGTAAACACTCAAGAGAACATGCTACTAGACACCCCGTTAACAGGAAATGATTTGGCAAAAAGAAACTACTGGGTAAAGGTTTTGAAAAGGGCTGACTCGTGTATTTTTTTGGTAGAACTACTGGTACTTGGAAGTAAATAAGAGCGCATCTCTTGAACTTTTTCCCTTTAGATTGTAACTAGTATAATTTCTGTTAACATTAGCAGATACAACTAATACATTTCCAGGGGGCTCTCGCATAAACGAGTCATCCAGAAAGAAATTTTCCCACCACTTGTAAAAAGAAACAAAACAAACCTTGTAGAGCAGCGTTTCTCAAATTGTGGGGCGCCCCTGTGATAAACCTACGTGTGGGACGCGAGCATATCTCGAAAAGGTAAAGAAAAAAATAAAACTATTTTTGAAAATTGATTTATTTAAAATATCCATCACTTATATATAACATATAGAAAATGTAATACTTACCTTGATAGGTATATTATTAAGATCGTATCGTAGCGTCGAAGTACATTATTCTTACATTCAATACATTGTTATTGCATAGAAGGAGGATGCGATGAAAATTAGGTCTCCAGTACTGGAAGTTTGAGAACCTAAAGGAATGCATAAAAGAGTCCTCCTTATTTCAGCTCAATATAATAACCAAACTTTGGAGCACCCTAGCGATGCGTATCGCAGTTGGAAAACTGATGAGAAATGACACTTCTGCCCTCATGATGAATAACTTCCATAGCACTGTTCTTCACGGACATTTTGCCTATTTTTAGAAAACTCCGTTACCAACGACGAACCATCTATTTGCTCATCACTTCCACAATTGCGGTAGCCCAGTGGTCAAGGTATCGAATCCTGGCAGGCAATTCGGGAGTTCGAACCCAGTATCACTAAGTGTAGGGGAGCGATGCACGTTAAATCTGTCGAGAGCTCAAACATCCTCCCGTTGGTGTGGTAGTTAGGAGAGGGGAGTGCCAGATCAGGTGTCGTCCTTGTCACTTGACCATGGTTCAAAATGACGAGGTCTGTCACCAAAAGCCCTCGTGTAACTGAACAGTGTGTCGTTAATATTCACAATTGATGGTGAATTTCGACTAATGCTACTTCTGTGCGTTCAAAAACCGAATCGAACTCAATTCGCTGTCGGCGGAAGAAGAACTACAACGGCAACATGTAAGCCAGCGTTTCTCAAACTGTGGGGCGCGATAAGCATATAAAAAATAAAAGATTTAAAAAATAATTAATTTACTAGAATGAATTAAAACAAAATACTCTCAGATATAATAAAAAATGCTCTCTGATGTAATTTATAAATATCATCTACTTTTATTTGATTTGCTGTAATCCCATGATGAGAGATTTTTTATTACGTTTTCTTTTTACCTAAAATACTACTCTTTCAGAAAGAAAAAAAAACCTAGACCCAGAACTGAAAAAAGTTAGGAAGATAAAAAGTTCATCCGCTTATTATATTTGAAATACTGTACATTATAGCTGAAGGTAGCAGAATAATTTGCTGATCATCTGCTTGACCTTCTAAGTTATTGGTACAGTTAGTTATGCCCCCTCTCTTATGTGTGTTTGTTTCTCATTTAGGGAAGTTGTAAATAATGTATTTCTCTGTTGCGTTTTTTCCCATGTAAAAGAGTTTTGTGATGTTTGGAAAACCACAGAGAGCACAATTTGAAGGATTACTTGGCCAAGATTTATTTTTATGAGTATTCTCAAACATATAAAGCGTAACGAAAAACATTTTACACAATTTTTTTGCAGTAACATCCCCATTATTATATTGAATACACTTTTAACCCGGAAGTGGTCACGCGAGGCACACAGATCACGAAATCGTTAATTCTGACAAAACTGTTTATTCGTTACCAAAGAAAAATTGAAAAATCCTTGAAAGTAAGTAAGTATACTTTCTCTTAGCTAAATTATTCACTGGAATCCCGATTTGTATCGTGTACAATAAAAATAATTATTAAAAAAATGATTGGGGTGACTCAATCATCCCGCGTGACCATTAATGTTAGAATTGATTGTGTGCCTGCTCCCGGGATAAAACATTTTGAAGTCTTCTCGCTTTAAATATTAAAAACTAGCTGCATGGCCCGGCGTTGCACGGGCTCTTTCTCAATCAGCACTTCCAATATTCCTTAGCCCGGCTTTTACTGTGTATAACTTTAAATTACCTTTTACGAAATTTTTTCACTTCTTTTCATTGTTTGACAGGTTTCTTTCCTAACCTCCGCCGTTGCACGAACATTTTTGAATGCATAACATATTGTCATGGAAATTCCCCTTCCCCTCTCGCTGTCAGCCCTTCCTGGTGTGCGTGTGTGATATCTATATTAACGTCATTACAATTGCCTTTTCCGAAATTTCTTCCCCATATTTCCATTTTGTCAGACACATTTTTATCTCTATAGCCTGGCGTTTTTTGAGTGTATAGAACTATTTTCTCCTCCACCCTTCAGATACAAGATTTATCTTCAAATTTCCATTGATGACTTTTTCAGATTCTCATTAATCAATCGTTGCACACAGTTAACTTAAAAATTTCTCAAAAAATGTATTTTTATCCAAAATAGCTCACAAATGCTCGTTATTTGCACGGGTTAAGTTTTAAAAACACATAAAAAAATTCACCTATTATGGCAATTATATTTTTTAGGGAGGCGAAAACCCTGTATGAAGTTGTATATATCTTTATATATAAAAATCTTCTGTGCGTGTGTTTTTCACTAAACTCCTCCTAAACGGCTGGACCGATTTCGATGAAATTTTTTGTGTGGGTTCAAGTAAATACGAGAATGGTTTAGATTCACAATTCGGTCCGATATCGCAATTAGTTAAAAAGATATTAATTAAAAACATTCAAAAAATACAACTCAACATTCACCTGCATTGTTGTAACAACGCTATTGTTATAAACAAGAAATATAAAAAAAAATTTAAAATCAATTCCTAATTAGATCAACCAAGAAAAAATTTATTTTAGCTACTTTTTATTAAATAGTTGCAATTAATATAAATATGTATATACATATGACAGAATCACAACATTAAGTGGTAATTGATTTTTATTAATTATCATTAAAGTATAGTACCGTCATCCAAAACAATCGTGTATATAAAATTACCTTTCAACTGAATGCTTTATTTAACACGTGAGAAAAAAACTTTTTCAAATTTTGACATAAGTCGCCAAAAGGGTCGCTAAGTCGCCAACGTGGCTGTATTTGTAATTCTTTAAATAAGTTTTAATCAATTAATTTTTATTAATTATAGTTAAATTATTGTATAGTCATCCAAAATAATCATGTACATTACATTTCAGCTCAATTGAGCGCTTTAAAATGTATTTTATTAACGATTGAAAATTTCACCAAGATAAATAAATAAACAAACAAACAAATAAAATATGTATAGAGATCGTGAGCTAATAGTAGGAATTGAAAAAGACGTAAGTTAGCGTCGAAAATTGATTTTCAGCCAAACTCGTTCTTCATTGTTACAAAAATACAGACGATTCCCGCTTTTTAGCGTTTTTAATCAATATCTTTAAAAATAATCTTTATATATGTAATTCTTCTGTGCGTGTGTATATAACTGAACTCCTCCAAAACGGTTGGACCGATTTTGATAAAAGTTTTGTCTGTTCTAGTGGACTCGAGAAGGGTTTAGATTTATAATTCGGTTTAGAAATGCTTAATTAATTAATTTTTTATTTATAAATTGTTGATCTTGGAGTGTTGACATTAGATCCGGCAGACTGCGCTAAGATCGCAGTATCGAATATTCAAAAATATTTTATTATAATTCAAGTTGGTCCCGACAGTTGGTGCTGTGATTATTTCAGGAAAATATTTTGTCACTTCGTGTTATTATTTTGTTGAAATAAATCGTGTGTTAATTAAATTATTACATTCAGATGTAATAAGTGTTTGAAGAGTTTTGAAGTGTGTATAAAAAACTATACATTTTATGTACAATTTCATAAATATACCTGTTATAAAATAGTTTGAGTCTCAACTTTTTCACCTTTAATTAAAACAAGTTTAAGTTTTTATTCACACAGCCTTTACATTTAACTTCGCTCATAGTATACACATACTCCCACGCTATTGATTGATTGAATTGTGATAACCGCACATGTAATGACGTTAGACATTGTAATAACTTTTTAATACAAATTTTACTCAAAACGGCCCAGATTGTTAAAGCTTATTCATAAAAATTTGGAATTTTTGAATTTAAGATATGTTTTCAGGACAACGTCTGTCGGGTTCTCTAGTATATATATATATATATATATATATATATATATATATATATATATATATATATATATATATATATATATATATATATATATATATATATATAAAGGGTGTTTTTTTAGAGGTATAGAACTTTAAATTGCAATAAAACAACGATGTATTATTCGATTGACATGAATTTTTTTTATTCGAAAGATAATTTTGTGGCATTACATTTTAAATATGATTTCTGGCATAGGACTGCCACGGCTTGCTCGGATGTTGTCCAATCTGGACGTCCAATTTTCGATGACTTTTTCCAACATTTGTGGGCGTATATCGGCAATAACACGGCGAATGTTGTCTTCCAAATGGTCAAGCGTTTGTGGCTTATCCGCATAGACCAATGACTTTACATAGCCCCACAAAAAATAGTCTAGCGGTGTTAAATCACAAGATCTTGGAGGCCAATTCACAGGTCCAAAACGTGAAATTAGGCGGTCACCAAACGTGTCTTTCAATAAATCGATTGTGGCACGAGCTGTGGGACATGTTGCGCCGTCTTGTTGGAACCACAGCTTCTGGACATCATGATTGTTCAATTCAGGAATGAAAAAGTTAGTAATCATGGCTGTATACCGATCACCATTGACTGTAACGTTGTGGCCTTCATCGTTTTTGAAGAAGGATTCCACCAGCCCATAAAGCGCACCAAACAGTCAGTTTTTCTGGATGTAACGGTGTTTCGACATACACTTGTGGATTAGCTTCACTCCAAATGCGGCAGTTTTGTTTGTTGACGTAGCCATTCAACCAGAAGTGCGCTTCATCGCTAAACAAAATTCGCTTATGAAAATCGGGAACAACGGCAATCTCGTTTTGGGCCCATTCGACGAATCTACGCCTTGCTTGATGATCGTTTTGATGAATTGCCAAACCAAACTGAGAATAAATCACTTGACAGCTGTTAAATAGGTCGCCATCTTGGAAAGTAATGCCAACTTAAACTTCTATACCTGGAAAAAAAACACTCTTTATATATTTAACCAAAAAATAAAATATTTTTTTCAAATAAATATATTCACATTGTAAATAATTTTAAAACAATTGCAATTTGGCCTCAAAGTAAATAATAATTTAACAAAGACAAATATTTCAATGTAAGAGAAAATTAGCATGGTTGTGAAAGTAAATAATAATTTAACAAAAACAAACGTTTTAGTGTAAGAGAGAAAATTAGCATGCGTTAGAGTAAATAGATGTGAATGAATGCAAATATAAATAAAAATTATAACAGAAAAGTGATAGCAGTAGTAAGTTTCTGCTGTGGGAATTATGGGTGAAATAACCTGCAGTAGATAATTCGAAAGAAAAAATTAATGATGATAAACTGATTCACACACACACACACTAAATGTTATTATAAATGAGAAATATTAGGAAGCCTTCAACTGGAAAAAAATTCAATTAGTATTAAATGAGGTATGGGTGCAATACTCTGTAACATCTCTGTAATAAAACATCTCTATAATAAATCTAATATAGAGTATTAGATCAGTGTTTCTCAAACTTTCAATACCCTTTTCAATCACAATTTTTATCGCCCCCTTATACATTAATAATGTACTAAATGCAATAATACTGCAATTTGACGCTAAAGCTACAATCTTTATTATAAACCGTACAAATTCATGACATAAGTATTAAATTTTATATATGTTATTTTTAAGCAAAAAAAAATCAAGTAATAGGATAATTATTATATTATTTTTCCTTTCTCTAATTTTTAAATTGGAACATATTGCAAAATGCGGTGGCTGCTTAGAAGACAAAATATAGATATCAGCTAAATGTAGAAAAAGAACTCAGAGGGTCAATTTCTAATCATAAGCATTCCTTTGAAAAACTTTGCTCTGTAAGACAAGCCCATGGAAGTCGCTAATACTTATTAAACTTGTTCTTAATTTAGTATTAATTAATTAGTTATAAAATACTCTGTGCAGCACTGATACATCAAAAGTATACCGGCTGAAGTGCCCGCTCTTTGCATAAATCATTTATAATAAAATAAAATATTATTGATATAATCGCTTAATTGTAAGGAGAGTAAAGCCAAGTGCGTGACAATGTTTACAAAAAAGTAAAATGATTTTTTTAAATTGATTGCTCAAATTATAATTAGTTTTAAGCGAACTGTAATTTTAAGCCTCAAAGAATTAGCATTTAGAATTGATGTTGAATAATGAACAATAAAAAAAATTCTGATGAAGAATAATTGTATTATTTTTAATATTTAAAGCGAAAAGACTTCAACATGTTTTAATCCTGGAGCAGGTGCGCACTCGATACTAATGGTCGAGCGGGGTTATTGTGAGTCACCCCAATCCTTTTTTTATAATTATTTTTATAGTACGCAATAAAAATCGTAATTCCAGTGTATAATTTAATTAAGAGAAAATATACTCACCTACTTTCAAGGACACAGAAATTATTCCGGAAAAAAGTTATCACACTGGGAATTCAGACAAAACAAGTACCTTAAGATCGTACAAAAACGTCTGTCACTCCCATAAAAGAGGGAGATATGTGACAAATATATATTTAAGTTCACGTTAAGATTGTCAAACAGGAGGATAGTGTGTGTGTGTGTCAAGGCCATTGGTAACAGTTAAACAGTTTTGCCAGAATTACCGATTTCGTGCACTCTGTGCTCGGCTTGACCGCTCTCCGATTAAAAGTGTATTTATTACAATATGGATGTTCTAAAAAAATGATGTAAAAGGTTTTTCATTATGCTTGGCCTAGTAATCCTTCAAACTTCCCTAAATGAAAAAACAAATACATAAGAGCAAGGACGTAACTAACCATATAAGCTCGAAGGTCAAACCGCAGCAAATACATTCTGCTGCCTACAGCTGATGGCAATAATATATAACAGTGATGAACTTTTTATCTTCCTAAAATTTTTTATCATTATGGGTCTGGGTTTTATCTTTCCTCTGAAAGAGTTGCATTTTCGCTTTGAAAAGAAAACGTAATAAAAAAAATCTCTCATCATGGGATTACAGCAAATTGAATAAAACGTTTTTTATTTGGTTATAGTATCAAAGATAGCTAAAAAATGAGATTTTTAAGTAGAACCTTTTCTTTATTTTTGATGATGTAAAATCGCAGATAATATATATATATTATTTCCGTGTAAATGTGTATATTTTTTTATTTTGTCAGAAAATATTTTGTTTTACTTCTTTCTAGTAAATAATTTTTTTTTAAATCTTTTATTTTCGATATGCTCGCGCCCCCCTTAGAGGTTTATCGCGCCCCCCAGGGGGACGCGCCCCACAGTTTGAGAAACACTGTATTAGATGAAATTCAATACTAAAAAAATTAATAAGTATAAAATAAAATCAAAATCTATATATATATATATATATATATATATATATATATATATATATATATATATATATATATATATATATATTGTAACGTCGGTATAGCTAGTATAAAAAATGTTACAGCCTAATATAAAATAAAAGCATTGTTTATTTGCTAAACAATTTGTTAATGAAGCAATAGACTTCAGTTCATATGCCAAGCCGGTGCAGTCAGTCTATATTCTATTCTCAACGCCACCGGGGTTCATTGTCTTTCCACTCCAATTCCTTCTGACACCACTCCTTCCCCCTAAAAAGGTCCATTTCACTGGACTGCACTGGCCTCAGTTTGGTTCAGTTTGTAACATTTCACACCGAAAGGTTGTCTTATCAATGAGACCGATCAGGACAGCAATCCAAGTAACATATACAATCACAAGTAAAATAAACAAATAAATCCTAAATTCTATAAGACGAAAACTTTACAATAAAAACTTGAATTCCGAATCTTGGATTATTTTTTTCATTTCTTAAAGTTACCTCACACTTTAAAATTTAGGGTTTTAAAGAAATTAAATCAAATTATAATATTTCTATAATTCTAATACATCAAACGCTCATTCAATTGTGTTAAACATCTGTGAGCGTACACAGTCCTAAGAGACACAAAAGATTTACCATAACACATAATTTCCTTCCACCTTACACACACACCAACACTCATACTCATACAAAGATTAATTCACACCTAGCACAAATCCTAAGAATTGCTCGTTTCCATCTACTTATTCCAACGGTGTTTCCAACGATATTAAATAAACACCTATAAATTCTAAGCTTTGCCAACATTAAAATTTTTTTTAGATTAAGAAGCTTACACTAAGGCTTTTTAAATTTAATTAAATCATGGCTATCAGTAAGCATTCTCACAACCATTATAACAATTTATTCACAATTCATGGGATTGTCTTACATTACGTTAGTTATTGAGGAAACACTTTAATTAGGAATATAATTAATATACCTCGTTAGCTCATGAAATGATTTCACTACATCTACATTATGTACACGGAACAAACTTGCCCATACTTCTAATTTACCTTTGGTCGATCCGACTTCCGACCCAACCCTACTCAACCATTTTAACACAAAGTCTGTTTTCTTTACACGGTTTTTCCAAATTTGCATCAGAATGTCTATATCGACCATTCGCGATACATCAATCTGCTCTAACAACCTCAAAATCAGAGTCGTTAAATTACATCCATAATAAGCACAAATAAACTTAAACCTCGATTTTTTAATAATGTACATACCAACTGGCATAACGCATGTGATGTGCTTCGGATAATTCATCATTAGAGAACGACGAAAATACCACTTCCACAAATCCAGCACAGTTACCCCCGATGCCGCGTTGATCTTTTCTACCAAACTTTCCCTTTTTAACAAAAGATAAATCTCGGGGCTCGCGTCACCTGGTTCACATTCCTATACTTCATGCATTTGATACGCGGGTACGGGTATCGGTTCACTCTTCCTAACCAAACAACGGGCAGAGTAAGGTTTGACTGCCCCATCCCGTTTACACCTAAATCTAAAAGATACTCTGTATCCTCTCGTAGTGAATTAATTAACATCTGGGATGAACAACAAGTTTTGATTCTAAACGGCTTTCCCGTAATTAAATTAATATCCTTCTGCCTTAAAACAATCGTCCCAGGATCTGGTGGAAACCCTTCTTTCTTTTTAGCGTTAATCATTCTCAAGTAGCTACTTCGATCAGGCGGTAATTTAAAACACAATTGATTTTCCCTCAAAATACCCTGAAAGTCAATATCCATAAATAGCTTTACCGAATAGAGAATTTCGGAATCTATTCCTTCTGAGCTATTCTCCATAACCAAATTTGCTAATTCCGGCTTTCTACGGTACAATTTTATTAAATTAAGACGATAAATGGCACTGCGATCTCTTTTTCCGGGTAAATCTATCTCGAAATTAAATTCTGAACCAATGTTAGACCTATTATCTGTCTCTAAACTATCCTTATAAATCTCCCTTGGTTCTGAGAGAGGCAATCGCATTGGTAACCCGTCTTCCAAGCCTTTCCGTACATCTGCTTTACACATATTTTCTTTCCCCCCATTTAACTGCCCTGCTATCTTAGCCATTGTATGATTTCGAAAACTTTCCTGATCCACTGTTAACTGCTTTTCACAACCCATTAACGTCCCAATGGTATATTTTTCCTCACAGATATTCCCACAAATCAATCCTTCAGGGTTCGCCACTCCCTTATCTCCTTTCAATTCAAAAGAGCCACTCCAATGTTATCCGGATTTATTACCCGCTGTGCTCCGATCGCCACAGCTCTGACACTTCCTTCACATACCCCTACTTTCATTTTCACTTCACAATCACTACTTCTATGCACATTGATTTTTCCCTTTTCTTCCCCTTAGACCTGTTATTCTTTTCTGTTCCTCTCATTCTTACTTCAGGCAGGGGGAAAACGTTCGTCCATCTCACTGGGGGGTGACAATTCTCATTTTCAAAATCACAAGACGTGGCGTTCTCCACGCTTTTATTAACTACCGGGTTAATTAAAGGCCTACACTTATTAACTGGTTCACTAACTTCTGCGGTACGTTTTTCTGACAAAATACAAACATTTGTGAGATTGTTAATCCTATTCCATGCCTTCAATTCATTTTCATTTAACTTATTTCTGAGTTGAGCTCTCAGACTTTCTAACTCAAATTCCCTAGCTAGTCTACGTTCCTCGAATTTCTTAATTTTCCGTTTTTCACATTCTTCCCGTTTTTCCTCCAAAATACCCTCCAACAAACATTTAGCTACTTCCTCAGTATAGTATTTACTTTGACAAATTCTCTTCTTAAATTCCATCTTGGGTAGAGTAATATCAACTTCTACCTCTAATTCTTTCGCAACTTCTAACAATACGTCTTTTCTTTTTCTTAACAGAAATGCCATGATGCACTAGTACACACAAAACCAAATCTAAACTTAATCGTTACAAAAATATCACAAAGACTCAAGGTAACCTAACAATACACTAGACCTACACTTAACTATATTTTGCACATATGCGCAAATCTAACCAACACAATAAGCTACACAACAGTGCACCCCAACTCAACAAGTATAGCTACCGTATACTAAATTTCACAAATCTTTAACCACAGCAATACCCTACACAATACTGTGCCAACAAAACAAGTATAACTACTGTATACTAAATTTCACAAATCTAAAACCACAACACTAATATTGCACATTTATACACTTCATACAAAACTTAAAATCTTTCTAGTCTCTTATTGTTTACTAACTTTACCTAGTCTTTATATTCCTTATTTAAAACCTTTTACATACAAAAACAATACTCAGTTGCTGCCCCAAAAATAATCTCAATGAAAAGACTCACCTTCAAATTTGTAGAGGACACACAGGAACACTCAGGAATTCTGGCACTTGACACTTGGAAATCTGGGAAAATGGCACTCCTAACGCAGGCAAACAGATACTTAATGATTCCGCAGGCAGGAACGGGAGATGCTTGAATCATATACTTCTCACAGCTGGGGACACCAGGAAAACATTTTATAACAGGCAATTCCAAAAATAAGGCGGGCACACTTCATCACTAGCAGGAATGGGAGACACTTGTATCCAAAACTTCTCACAGCTGGGAACTCCAAGAAAACATCTCATAGCAAGCAATTCCAAAATACAGGCGGGCACACTTCATCACTAGCAGGAACGGGAGACACTTGTATCCAACACTTCTCACAGCTGGGAACTCCAGGAATTAGCAGTCATTCAACTTGTCTCATCACAATCGCCCACGGCTGGCATTTTTTTCCCTCTTCACTTAAAACTAAGGATTCGGGCATCTATTTACTTAAATGCCGGATCAACACCGCTGCCACCAATTTCATATATATATATATTAGCTGTAACGTCGTGTATAGCTAGTATAAAAAAATGTTACAGCCTAATATAAAATAAAAGCATTGTTTATTTGCTAAACAATTTGTTAATGAAGCAATAGACTTCAGTTCATATGCCAAGCCGGTGCAGTCAGTCTATATTCTATTCTCAACGCCACCGGCGTTCATTGTCTTTCCACTCCAATCTCGGACTCAACCCTTTTCTCTCGCGCTCTCTTTCCATCCGTTCCAACCAGGGTTCTCCTCTCATCCTTTCTCCATCCAGGGCAGGGCTTTTCCCTTTTCTCCACCCCAGGCCGGGCTCCTCTCTCTCTCTCTCGTCTCTTTTCCTTCTTTCTTTTCTGTCTCCTCTGGTCTCTTCTCTGCTAAAAAAACTCTGTTAAACACCAGGGGTGAGTCCACAACATGCCCCTCGTCACTTATCATTGGCAGGCCACAAAATTCTGCCCACAGCCTCATTAGAGTTCTATTCGTACGGAACTCACAATCACACTCTCTGCCCCGTCTGGAATGTACTGGCGCCAGATTTCTCGTTCGACATCTGGACATTTTGTTCATCGCACTGTCTTTGTTCCTCCCTTCTAATCATCTGCCAAGGCGACAGTGTTCTCCGTTAGATAGCTTTCGTCTATTATCAATGGGTTCAGGAACTCCTATGTCCATTATGACTTTCAGTCAGAGTGTCGTCACGGATCCGAGGACAAACAATAAACAATGACCCTTAGCCACGTGCACAAGTCATTTTACAGCTGGTGGATCTTAAAAATTCAGGGACAATCGATGGGTGTGAGTACACAACAATCGAAGACGTCGTACTTGTACCTTAACAGTTGGTGAAACTATTAAACTTATCGTGAATCGAAAGATGGGGACTCACAACAATCGACGATGTCACAATATATATATATATATATATATATATATATATATATATATATATATATATATATATATATATATATATATATATATATACCCTCAAAAACATTGAAAATAGCGACCCAAGAAGGAAACTAAGTACAATCGCGGAACTTTGCAAATAAGTAGCGCGTAATGTGATATGCAAATAATCCAAGTAATGTGCCAATACGCATGCTCATACACGCCGAGGTGACGCTACAATCAGGAAGAGGGTGCTATATAAGCCAGCGCAAATTCGAAGATTCATATACGTGACGATTACCCGCCGATTGTAGGAAGACTGTGGTAAGCGAAACATGTCAGGTAAACGTGCTAGAAGACATTTCTCACAGTTAAGGGAGTTTGAGAGAGGCCTGATCATCGGGATGAAAGCTGCAGGCTGGTCGACGCGCCGTGTTGCTGGCCAGGTGGATCGTTCGGAGTGTGCCATTAGAAATTGTTGGGAGCAGTGGACACGAGAAGGTACACACGCACGGAAAACCGTTTCTGGAGCGACCAGGAAGACCACGAGGAGAGAGGATCGAAGGATCGTGCGGCAAGCACTTGTGGACCCCACAGTGACTCGTTCAACGATACAAGCAGACGTAGGCGTAGCAATTGTTCCACAAACAATTTCCAGACACCTTGCAGAAGCAAATCTTAATCCAAGCGCCCTTTCTGTGCACTCCCTTTAACACCGGAACATCGGCAACTGCGTCTACAATGGTGCCAAGCCAGATCAATGTGGAATGTCACAGATTGGCAAAATGTTGTGTTTAGTGATGAATCCCGGTTTGTTTTGGGGACGGATGATAACCGTGTACGGGTGTGGAGGCGCCCTGGTGAGCGGTACAATTCCCCCGCACTGTTCTACGTCGCACTGCCCACACAGCTGGTGTAATGGTCTGGAAGGCCATAGCCTATGATAGCCGGTCCACTTTAATCGTGATGCGTGGAACCTTAACGGGCCAACGTTACGTTGATGATATTCTTCGACCCCATGTAGGACCTTTCCTAAATGGTCTCCCAGGGGCAATTTTCCAGCAAGATAATGCTCGTTCGCATACAGCACGAGTTGCTCAAGACATCCTACGTCATTTTCAGACTTTTCCATGGCCGGCCTGCTCCCCCGATTTGTTCCCTGTACAGCGCGTGTGGGATCAGTTAAAACGGCAGATGCCATTGTGTCACTCTGTAAATGATTTAGAGTTGGCTGTTCAAGATTTGTGGGCCCATCTGCCTCGGGACAACATAAGGTGTCTAATCAACTCAATGCCGGACCGTGTGGCGGCATGTATTGCACCTGGAGGTGGTCCAACGCGCTATTGAAGTTGACCAGTATTTGTGTCGTTGCGCACCCTGCATTCATTTAATTGTCTTGTTTTTGAGATCAAGTGAATCTCTCATCTGTGTCATTATGTGTATTAAATTTCATTTCAATCCGATGCTTGCTTCTTGGGTCGCTATTTTCAATGTTCCTGAGTATATATATATAATAATAATGAATAAATTCAGTGCTACTAAAACGTTCCAAGAAAAATATATAGAGCACTATTCCTACTGTAAGTAAAAAAAAGAATGCTTTTTGGATACCAAGTTCCAAAAATTGCATCATAAAATTTTCTTTAGAATAACTGGATTTTTTAAAAGGTAAATTATAGTTATTGTAAAGTACACAGTTGTGCCAAAACATCATGAACATCCCCACAATTTTCAATGAACTCGTCAGAATGACGTGGCATTTTATTAAGTGAAAATGAAAATTTAACTACTGCTGGGGAAGGGGTACGGAATCATTCTTGCACTGAATTTGGCGAATGATGTAAAAGGCTGATAATCTAAGGCTTAGATCATTACAATCTGCCCTCCATCAGATTCGCTTAGATTCTAAATGAATCTGATGGAGGGCAAAGCCCTGCAATGAGTATCTCCTATACTACACGACTGGTAGGTTGTTAATGATTAACCCTTGTTTGTATCAAAACAAAGTGGATAAATGACTGCAAAAAGCAGTAGTAGTCACCAAGCTGTTGGACGCGTCAACAAAGAAAAAGGGAGACCATTTCGCGTGGTAAATCAAAATCGGTACTAAACAATCGTTCAGCTGACAACCCAATTGAATGCAGGTGCAAGTGTTAAGTGAATACTATCGAATATGGAGTTGCACAGCAGGCGTCCCACTCTATGTGTCATTGTCAACCACGCATACAATGGACCCCAAAACATCGAGATAACACCATGGGTAAGTGAAAGAGAATGGTCAGATTCTCATTCATCTCGCTAATGGTCGGTTCAGAATGCTTCATCTTCCAAGAGGGCAGTTACTCTTCTCCATCATACACTGGCTGGGTTGAGAGGTACTGTGCTTAGGGGGATGTTTGCATGGACTCTTAGTTTGGATACAAAATGAAATGAAAGCTCAGATAATCTAAACAGAGTTTAGAATTAACTGCAGTCTTTTATGGCGTCTATCTTCCCAACTGGAAAGATAATCTTCCTGCAAGACAGCCTCCTATGTCCAAAGCCTCAAATTATGATGGAGTGGTTCGAGAAGCATAATGATGAATTTCAATTAAGATCCCAACCCTCAGATTAAGTCACCAGATCTTAATCTGATAGAGCAAATTTGGGCTTTCGTAGAAAGGCAACTCAGAAATCAAACACTTCCACATGTGGGAATATCTCGACTTTTGCGAGACCCCTGCTTGGATATTTGGTACAATCTGTATCTACCATGAGCTTATGCCATCCATGCCAGGATGAGCTGCAGTTGTTTTGCAGGCGAAAAGTGAACCAACGCGTTGTTGAGTAGGTGTTCATAATGTTTTGGCACGACAGTATTAAATATCAATAATACCATCAATAATTTGTACCTGCTATTGGCAACAGTATGGACGTTATCTTCCATTCTTGTGAAGCAGTCCGTGAAGGTTGCAGGCGCTGAAACAAAAACGTTTCTTAATTGAATGCATTATTAGCTAAGAACATTGTTTTAAAATACTTGGGATATTCTACAGCAGTAAACAGTATACATTTATACAACATCTTTAAATACCCAGTGAAGCGGGTGGGTAACAGCTAGTATATATATACATATAAAACGGATAAAAAAGTCTCCATTGAAATAGTCCAGAACCAACAAAGGACTGAATGAAACAAATAATGAACCCTGTTGCTCAAAAATTAATAATTGAAGCAATATTTCGATTTAAAATTATTATTTGGTTGCAAAGAGCAAACGAATGAGTAACTATATTTGTTTAAGGTATCCGATTACCCTAAAATCATGATTTTTTTCAAAAATTGACAATTTTTTATGATTTTATTTCATATGCCATCTTATTAGCTTTCTAAAAATACCAAGTGTTTTATTTTCCACTCCCTAGAACAAAAACTACAAGTGTTTCAGTTAAAGCAGATGCCATAACTTTACACAAAATGTCAAACTTCACTCAAAATGTGTTTTTTTTCGAAAAGCTCTAACAGGGACAGCAATTGCTCAAAAAGTTTTGAAAATAATTTGTTGAAATTTTTTGTGTATGTTCTGTATAAGAGTAAAAGTGTCTTGAACTTCAGATTTATCAATCACTGTTTTATTTCAAAATTTACAGTCCTTTTTGTGAATATAATCATTGTTTTTCAATTCCTACTATTAACTCACACTCTTTATTGATTGATTTATTTATCTTGGTGGAACTTTCAATCTTTAAAAAAATTCATTTTAAAGCGCTCAATTGAGCTGAAATTTTATGTACATGATTTTATTTTGGATGAAAATACAATAATTTAATTATAACTAATAAAAAGCAATGGATTTAAAATAATTACTAATACAGCCACGGTGGCATCCTTTTTGGCAACTTAGCGACCATTTTGGCGACTTGTGTCAAATAGACAGTGATAAATAACTATAGTGGTTACTGAAATATATGTAAATCACACATTTATGGACAGTATAACATAAAATATGCATACGATCTCCAAGAAACTATGTGAGGAACAGATTATCACAGAAGCAACGTTAAACCATGATGGCATCACTTCAACACTGAATTTTAAAGAAATCCAGGGGGAAATATGAGAAAATCTTTTCAAGGTGCATCATTTTTTTCTGTGCGAATATTAAACAGCGGCACGCAAAAAAACATGGAACGTTGGTTTCTCATAAATAGGAAGCATTATCTACAATTCTACAATGAAGAAAACATTGAACATGCCGATGAAGGAAGAATAGCAATAATCTTTATTTTCAACGACAGAAAATGGCATAGATATATAAAACATGTAACATTTATATGTAAAAATGTATAAAATGCATGTGTATATATACAATAAGCATGAAGAACAGATTGTCAGAAGAAAAATTACTTCGTTGTGCATTTAATCACATTCATAGTTTTTCGAACAGATGTTTTTTTTTTTTTTTTTTTTTTGGTTTTGTGAACAAATGGACATGACATGAGAAGCAGGCTAGAAATGAAGGTGTAGTTTCATTGATTGTAGAAAAAATACCTTTGATATTTGTGTTATGAATATGTAATAATGATCTAATATTCTGTTTAAAAAAGCCTCAAATTATTGTTCAGCTGAAAAACTGACTTTTGAGTCTTGGTATCACATATAATTACTGTACTTACAATAATAAGCAAGATTCTCTAAAGTTACAAAAGTAAATTTAATTTCAAAATATTTTTCCATTGTTTTACCGAACTTAATATAATTTCGTATAACAATTTTTCATTTACACACCACTTCTTATAAAAATATTTCTTGAATATGAAAAACATTTTACACACATATGTAAAATAAAAAACAAAACATTAATTAATCATACATTATTTTTGAAAAATATAATAAAGCTGATGATATTTAATTTTTTTTTAAAAAAAAAAGGTAGTTTAAAATGTTAAAAATAATAATAAAATAGACCTTTTTATCAATTTCATTCGTCCTGTTTTATGTTTATTTTATAAATGCCCGTATGAGTGTTACCATTTTTTGATTATGAAAAATATACACTGCAATATAGCCCATGCAACGCAAAGAAATTTCGAAAAAGTATATTTTGCTCAGGCTTTTACTTATAAAAGTAGAGAAAGCCTGTGCAAATGCTGGGCCATACAGCT
Source organism: Trichonephila clavipes (assembly GCA_019973935.1). Taxonomy (NCBI): domain Eukaryota; kingdom Metazoa; phylum Arthropoda; class Arachnida; order Araneae; family Nephilidae; genus Trichonephila; species Trichonephila clavipes. The sequence goes on from BMAU01002453.1 coordinate 154,898, forward strand.
AGTTTTATAATATTAATTTAAATTAAAAGGTTATCTAAAACAGAAAAAGTAAGCCCTAATTATAATACAATTGCCATAAATAGTTTATAACAACAACAAAAGAAATACACAACAGAAAATCTTCAATATTTAAAACTGAAAAAGAAATAAAATAAACAAATAAATATAAAAGTAACCTTATACATAGTAGAAATTATAACATTAATTCAAACCAAACAGCTACTTTAAATAGATAAATTAAGGTCTGATTTTGATGAAACTACCATAAGCAGCTCAAAAGAAAAAAAGTAAAGAAATCTTATACTTAAATAGAAATTCTAACTTAAATCACACCATTTGACAATCTGTTAGTTCCAATTACTTTGAATTGAGTGTCATTTTCTTTAAGTTACATTTTTCTTTTTCGTTACAATTGAAAAACATGGAATTTGCCAATAAAAGAAAAGGGTACTTGCGTATTGACATCACTGCAGCAAAATTTGCACCACGATATGAAAAAAGTTTCTTGTTTTATATGAGAAAAATAGTCAAATTTTGGTGAAAAAAGTGCCACTTTGGCATTACCCTTTTTCTCTTTCCATGGAAGGAAATGTTGTTACTTACGTTTTATCGCACCAATGCCAACGTTTAAAATTTTGCATGTGTTGTACATGCTAAATTGTGGCAACCATGCGCTTCGTTTCATGTAATGTCGCCAATAGGATGGGATAATATGAAAGAACCGAAATGGCATAGGAAGATTTGGTACTTATGTATTATTGCCAACTCTATTAATAACTCGCCAAGTTGGCAACTGCTATTTCCCATGTGTAGTCTGCGCTGAGTTGGCAACCATGTGCTTCCTTTCATATAATGCCGCCAATAGGCTGCGATAATACATATTTTTTTGACCAAATAGTCATGCTACACAGTTAGAAGTAGGCAAGAAATACTGCTGCAATGTACCAATATTCAGGTGATAACTTAGTTTTACGATATACTTATTAATGAGCTGAGTATTGTGATATCAACATCAGATGGATCGTAACCTAAGTACAACCGTAGGTTGATAGTACCACTAATGTGTGGTTTTGCCAGAATTGCAAACATGAGGTCCTTACAACTGTTAAGTACTAAAATTTGTAAGAATTTTTTGCAAAGTTGACTCTTTAAAAGTCAACATAAAGTTAGTAACCAAAATGGAAGCAAAAATGTTTCAGGTACAGTTTAAAGGTTTAAAGAGAGAGAGAGAGTGTGTCCTCAGGCCTTCTAAGCGAATTTCGAAAAAGACTCTTCGTAATGCATACATAGCATTATGACCTATAGTATTTATGTGCCAAGTTTTATACTTCTAGCTTACTTAGTTTGGCCAGAACAGGTGAAACACACACACAAACTCTCTTTTATAAGTATACATAAACCAACGAGTATTTATTAAATTTGTTTAAAGTAGCATGTGTTTAAAAATTTTGCTTAATATGTCAGTAACGTAAATTTTCAAATGTGTGCATCGAGATATTTTTTAAGTAAACTAAAAGTTTTAAGAAGAATAGTATTTTTTAATAGATAAATTTTTCAATGAGTTTCGAAATTCTATTTTATGTTTCATTATATCTTAAGAAAACATACAAAAACAACATTTAAATTAATTCCAAATAATTTATATTATAAACTTACTTATAAAATAATGCTAAAGGAGTAAAAGCAATTAAAATTTTCGGCCTTCCACCTAAGAATATTTTATATTTTTTCAATAACTGAATTAAATTAGTTTAATATACATTTTTCTTTAGCTTATATTTTATTTGATTATTCCGAGCCATTCCTTGGTTAGATTTAATTTCGTGGTTACTTTTTCATTTGTGATTTAGGTTAAAGGCTGTGTCACGTTTATTATTCTTTTTTTCATTTTGACCGATATATATATGAATACATTAGATTTAATTTTGTCTCATTTCTTTTTCAGTTTAAGAATTTCTGTGATAACTTAAATTTCACATTCTTAATTTTAAAAATGAGACCTAATTATATCTAAAAACAGAAACACTACAGAAGAATCAAATGTAAATGTATAAATATCAACATAAAAAAAGAATAAACGTTACGCTGCCTTTAACCAAAATAGAATTTACAAATTGAACACAATTGTGACTACACAAAAAATGAGAAATTTATAAGATGAAAAAGAAATGACAAAATTAACTCTAAGCCATTAATGGTTCAGAATAATCGAATAAAATATAAGCAAAACAAAAATGTACATCAAACTAATTTAATTTAGTTACTGAAAAAATAAAAAGTAGGCTTAGCTTGAAGAGCGATGCATTTTTCTCCTGGAATACAGTTTTAAAATAAAAACTATAAAAAATATAAAAATCAGAAAAAAAATTGTAACTTAAACAGAAAATGATGCAGCAGATTACTGCTGAAAAAAAATGTAAAATATTCAGTTGGTAACTCAAACTTTTGAGCGCAAATTTCTAAAGCAAATACACTGTGTTGCCAAACGAACAAAACTAAACTCCAGTTGTTGAAAAAAAATGGAAAAATCGCTTAAAATTTTAATTTAAAAAAATCTAAAGCGGATTTCGAAAAAAACTCTTCGTAGTGCACATCATCAGGACCTAGAATAATTATGTGTCAAGTTTTATACTTCTGGGTTGCTTAGTTTGGGCGGTAGAGGTGAAACACACACGCTTATTTCCTCTTTTATTAATATAGATAACACAATTATTCTTCATCGGAATTTTATATTATTTTTCATTATTTAACATCAATTTTAAATGCTAATTCTGTGAGTCTTAAAATTGCAGTTCGCTTAAAACTAATTATAATATGAGCATTCATTTTAAAATATCATTTTACATTTTCGTATACATTGTCGAGCATTTGGGTTTACTCTCTTGACAATTCAGCTATTATATCAAGAATGTCTTAGTTTTTTTTTAAAAAAATGAACTCGTGCGAAGAGCGGGTACTTCAGACAGTAAAGTATCAGTGCTGTACAAGGTATTTTATAACTAATTTATTAATACTAAATTAAGAGCAATTTTAATAAGTATTAGCGACTTCCATGAACTTGTCTTGCAGAGAAAAGTTTTTCAAAGGAAGGTTTATACGATTAGAGATTGACACTCTGAGTACTTTTTCTATATTTGGCTGAGATATATATTTTGTCTTCAAAGCTGCCAACGCATTTTTAATCTGTTCCAATTTAAAAATTCGAGCTAGAAAAATAAAATATGTATTACTTAAAAGTATATATATAGCATATAGATCTTATTAATTTGTGCGGTTAATTAAGATCGTATTGTAACTGTAGCGTCTCTCTCTCAAAGTGCACTTGTTATTGTACAAGATAAAAATTATGATTGGTCGCCAGTATTGAAAGTTTGAGAAGCTCTCTACTGGGGAGCTACAACTGCGATAGCCACAATCTTCCTAGATTTAATTATTTATTCAATCACTGTTTTTGTTCCCAACATGCTTTGGGGGTATGATACGAGACGGATGTGTGCGCCACTGATTTCCCGTGGTGCATTTCAGAAGCGGAGCCATTGGGAGAAATTGCGAGAGAGCAGCAGGAACTGCTACAATCGAGTGATGAGACTCCAAGAAAAAGAAGCGCAGAGACGACGAATGCTTGCCGAGGAGAGACAGAATCACTACAAGAAGATGTGGAATAAAAACCAGCGTAAGTTTTCTCATCACTCTTGCTTCATTCCATTCCAAGTGTCAATTTTTTTAAAAATTATTTTATATTTTATGGAAAGATACAACTGAATCACAGCATACTTTATTTTTGCCTTCGTTTTGATAAGACAAAAATGGCCAAATTTTTCAAAAACTAACCTATCGTATATTATTTTCTTAATTCATTTTATGGTTTGTTTTAAAATTCTAATATATTCTAACATATAGTTAAAATACTAATAATTCTTATATTATATATAAGTTACTGAATAATTTGAATAACATAAAAGAAAGAATAAGTTTTATAGTAACAAAAATAGCTCTGTAATGTTTAAAAAAGAAATATTATGTCTTAAAGGCAAAATATCTGAAAGAACTGAGAAAATCAATTCGAAACTAGGACTAAAGACCTCTTCAGACGAAGAATCAAATATGCAAGATTCTGATCTACAAGGTAAGCTGCTGTTTTAAAAGATACAACACCATGAAGGAATATTAAGAATGAAATGAAATTTAATGCACAAACGACTTGTATTAGTACAAATAAATGACGAAATCTTCAAATCAAAAAAACTATTTTAAATGTCCTAAATCAGTATTTGGTGTAGCCACCACACGCTGTAATAAATGCTGATATCGACGAGGAATGGAGTCGAACAAATTTTGAATGACTACTTGTGGAAGAGAATTCCATATTTCTTGTATGCGCAGCAAAAGTTCGTCTTTTGAAGCTGCAGGATGCGGATAACGAGGGAGACGCCAACCAACCAAAACCCACACATGCTCAATAGACGATATATCCGGCAAATAAGCATGCCAAGGAAAAAGTTTCATGTGTTGGGCAGAACAGAAGTCTCGAACAGTCTTTGAAACATGTGGGCGTGCACTATCCTGCTGAAAGATAGCTCCAGGGATGCCTTAAAGGAAGGGAACGACTTCGGGCTGTAGAGCACTTCACTGACGTACCTGTTGCTATTGTGATTACCCTCAATTCGTAGCAAATTGGATCATCCATGATGCGAAATCGCACTCCAAGCCATAACTCCGGGTGTTAGGCCACTATGTCGTTCGATAACGCACTCTGGAAGGCATTGTTTACCGGCATAGCGTCTAACATGAATGCGGCCATCTTGGTCCCACAAATTGAAGCGGTATTCATCTGAAAAGACAACTTGGTGCCAATCAACTTGCTAGGCTCTGTGTTCATGAGCTCATTGCAAACGCAGCCGTCGATAGTTTGCCGTGAGGGGGATCCTTGCACGCAATCCACAGTGCAGCAGACGTCGACAAATTGACGAAGCCAACATTAGTACACCTGTAGCAGTAGACCAACGTGCTCCCAACTACCTGGAGGAAGCTGTACGGTCATTCACCGCCATACGGGGCAGGTGACGATCGTCACGCGTTGACGTCACCTTCCGTCGTTCATGCCAATTTTTCGAGTTGTGCGGTGGTCGTCAGTCCACTGCTACCAAACTCGCATCACTGTGGAACTGTTCCACTGCACACGAGATCCTATTGCGCGATAGGAAAATCCTCCTTCTCGAACGCCGATAATGATCCCTCGTTCAAACTCCGTAAATTTCTTCTTATTTCGAAGTGGAGGCATACTTAGGTCTCACTAAACGTTCGCCACTAACAAATAATCATTAACTATTTTCAACGTTCCACTACAGCTCTCTATTTATACGCTTTCAACATCGGTTTAGAAGGCGCTGCGCACGCCACGCATATGTGGTGGCTCTGAAACTTTACTATTTTACATAACATCCTATAAGTGATAGTTGCTGCAAAGTTCATTTAATTCTGATGATTCCTTCGTGGTGTTCCATTTTTTACAAACAGCAGTGTATATTTATATTTCATCAATATAATGTTTTTATGATAATTATTTATACGCATATATTCAATTGTTATATGAATATTACTGTTTAAGAGACTTTTTGTAATCAAATGTGATATTAACTGTTTTGGTTTGATGTCTTAATCATATTGTAAACTCATTACCAGATCTGAAATTCAAGTAACACTTCAAAATGCTCTCATTTCATTTAGTCAGATATATACTCCCGGTAGTGCTTAAGCCTGTGATGCCGTATCTCTGATCATTTGCATCTTTTTACAACTCACCTGGTCTTTGTCTCTTTTTTTCTCGCTGTTCCAGACGAGAAAAAGTTGCAGTTCCTCTTTCACATGCTCGCTTGCTCGTCGATATTGAAGTCACAAGTGAAGGCCTTATCACATGTGTATGCATTTAGAGAAATTTTTCTTTCAAGCAATCCTTTCGAACAATTTCCACCCATTTGCCATACCAACGGCTTTGAACGACTTTTTCCTAATGAGCTGAACAAATTACTCAAAATTCCAACCAATGGGGTTCTAGGTTTCCCTCATAAACAAGATGGCGTTAAAGATGACAGCCTCGGCTTCGTCAAACGCATCAGAAATGGCGTGTAATACTTTAAACAGAATGGCTCTCCATTTTTCTGTTTACGTCCGTCAACAAAAGTGCGACCGAAATAAATGAAGTAATATTGGATGTTCGTTTTCCGAAGCAGAAAAATCAGCAAGTAATTTTTCAATGTAGATAGAACGTTGCTGACGTCATAGCGTGTCATTTTGCTTATGACACCCCTCATCCTCACAGCTGCTCGAAAAAATTTCACTAAACCGTAGTTCGATAGAGACTCGAGTTGTTCCAAACATTCGTGTGTGATAAGGCCTTTAGTTTAAAAGTTGTACGTTGTAATTCAATATTTTTAAGCGATTTCTATGACCCCTAAAATGTGACTATGAAGCTTCTTCTCCTCAAACTTGATATGATCTGATAGTAATTTCGGTAGTTATTGATTATAGTTACCATGAAGTCAAACAAGCAGTAAACATGCCAAATTCTGTTTTGCCATTGTGTTTGTAGTGAACGTATGTCATTGAATAATATTCGTCACTGTTCATATCGGCGACATCTCGGAAAATGCTAACCTTTGGTTCTTATAACAGATACCGTAATTTTGGTTGACTTTCAGAGGAATCCTGAATTTCCCATGAAGAATTCTTTCTCAAGGAACCATTAAAAATTTGGAAATTAACGAAACATGTAACTGTCAGATATTTTGTAAGTTGTCTTAGATTTCCAGCAGTATCTTCAACTTTTCGGTGCTTGATTTTTTTTAACAGTATCCAATTTAAAAAATGACTCGGATAAACATTTATTTTTTAAAGTAAAAGATTTCAAAATAGTTAAACTTTGAGAAAACGAACAATTAAAAAACTATTACTGTTAACACTAATCAAAAATTTTATTTAAAGATCTTTGAAATAAATCAGCTGTTAATAAAAAATGCTCAAAGAAAGAAAAGTAGAAGTAAAATTATTTAAAATGTTTAAAAAAAACCCTTATTCTTGTTTTGATACTTTGCGATTTGAACAACAAATACACTGCTGGACAATTGCTAAGGACGGATCACAAATTGCTATGTAGCATAACATTAAGCGAGACATGAGGCCTAGTAGGATAAAATATAGTTGCCACACTGTTCAGACATTAGAATAGAGAATATTTATTGTTCTGGAAAGTACAAAAGCTGTGAAACATCTGAAAGAAAAAAAAATGTTCATTTGATCTGCGTACGGAGAAATTGAACAATGTATCTAAAAGTCAGCAGGCACCTTAAAGAAAGGTATCAGTACGGATATGTCCACCGTGGAGTGTGATGCAACATTCCACACGTCGTACCATACTTTGCACAACATTAACCAGCAGCTGTTGAGGCAATTTATCCCATTCCTCTGTGAGTGCACGGATGAGGGTGTTCTTGTTTGTCGGAGGATAGTTTCGACCAGCAACTTGCCTCCCCAAAGCATCCCACACATTTTCAATGGGGTTTAGATCTGGAGAACGCGCTAGTCATACGAGACGTTGAATACCCTCGCTGTCTAGACAATCCTGAACAGCGAGTGTTCGATGACATGTTGCGTTGTCGTCCATAAAAACAAATTTATCACCGACAGCACCACGGAAAAGACGAACATGAGGAAGTAGACCTTCATCAATGTATCGTTGGCCCGTCATAGTCCCATTCGCAACCACATGTAGGCGCGTGTGGCCATTGATCATGATGCCGGCCCACACCATGATACTGCATGTCGGATTACGGTCCTTTTCCTGGATATTTTCTGGACGATAAGCAGTACCACTCTCGCGCCAGATCAGTTGGCGTCTACAATCCAATGACAGACTGAACCTACTCTCATCTGAGAATAGTACGCATGCCCAGTCCTGTTCAGTCCAATTGTGATGCTCATGACACCATTGCAAACGGGCAGTACGGTGCTGTCTGGTCAATGGGACACACACAACAGGTCTGCGTGCGTATAGTCCTCCTCCCCTCAAACGTCTGGCAACAGCTTTTCGGGAGATCTGCTTTCCTGAGGCAGCAAGAAACTGATTTGCCACCTGCTGAGCTGTGGTGCGCCTGTTCCTTTCTGCTGATACGAAGATATATTTGTCTTCTGCAGGCGTCGTACTTCTAACACGACCTCCCCCGTGCCGTCTGCTACACATTCCAGTAGTTTTAAATGACTTCCACAGCCGTGAAACAACGCTGTGAGCGATGTCGAACTCCCTGGCAACATCTGTTATTTTTCGCCCTTCTCTTCGATCTTTCCAATAATTCGGCCACGCATAAAATCATCTATGTGGTGTCGAGAAGACATGTCAAAAATTTTAAGTTCGTCTATTAAATCTTTCCTGTAAAACTTTGACTTGAAACAACAACTGTCCACACGCGTCAAAACCTTTAAAGCTCTTATGAACGCTATCACGTGATGAACAGACGTGGAATAAAAATTTGCATACTCATACTTCTTACTAATATCCCGCACTTATTCTAATTTTCCACATTTTGCTTCCTTTCATTTTGTGGTTGCTATGGATGATAGTGTTATCCGTGCTTAGCAATTGTCCAGCAGTGTATTTTTGGATACAAATTCTAAATAATTTAGCTTCCTTTCTCAATGTTAAAGCAGATACTGTGACTGTTGCGCCATAAATCTTTAGAAAAACAAAACATTTTTCAACTTCCCTCTTCTGAGCTATATTACAAAAACAAATTTTTGTGTCCATTTTGAGTTTCAACAAGTAATATAAAAAAAAATTAAGTCAATTCCTACTAAGGTCAACAAAGAAAAATTTTATTTTAGTTACTTTTTATTAAAAATTACAATTAACATGTGACAGAATCACAACATTAAATGACAAACAGAAAGTGATTTTCCTTGCAATCTTCTATTTACATATGGTGGTGCACTATTATTTTTGTTTGTTACTATTGATTCATTCATAAATTACATTCTCAGAAGTTAGGCCATCACAGAAGGAATTGGAAACTATGACTTTTGGATTAGAAGCCAAACACGCTATCAATTGCGCTACAGGGACACATGAGCAATTTTCCTTTTTATATATGGTGTTGGACTATTATTTTTGTTTGTTACTATTTATTCATTAATTAAATTTAACTGATGAATTAATATTTGTATTAACATCAAGTGTCATCCACTACAAGTTGAAAAAAGTATATATGAACTTGAATGGATGAATAGAAAGTATTTTATTAAAAACTGAAAATTTGAACAAGATATATATATATGTATATATAGGGTGATTATGAACTAATAGTAGGAATTGAAAAAAAGAGGGTAATAAAAACACAGACATTATAAGCAGTTAATATAAAAAATTAAGTATATATTATTAATGCTAATGTTTTTAGAATCCTTCCACTTTCCAGAAATATTTTTCGTAACCAATAACAGAATATAATGTTGAAGCCTTTATATATATATATAAATCTAAGGTAATTCGGGGAAAGACGCCATTTTGTTAATAATAGTTTTATGCGACGGCAAATCTGAGCCACTTGATCCAACATTGAGTGTGGAGTGTGAATTTATCTGAATTAATCGTCTTGAATGGCCTTATTTTTCGATCTTGTGAGCATTTAAAGTGGTATTTTATAATATTCCGTTCCTCATGTTTCAAATTCCCAAACGTGATTCTTATTTTAAATAAGATTGTAAGTGAGTTACGCTTAATGTTATACATAAGATGCAGCCATAAGCGTGTGTGCCTCCTATACTTGGGGGAAGACGCCACAGGGTTCAGAAGTCAATGAAATCAACTTTTTTTTCATTTTATAACACTATATAATATCGTATAAAATAACGCCACAATTCCTAATTATGGCACAGGGGATCTCCATAGGACGAGGATGTGCAGGTCTGAAATCTGCTGCAGGAAAATTCATTTTTAGCAAACTAATTATGAAATAATTTAATTTTTTTTCTGTAGTTATTGTTACTTCATAATTAAGTTGGCAATGTTTGTCTTATTTTTTTATTTACTGTGGTGTTGTTGCATCTTACTCTATGACTGGTGGCATGCTACAATTAAATGAATTTCTTTAACATTAATTCTCTTACTTATTTTCATACTAAGAAGAGAATTAGCTTGTATACATAAACAATTAAATATTGAAAAATAAAGTGTATTTTTTTTCACGCTCTTGTTATTTTAATTTTCAATGAACTAATTGAAAATTCCTTAAATGTGTCATCCTCCCCCGATTTACCTTATATAAACATTCACTGCATAATTCTTAGAATAAAATGTATTTCAAAGAAGGATAACATTCGATTTTTGACCTCTAATATTTTTTTACTGTATTTTTTTAAACAGATTCGTCATCAATGATGAAGAAGGAAATTATCCGTGACAGAGTAATAAATTTTTATTTAATTAATTTTGTTTTTCTTTAGATGCGCTTTTGGACAATTCAGTAAAAATCGCTTAACACGAAACTGAGAACACTTAAATATCTTTTCGTGTTAAAGGATATAGCAAAAAAGGGGAAAAAAACATATATTCAGCAAAATTATTTTTTTAGAGTACATTTCATTTACATACAGGTTGATTCAAAATAAATGAGACCAATTTTAAAAGTATATAATTATTTATGGTAAATTTTAATAGCTTTGTTGACAACTATATTTTTAAAATGAAATGTTTAAATTACTAATCTTTCTTTTCTCACTAGTGGGAGTAATCTATGGCTCCGGAATTAGATCCTCAAACCCGAAATGAAAATTTAAAGATTTTGAAGGATAGTTGCTAATTTCTATTATAAATAATACATTTAAAAATCAGAAAAGGTGTTTTTCTTATGGATTACTATCTAAACTTCGAAAAGAAATAAAATTTGGCTGCCAATTAAAAGCTCCAGGAATAAAATGTGGATGAAAAGTAGTCTTTGGTGAAAAACGAAAAAAAAAGCTGAAAAGACTTATCGGTATAAAAAATCCTGCGTCTCAAAGAACTTTAGCAAAGAAACTACAGGTTTTGCAATCCACAATTTGTCGTCATATCAAGAAAATTGGCTATAAAAAAATGAATAAACCAGTCTGTCATCAAATGTCTCCAAAGGCAGTAGAAAAACGAAGAAAACGTTCTTGGCCTCAGTATTAAATGTTACCAAAAGTAGATACAAAGCATGGATATATTCTGATGAACCACTGTTTCACCTGTCATTCACAACTGGCAAAACAAAGATTCAATCCGTTTCACACGAAAAGTGTTGCAAAAGGCGTTGACTATAAAGTGTTATTGTATGAATGGAAATGTCATCTCCAGATTTAACAAAAATATTTTTTGTAGAACCAAAGGCTAAAATTGATGCTAAATAGTATTAGAATAATGTTTTGAAGCACATGATCAAAGAAAATAAACGCTTTTACCCTCAAGGAAACTTTATTTTTCAACAAGTTTTCTGCATCAAGTCAACTGCAAAATCAATTATAAAATGGCTGAAAGATAAAAATATAAATATTTTTCCTCCTGAGAAATGGCTATCACTATCCCCTGTTGGTGTTTCTTGCGATTATTTCTTATGGGGATACTTAAAAAAATAATTAAATAGATGTAAAATAAGAACACTTCAAGGGAAGCAATCAAAGAGGAAGTTGGAAAGATACCCCTAAAAATAGTCAAAAAAAAAAACTCTTTTGGCTTGGTCTAAACATTTATGTAAATTGTGCTGAGCTAAAGGAATTTGTGATGACCCCCCTCGGTCACACCTTGAACACCAAGATTAATTTGAGGCAAAGAACCACCAAGAGCCATTTTGAATAATAATATTATTTATTTTGTTATAATTTCCTCAAAAATCTCTGATAACACATAATACAATAATATTACGTCGTTTAAAGGGATTTGCCATTATATTAAATTAAATTACTAAGAATACAATTAATTAATAATCTAGCTCAACTCAAGTAAGGTTTACCGAAATAGGAGATCCGAGAAACACACGTATTCGAATTCTTAAATGTCATTAACTTTAACTAAGTAGCTCAAACTGACGCTTACTTTAAGCGTACGTGAATTATATTTACCGCTGGCTTATATCAGCTTTCCGGTACGTCTAGCAGCACGACGTCTTCACGAATCTAATCTCTTTGAATCTTCTAGTTATGCGTTTAACGTGACTGGCTCAATAGACTGCCATCATCTCCCTTGCTATCTCGCAACCCTCGACTTAAATACCTTATCTAATTTAAATATCCCATACTTCTTTTTGGAGTTGATTGGAAATAAACGCGAATTTATATTCCCCAGAAAGACGCCTAAGAAGATTAGTGGAAAGCTTCCGTACAGATTCGTCACAAATTCACATTGAAAATTTCATTTAAATAACTTAATTCAGTAAAAATGTATGATACTTAGAAATTGGTCGCATTATTTTTGAATCAACCAGTAGATATGCATATATACACGCGCGTATTTAATAAAAATGAAAGTATAATTATGTTTAATAAAAATCAAACTATTCTTTACTAGCTGGTATACCCGTTCTTCGCACGGGTGAACTGAAAAATTAAACAACACAGATTGAAGGAAAAAGAAGTTTTTAATGAGTTAATTTTATGTGAATTGAAAATTAAACAAAAAAAGCTTTTTGCATATCTCAGCTAAACAAAAAAAGAAAGAAAAAAACACCTTTGTTAAATTTTAACTATGTTGATCTAATAGCCGATAAAAAGGATTTTTTAAATTTATAATTCCTCGTAACACTCTTGAGGGTCGATTTTTTATAATACCTCCCTAAGCTGATCTCTGCTCAGCAAAAGTAACACATTGTTAAAAGTTTTGCGTAATGAACGCTTAAAGTAGTGTAAATAATTTATATCTGAAAGTGTAATACAATAATATTACTTTCTGTTGTATTTATTTTATTTTAAAATTGTAATATTCGCAAGCAACGCCGTTTCTTAAATTATAATGGTGATTCAATGAAAAACATAGCGAAATGTTAACGATAGAGTCAAGTTGGCAAATGCCTAGCTACTTTCGTAGCTCGAGCTTTATTAGAGCTTTGTAAGACCCGCCGTGTAGGGGAGAAATGCACTGTAATACTTTATCCAACCGCATTATGATTTACTGCAGTTTTTTTCATACAATATTTTTTTTTTTTGGATCACTACATTTACAAATTAAGGGATATACATAAACAAAATACTCCACTTTGGAAAATTTAATCCGTTAGAGCTAATAAATTAATTAAAGATATTCCACTGTGTAAAATTAATTATATACAGCGTTCACTTAAAATAAGTAATCAAATCATTTTCCAAGGTCTTCACTAACATACAAAAATATCAGACACTTAAATTTTGACATAAACTATTTTTTCGGGACAAAAATAATAATCTTTGCAATCCGCTGAAAACGCAATATCTGCTATAAAACTTTTCGTATATTAAAACTTAACATATATCTTGAAAGAGTGGATTTCAAAGAATATTAAAGCTAAGTATTGGTAGAATATTCCTGCTAAGTTGGTGTGGTGTGGTAGTTAGGAGAAGGGGGTGCCAGCTCAAGTGTCGTTCCCGTCACTTGACCATTGTTCAAAATTACATGGTCCGTCTCCAAAAGCCCTCGTGTAGCTGACCAATGCGACGTTAATATTCACTCACTCACTCACTGCAAAAAATACAGTGCAGTAGTTATAATTAGTTTTATACTTAAAAATGCAATATCTGCCTATTCAATTAAAATTATAGCATTGTAATTAGCTTCTAACTACAAACAAGTTATGCAAATTTGTCCAAATGATGTAGTGTGAAAGAGAAAGTTAAAATTTAAGAAAACCGGATTATGGTCTGAGGAAAGATCGTCGATGGAGTTAATTGTAAAGGGGTAGTAGAAGTTTTTAATTAGTGCGATGTCAATGGTGTTAGCGGAATTGTGACCAAATCTAGTAGGAGTGGAGGGAAAGGCGATATTTAAGTTGAGCATATTAGCGAAATTAAAGAGGTGTCTTCCTCTGGTAGTATTATTTTTACAATTCCAAGCGTTATGAGTTGCGTTGAAATCTCCGAAGAGCAATTACTAGCTGTTTGAATAAAGTGCTCAATGTCAATAGTAAATAAATTTTCATCGGAAGAGGGAGGAATGTAAACACAAATAATTGAAATAGGATCATGCTTGGGGGAGTTAGTATTATATTAGTTGCTTCAAGAGCTCGGAGAGGGGGGGGAAGAGGAGGGGTGGGGAGGCAGTAGTGTTTGAGAGAGTTTTTAACTAGGATCAGAGTTCCACCTGCGGTCCATCGGAGATTCTGTCGTTTCTGTGACAGGTGTAATTCTCTATATTAAAGCGCTCGTTGCACCATTAAATAGGCTTATTTACCCACAAATCCTTACGCGATGGTAAAGAGTTCGCTCTATTTTCATTTATTACTTCCTTAATTTTGAATCTAAACTTTTCAAACCTGACAAATTCCCCCCTTCCGCTGAAGCCTGGCACAGCCAGATTGGCCAATTCTGACTGGCAAGTCCCCAGGAAAAAAATTATATTTCAATGATATCAAATTCCCCAAATGAAATAAAAATCTAGAAGATATAATAATTGTGTAAAAGAGTGGGCCGGTGAATCCTAACATGTACAAAAAAAATAGCAATAATGAATAACAAAGTATCAAAAATTTGGTATAAAACTTTGTGTTACATAGAATTGTTTTCTGAAAAATATCACACATCTAATACTTCCACTATGACTATAATAATAATGAGGTTAAGAAAAAACAACATAAGATAAAGATAATTCACTTTAGACATTCAAAAATATAGTAGTGCTAAACAACATAACATAAGATCAAGTGAAATTCTCACTAAATCTGCATCAATAGTAAACAATGTTACTAAAGTGATAAATGTTGAAAAGTTACAAGTACTTTAAAATGGTATTGAATGTTGGAATAATGAGTACATAAATACATAGAAAGAATAGGTATAGAGTAAATAACATGATTTTAGGAATAATGGTAAGGTAAATACATACAAAGAATAGATATAAAATAAGTAACAGCAAAATGAGTTTAGGAGCTCCCCAAAACAGAAAAAGAGTACATAACTATAACACAGAAATTTATCAAAATAAACACAACATCAACATTATATCAAAATATCACTAGAAATATAAAATGCAAAGAAAAATAACGGTATTTCAGATATATCAAGTACAGGTAAAAATCAATCAATGTAATGTAATGTTTCACACAGTCCTGTCTTGGAAAAATCATAGTTCAATGTTCTTCATTCAATTATTGTTTATTTCACAATTCTTTTGTTTATTATTATTAGAATCTCTACTCAGTCAACTCATTTCAAAAACATACAACCATAATAAAATCTTCATAACATCACATACTATATTTTAACTTTCAGAATATACTTATATCATAAATAATCACAATGAAATTATTATAACACAATGTATCGTAAAATGGACCTCATCACAATGTTTTCATACAGTCCATAATTCAGTTATTTTTTTAAAAATAGTCTTCAGTAATGTGTTCATTATGAACACAATATAAATTCAATTATTGATTTTCATAATGTAAACAAGTCTTAAATTCAAATTTTAAACACAACTTTTATTATTATTATTTTTTTAAAATAACAATGCACTTCTTTTAAAATTACAATGCACTTCTTCTAAAATTACAATGCACTTCTTCCCCCCCCAATGTGTTTGAGAAAACAAATTCTATAACAAATATAAATAAGAATTTAGCATAATTGGAAATTGGATTTTGAATGAAAAGGTTTTAATCTTGTAGAATGAATAATATTTGTTAATTTTCCTGTATATTGATTTGATTTATCTATTTCATAAGTAACATTTGAGAGTTTTCTGACAACTTTAAAAGGACCATTATAAGGAGATTGAAGTTTTTCTAGCTTGTTGTATAGGTGGATAGTTTAATTTTACTTGATTAGGTAATGGCGAATCATATGGCAAAGTTCCAAACATTAAATATGCAGGTGGAAAGCCAGTAACATCATGTGGCGAGTTATTGTATCCATACGTAACTTGTTCTAATAATTTTGTCCAAGGAGTTTTTGTAGTTGAATTAACTTTACATCTTAATTTTGCTACTAATGTCTGATTAACTCTTTCATTCTTTCCATTGCATTGTGGTCTATTTGCTGAAGTTAGTAATTGTCTAATATTATGATGTTTTAAGAATTTCTTAAATTTAGATGAAGTGAATGCAGCATTTCTATCACTTAAAAGTTGTTTTGGGCATTGAATTGAAAAAATTTGTTTTAAGCAATTTGTATAAGTTTCAGAAGTGACACTTTTGGATGGAAATGTCCAAGCATATCTGGTAGCATGGTCCAGAACAATATGCAGGTATTTCTTTTGTGAATTATGATAATTAAATCCTCCTACAGTGTCTAGGGAAATAATTTCAAATGGTTCTTCTGCTACAGGAACTTCTTCCAATAATCCATACTTTTTTTGTGTAGACTTTTTATTCATTTGACATGTTTCACAACATTTAACAAAATTTGAAATGTCTAATATAATATCTTTCCAGTAGTAAATTGGGGAAATTAATTTTAACATCTTTTTTTACACCTGGGTGACCAAATTGTTCATGTGCAGTTGTAATTAATTTTCTCTCAAAGATAACGGTACTACAATTTTAATTAAATTCTTTTTCTTAACTGTTAATACATCATTATTTTTTATATATTTTGGATCATTACTGTTCTCTGAATTTTGGTATTTAATAATTTCATCAGTATTTAAAAAAGGACAAATGGGTGATATATAATGGCATACAGGGTTCCTCGACAACATGTCTGCTTCAACATTTAATTTACCTTTTATATAAACTATCGAATATTCATACTGAGAAAGTTTTAAACTCCACCGAAATAAACGTCCAGTTAAATGTTTTACACTTTTAAGCCATTGTAAAGCAGCATGATCAGTATGTATTGTGAATTTGGATCCATGTAGGTAACAGTGGAATTTATCTAAGGCATCTATATATAATTGCTAAACATTCTTTTTCTGAAATTGTATAATTTTTTTCATGTTTAAGTAATTGTCTCGAGTGGTAAGCTATATGGGGTCAAGTGTTCCATCTGGGTGTTGTTGTTTCAAGACTACGCCTATTGAATCCTGGCTTGCGTAACAAAACACATGACATGGATATTGGGAGTTGTATAATTTAAGTATAGGTTTTGATATTAAACAACTCTTTAACTTTTGATAAGCTTCTTGACATTCATGTGACCAATTCCAATTTGCATCTTTTTTAAGTAATTTATTAAATGGTACTCTAAGTTATGCATAATCTTTAATAAATTTTTGATAAACATTGATGGAACCAAGAAATCTTTGGAGTTCTTTCACATCTTTAGGTGGTGCTAATTTTCTTATTGTTTCAATATTTTGATTACTTGGGGAATAATGACCTTGTTTTATTTCATATCCTAAAAATTTTATTTTTTCCTGTGCAAACTGACATTTTGATTTTTTAAGTTTAATGTTTTCTTTTTTACAAATTTGAAATATTGTATCTAAATGAGTTAAATGCTCTTCCCCCAAGATTGTGAGGAAAATTATTACATCATCAAAATAGTTTAAAGCAAAAGTTAACTGATATTTTTGTAAAATTTGTCTTATAGTTCTTTGGAAAACAGCTGGGGAATTTTTCCAGCCAAATGGAAGTCTTAACCATTCATAGAGTCCAAAATTAGTTGTGAAAGCCAGTTTCTCTGCGTCTTTTTCATGAATTTTAATGTGCCAATAACCGCTTGTTAAATCGAGCGTAGAGAAAAATTTAGCATGAGTTAAATTATCAATTACAAAGTCTATCAGAGGTACAGGGGTGGAATCTTTTCGTGTAATTTCATTTAGTTTTCTATAATCGATACATAATCTTGATCTTTTCCCTTCATCCTTTTTGTATGCTAAAGTTACAGGGGCAGCATATGGGCTATGGGAGGGTCTAATAAAACATGCTTTTAACAATTCTTCTATCTGTGTTTGTATTTCTTTAGATTCTTGTTGATTGTTTCTATAAGGGCGTAAACTTATAGGAAGGTCTGAGATTAAATGAATTCTTTGTGGCTCTAAATTGATACAACCTACATCATACTTATTTTGTGAAAATATGGTTTGAAATTTGTCAAGAAGTTGGGTTAAATCTTCCCATTGCTCACTAGTTTGTTTTGGTACTGTGTCCTCAACAACCATAGCTGGGTTAAACAATCTTTTCAGATCAGCTTCAGGGCTGTCTGGTACTTGATCTAAACCTTTATTATTCTTAACATTAATATTATCTTCATTATTTGCCTTATAGTAGTTCATATTTTGATCATTATTAAGAGTTTTACAGTATGTCCCATGATATGTTCTCAACTCACCAACGCACTTATTTACAAATTTAATATTACTTAAATTTTTACCACATTGAAAAATACACATGTTACGAATACTAATGTCAAGCTTAAATAAATGTAAATATTCAAGTCCTAAAATAATATAAGGCAATTTAGTATCAATTACAAACAAATCTATTTGCTTAGATATACATCCAATATTCATATAAACTTTAATTATACCTTTGGGATGAATAGTCCCACAAGTTTGATTTATTTTTACATTACTATTTTTTTAAAATTTTAATGTTTTTAATTGTTTAGATAAATTTATTGGAATTAATGAGACATTGCTTCCTGTGTCAATTAGAGTATAAAAGTGCTTGGAACATACCATTGACTCAATAATTAGTTTTCATCCTTGCCTCTGGTTATTTTCGTTTCTGGGCGAGTGAAAATTAAGTCGATTCTGTTGTACAAACTGCCTAGGTTGACTGTTGAACTGTTGCCTTCCACTGAATCTCACCATGTGAGATTGATGTGGCTGTCCATGATTTCCTCTTGATTGGAATCGGTTCTGTGGATCAGTTCCTCTGTGTACACTACCATCGGCTTGGTTATACCATCGGGTATAACTTCCAGTCTCCACCGGTTTTCGGTCTGCGCTGTCCGGTGTTACTGCGATTAATTGTCGCATGGTTGAGATCCATTCACAGGGTGTCGAAATCTTCTTAATAACTAAGAACTTTTGATATTGAATGGGACTGGATAATGTGTGTCATATGTTCCACAATGGAACTGTCATCATAATTTAGTTTCTTCCCCAACGAAAGTTTTTCCGTAAAAAAGGAAATTATTTCTTTAGTGTCGTTTAATTTTAGGTTGTGAAATTTTCGAATATCCTCTTGTTTCGTCGCATCGAACACCGTCATTAATAATTCTTTGCTTTCTTGGTAAGACTTTTCAAATAGTTGGTTTTCGTACCAAAATTTTAAATAGACTCTCGTGAGATATCTAGGAATATTTTGCTTCTTCCATTGTTCGTCTTTTTGATATTCCAAACATTGTTGATCAAAACAGTCAAGAAAACTTTTAAAACTGCTAAACTTATTAGTGTCAAATTCAAGAAAAAAGAATTGTTTCAAAGTGTTGACTGGTGACTCCTGCCGGAAAGAGTCGTCCTCCATGGTAGTATCGTTTCCAATGCAGTCACTCGTTCGAAAGAAAAAAAATCCTTTGAAGTTCATTCCATTGGTTTCGTGGCGTATTTTGCAGTTCCTTAAGTAATCCTACCGGCTCTTGTCAGGCCCCAGGCCTGCTGGTAAAATGAGGGGGGCATCATCTTCAAAATACTTCTTTATTTCGCTTCCATCACATAAAATCTAACATGGAGGCCCTTTGCCGCGCAACCGAGTGGTACAAAAGACAACATCTCAGCGAGGAGACACCAGCCAAGCCTTTTCTAGTATGCATTCGCTTTCGTCATGACGGATGATGACGGATGATTTTGTAACCAGGAATCTAGGATGCGCCAGCATCCTTCTATCCTCTATCTGGGACTCTGATTTTCATGGGTTTGGAAACTTGGGCTTGAAGAGAGGGGCGTGACTTCAGAGGAGGAGGTCCAATGGTAGTGCAGGAGGCGTTGGCTATGGAACGATCGTTGATTGGAGGATGGCAGTGAGCTTTTAAGAGTGAAATCATGTACTTTGTGATAGGGAGTGAATTTAAAGAATTTAAAAAGAGAAATTCGAATAATATAGAGAGAATTTAAAATTTAAAAATGTTAAGGGGAGAAAATTAAGAATTGCAATTAAGAATAATAGGGAAAATTTAAATTTTGTTCATTAAAGCTTCTGCCAGAAGGCAGGTTTTTTCTTCGTCGGAATTTGCTGTTTTAAATTTAGAGAGAAGGTCGAGAATTTTGGGGTTTTTCTTTACTAGGTTTGAGATTGTATTAAAGAGTTCCAAAACTTGGGAAAAATCTGAGCTGGGTAAGGAATCCACTGGAAGAGTCTTCCTTTTAATTTGCAGTTAAATTTTCGGTTTCGGAAGGGGTCTGACTGGGGATTTCTCCACTAACAACGTTAGCGAAGGAAATTCCCTCTTTTGTCCATTTGCTTGAAAATTTTTGTCTTTTAATCGGGTCGGAAAAGGCAGTACCTTTTTTGGGTTGGGGGAATTTGGGACATTTTGTATAACATGCCGAGTGACCGAAGTCCTGGCAGTTGATACAAAATGGGTTTTCTTGTCGCTCTTTGATGTGACTATTTCTGGTGGCGTGATCTTTACCACATTTAAGGCATCTTGGTCTCATAAAACAATTCGCGGCTGTGTTGAAGCATTGGGTTATTCCTCTAACGAGGTAACCCTCTACTTTCACCTGCAAATAACCCAACTTTTTGATGTCAAAAATTTTACTATTTAAATCGTTTCTTGGTAGAGTAATTAGAAAATAAGGGAGGGATTTTTTAGTTCTGTTGGAGATTAGTTGCGTGCAGCTATCAATAATGAATCCGATTAATTTTAAGTCATTTGTGATATCATTAATTAAAGAAGAATTAGGGAGGCCTTTAATAACGGCTTTAATAGGTTTTTCTTTTTGGCGTTTAAGAATGTAAAATTCGAAATCCTTATCCATCTCTAAGAAGTGTTTAAGGTTTCTGTATTCTTCGTGGTCGGTGGAGAACATTTTTACGACGTCATTAACAATTCTGTTTCGTAAATTAGGGAATTTTTCAGAGATGCATTTAATTTGCTCTCTGAAATTCTTTTTAATTTTAAGCATTATAGGGTGGGGGGGAGGTATCTTAGGTGTAACTACTTCAGTAGTTACTTTTTCAATCGAAGGAGGATGCTCAACATCCTGTTCAAGGTCGGAGAAACTATTGTTAGTTTCTATGGGGTCCTGGGTAGAGGTGGGGGAAATTGGTCTTGCGGTCTTTTTGGGAAAGATAAACTCTTCCGTAGATTCCTTACTTTTCTGTTTTCGTTTTTTGCATAGTTTTTTCTTGTTAGGCTTGCTAACAGTTTTAATCTTATCAATTTCAGGGGGGAGGGTTCAAAAAATTAATTTCCTCTTCTACTGAGGTAGAGGGAATTTTATGATCCTGGCAATCTGCTCTAGTACATGGTGGGAGGGTTTTAAGCTCACTTACCATTTCCTCCTTTCTCCTGATCATGGCCTGAGTGCTCGATATGTACAAGTCCTTAAAAGAGTTTCTTGGGCTGGGTGAACGTCCGTCCATCCCGTAAATCGACTTGTGAAGGGTTGAGATACCTGTAACGGTGTCTCTGAGTTTCTCACAGGCGGAGATTTGGTTGAATTTTGTCGGCGAAAATTCCATATTATCGCTAGAATCGCTCATGATGATTCAAGAGGTCGTAGAGCTCGCAGGTGAGTGGTCTCCGTTCGCCTTCGTCAGCGCTCGTTGCACCTTTAAATAGGCTTATTTACCCACAAATCCTTACGCGATGGTAAATAGTTCGCTCTATTTTCATTTATTACTTCCTTAATTTTGAATCTAAACTTTTCAAACCTGACAAATATATATATAAGGTTCACATTTATTTAAATTTTTAAACCTTATTCCTAATTTCAATTGGTTTTACTCCTGCATTCAACGGGCTGAATTCGTGATGATTACATGATAAATGAAATCACGAACTCTTCATTGTAATTCAACTTGTGAAATTTAGACTCAATTTCAAACTTGATAATTTGTAAGGATATCAAAATAAAAGAAAAGGTCTTATATTATGCGTACACTTTTATATCAAGTGCATTTTGTTTGCTTATGTAGTTATTATTGTAAGAAAATATGCACTTTTTAAAAGAAAGTTTCTATAAAAGGCAAAAGTTAGCAACAGCAAAGTGCTTGAACTGATTCACGTGAAGCCTGTGATCGATGACTATGACGTCACATGAATTTAGTCCATTGTGTTTATTTCATTGTTTGCGTTTGTTTTGTTAGTTAAGAAATTTTAAATATATATGTTCTTGAAATTACTGTATAATACAAAGAATTCTGGTTCCTTATTATGAATATAAATACCCAAATATTTTTCATCCAACAAAATATTTCCATAGGTTATTTTATAAATTGTGAAACTTCAGAAATTTTTTTTTTAATTCCCTAGTCTTTTTAAGAGAATTAAGTTTTTAGAATTCTTACATATAATCTCAATAAGTCCAAGCCAAATGATTATTTTGCCAGTATTCATTTTCAAACTACCTTCGTTCAAATACTGGTCAAAAACAAAATGCGCTGTGTAAATTCTATATGTATTGTTTTTGGTCTTGCTCAAATTCAAATTTTATGCTATATTTTAAGGTTGAACCAGAAAGTCATCGTTTGGGATTATTTGAAAAAAATAGATATCCCTATGATTCCACTTCTTTTACCACAGAGGAAGATTACAATCACTTTGGTAAGGATTACAGTCATGGAATTTCTACTCTAGATAGAATTATCGAATGGAAGGAATCCCAAGAGCCTTTTCCTTCGTCGTCTCACCACGTATCACCCTCTTTTGATTCGTCTCACACAACAATGAGTGAGAGACTCGATAGAATTTCTGAAACTGCCTCCAACGTAATAAAATCTATAAAAAGCAAACTCGGTTTCTCTGACGTGAAGGCTAAGCCTGAAAAATTCATTAATAGGTTCCAAACAGATGAAGTGGGTACATCTTCTCAGCAACTGTCTTCCACAGATAACGACTTCATAGATAGATCGAAGGGGAAGAAAAAATGTATCAAATACTCCGGTCAATTAAAGAAGAAGTATATGAATAAAGGAAAACTGACTGACAAAAGATCCTCTTCCTCGTTTGACATCGAAAAAAATAAAAAATCTCTCGGGATAAAAAGGAAAAACTATCAATCGAATGAAAGGAAGAGTGCCAAAGTTTCCAAAAGACAAGAAAGTGATGATCCTCAAGCAATAAAGACACCTAAGAGATACAGCTCTCTTGACTCCGACGATTCGTCCATGCTTCATAAATATTTATATGGTCTCCCAGGAGATCCCGAAGATGTGAAGATCATTCGCAGTCGCGCAACGGTGTCAAAAAAACAACAAACCGAAGGTTCAGACAGTAGCTACAGTAAAGATGAAAATAAATCTATTATCGTTCCTGGTACGGAAGTTAGTGCGTATGACACTCATCATACTAAGACAGAAACCGTAGAGGATTCCCGAAAGACAGTTATAAGACCATATCAACAACTCAAGGGTTCTGATGAGAATGCTCAAAAAGAAACGGAGTTGGCATTGCCCGATGACTACGAAAAAACAAGTGCAGATAATAAAAAAAGAAAGGAGAACACTTCAGAATCGCCGAAAAGAAAGAAAGCACAGATTAAACCACGAAAAATCGAAAAAGAATTTCCGCAAAAAGAGATTTCAGCGTCTAGTTGGCAAACGTATAGTTCTAGTAAAGAAGGAGAGAAAAGTCCGTTGCAGTCATCCCAGACGGAGACTATTTTTGGAACTAAACAATCAGATGTACATAGAGGAAAAGGAAAAGCAAATCTGATTGGCGGGAAAACAAAAAATAAAAATGGAACACAAGATAGCCGCAAAGAACCTTTAAAGCGTATCAGAAAGGAGTCTGTTAGTTCAGGAACAAAAGTAAAGGAATCCGATAAAACAGTTGGTAAAAGAGAGATAAAGACATCAGCTGGAAAACAAATTGATCTTAAACAACAGGGCTATGAATCTAATCAATTGAAAAATGGAAAGAAAACGAAAATGTCTGCTTCCACACCGACGCAAAAAGGCAAATCCTTTCACATCAAAAAAGAACCGAAAGTACTTTTAAAGGAAAAAAATATCTCTCTGAATGGTCAAAGAAAAGTTTCAAATCAAAAATTCACAGAAAAAGAAAAACAAGATTCCGTTTCGTTTGAAGAAGAGCAAATAGATTCGGAAATTTCAAGTTTAGTTGTTGATAATCCACAGGCGGATGTTAAGAATAAAGTGCCTCGTGAGAGAATCAAAGAAAAAAATCAAGAAAAGGAAAAAATGCCTCCAGAGAAACCTACTGATTCAGGTCCAAAAGCTAGGGATTTTAATAAATTATCTCCAGGTTTTATTTTGGCAGATTCAAAAGAAGTTAACAATGAAATACCCAATTCATTCATTGAGGACCTAAAAGAAGATGTAATATCAAGAGTGCCGACCCAAAGAAAGCAAGCAAAAGAAACTTATGAAAAACATCCAGGGAGGCAAATTGATGAAGAAATAAAGGGTTCAGACTCTGATGAATCCGAGAGAAAGTCAAAAGTCACATCCTCAAAACAGAAAACTTCAGAAGTACTGAAAGCAAAGGAAATTGGTAAAAAACATCCTAAAAGACAACTTGGAAAACACGTAAAAAGTTCAGATTCTGATGAAACAGCTACAGAAGCAAATGTCACAAACTCAAAAAGGAAAACTCCAGACAAACTGCAAGAAAAAGTAACTAAGGAAAAATATCCAGAGAGGAAAATTGGTGAAGAAGTGGAAGGTTCAGACTCTGATGAAATAGCAAACAAGATAAAAGCAAAAATAAAGAAAATTCCTGACTCAACGCAAGCAAAAGGAATTAAAGAAAAATATCCAGAAAGGCAAATTGATGAAGAAGCAAAAAGTTCAAACTTTTATGAAACAGCAACTCAGACAAAAGATACAACTTCAAAAAGAAAACACCTGACAAATTGAAAGAAAAGGAAATAAGCGAAAAATATCCAGAAAGGCAAATTGATGAAGAAGTAAAAAGTTCAAACTTTTATGAAACAGCAACTCAAACAAAAGTCAGAGCCTTCAAGGAGAAAACTCCTGACAAAACGCAAGCAAAGAAGGTTGAAAAAAAATATCCACACAGGCAAATTGGTGAAGAAGCAAAGAGTAAAAACTTTGATGAAACAGCAACTCAAACAAAAGATACAATCACAAAAAAGAAAACACCTGACAAATTGAAAGCAAAGGAAATTAATGAAAAATATGCAAAGAGGCGATTTGGTAAAGAAATAAAAGGTTCAGACATGGATGAAAAAGCAACGCAAACAAAAGTCGCAACCTCAAAAAGTAAAATTCTTGAAAAACTGCAAGATATCCGAAAAGATTCACCACCAAAAATATCAACCAAACCAAATGGGCAAATAGAAGATTTGAACAAAAGGGATAAACTTGATGAGCTACATAACTCAGAAACATCCCATGAGACACAAGCTGATAGAAACATATTAAACACTACTTCTTCTGATACAAAAAGAGAAAAGCAAGCTCCTTCTGCAAAAATATATAAATCTGAGGATTCCGCTCTAATAGACAGAGCAAAAAAGGAGTCAGATAATGACAGTCAAAGATTTATAGATAAAGGACATGAATTAAGTTTTTGGAGGTCTGGCACTCCAAGATATTTTCAAGAAGATGTGCGTCCTATTCTTCCTAAAGTAACCTTCTTTACAAACATGACTAGTGTAAAAACAGAAAATCCTTTAAAAGTATGTCCACTTGATAAGTCTTCCACTGTTCAACAAGTGGCTCAGAAAAGTTTTAAGGAATCATCGAAATATAAACTAATGCAAGATTTGGCGTTCTATAAATTCAGCGAACAACAGATAAGAATGAAAAGAAAGGAAAAACTTCAAAATGAGTTTTTAGACTATTTAGAGAGGAGAAAATGGGAGGAACAGGAAAATGGTATAGTAACAGATTCCCCTCATTTGTCTGAAAGAAAAGTACAAAGCTCCCCAGAAAAACTTAAACGAAATATTAAAACAAAAATTTTGAATGAGGATTTCTTCTCAGTTCGCAAACCTTTGCGGTCTGTTCAAGGAATAAAAGTTAGCTCGCCTCCTTTCCAAGAACCGGAATCAAAAAGTCAGCTGTCCAGCGTCACGATCAGTCTTAATAGCAAACTGTCCAAAGTCTTTAAAAGTGCGGAAAAACTGAAAGAAGAAATTCGTTTGAAAGCAAAAATGAACAAGTATTATTTTTCGTCCCTCAAATATTCCTTTTCTGGTGTTCATATTGAAAGCGATCGAACATGTTCAGTTGTAGAGGATTACAGTAAAGAGCAAGAATCTGATGATTCTTGTGGAAATAGGATACCAAGTCACCTTAAAATAAAAAGGGACTTGAGTGAGAGTTTTTTCCTGTTTCAAAAACATCGATTGAAAAGAGCAGATCTTGCAAGTTATGAAGACACAGAAACAGTTTTATCAACGGCGTGTACCAAAAAGGGACAGTTTCAGCCAAAAGTACTCAGTTTTTTTAAAGAGGTGTATAATGAACGCAAGAAAAAGCTCGATGAAGATTTCCATCGATACGTTATGCATGGAAAAAATATCATAGAGGACGAAAACAGTCAAAGATGTGATTCATTATCAATTAAAAAGTCTTCCAGTGATTCACGAGAATTTTTTAAGGAGCTATACAAAGAGAGAAAAAGAAAACTGGATAAAGAATTGATTGAATATATAGAGAACAGAGAAAATGTTACACGTTCTGATAAAGCTGTTACTTTTTCGAAGATTCCAGAGAAGAAAGATGATTTATTCGGAAATAAAATAACAGAGGCAGTTACGAAAGAACTGAAAGAACGGGATAGTGAAGAAAATTTCTCATCGTCTCCAGTACTACCTACTGGAGGCTTAACTGACATTCCAATTCCAGTGAAGATTTCTGAAAAACCCTTAGACATATACCTCAAGGATGACACTTATCCAGTGGACAGAATGAATGACATCGCTGAAAAGGGTACTATACAGGATTCCAATAATGAAGATAATAAAACGATTGAACCCTCGACTTATAAACCTTCTGTGGGCACTTATTTGCAGAAAGAACACTATAATAGAAAAACTGAATTAGATGCAACGAAAAGGAAGGAATCTTTTGTTAAGAAAAACGATATTGTTAAAACAGAAGCCACTGATGATTCTAACAAGGAACATTTAGGAAAAACTATTACAGCAAATAAATTTTTGCAAGATAGTAAACAAAGAGACAGTATAAATATTATGCCTGACAAAGAAAGAACGTCTGACTCAAAGCAAGATAGTAAGCTAAAAACAGAAATCCATGAAACAGAAACGTATGGTAAAACAGAGGAAATTAATGATGGCTTTGAAGAACTGGAAATAACAGACGGTTTTATAAGAGGAACGGAGACAAAAATGGTAGCTGCTAGTCCTACACATAAAATCTTTCAAGAGGATATTTACGAAGACTTAGAAGAAATTGCTGAAGAAACTAAATTTGAAGAAGATGACTCAGACTTCCTAAAAGTGGATATTAAAGATGTAATGAAAATCAATGAGAAAGTAGACGTTAAGAAACCAAAAGAGGATTTTGATAGAATAAAGCATTCTTTGACGAAAAATGAAAAACTCATGCCGTCACGTGTTGCAGAGGAACATTCAAGACAAATTTTACCTCAAGAAGTGAGGAAAGTAACAACAGACCCAGATACTTTTTATGAAGATAAGAAACCCGAACCATGTTCTAAAACAAAAGATGGAACATCATTTTTGCGAGATGAATTCTTTTTTCCTGCCCCACAATCGCCAGATAGAAGCGAAATCAATCGTGAGAGGAAATGTATTTACAAAATTGATGGAAAGAAGTATTTATATTTCGCTCGTATATCTATTCCTTGGGATCAAAAAGGTCGCTATTCCCCGTCTCCAAAATCAGTCTCAACAAATGATTCCACATCATCGACCATATTTCCATCTAGAAGTTCAACTATAGGAAGTGCCACCGACAAACGATTCGAAATATTTCGTGTGGATAATACTTGTCCAGCAGATGGAGTAATAGATTCAAGTTACCTCGCTGAAAAGATTACTATACAGGATTCCGATAAGCTCATTCAAAGCACAGATGTATCTGTTATCGATCACTCCAATAAATTCGAACGTGGTTTCGGTTTTTCAACCGCAAGCCTTATTTCGCACATCACGAAGGAAGCAAGAGGTCTTGAATACGTATGTACAATTACAGAGCCTCTCATCAAACTCTCGGAAAATGTATTTATTTCCCCCACAGAAACTTCTTTCGGCAAAAGGGTGCTGAATGTTACTCCAGAGATAAAAGATCACCCCTTGCAAGATCCATTGCTGGAAGATATGAAGAACCAATTGATTGATGGCCTTCACAAACTTTTAGGTTCAACTTCTCCTGCACTATGTGACTTGAAGCAGGCAGAAGAGCAACACTACTCCGAATTTTACGGGGTCTGTTCACCAGATGTAAAGAAAGAAGGGGCTCGTACTCAGTTGGAGTCCATTATGAAAACTTCAACATTTGACGTGAGTGCGAGAGAAAACTTTCTTACCACAACTAGGGACTTTTTGTTTCTATGGCCTACAACTGTAAGTATTCAGGATCTAGAAATAGAAGATGAAAATTTAGAATTCGTAGCGACGAACTTTCACGATATATTTCGAGAAGCAATATTTCAGTCTGCAGACAATTTTCAGTATCAGGTTTGTACTGCACCAGAACAAATTAATGCTCCTGCACACTTAACTGAGGATTCCTCAGAAGAGAAATTATTTTTATTTTCTCTTATAAAAGACTCAAAACCCAAAAATGAACCTGAATTCTGCCCATTGTTTCTTTCGGATGCTTATTATAGCACCAATAGTAAAGGACGTTGGATGCATTATTCGATATCCTTTTCAGACGAAAAAACGGATGAATCGAGCGAAGATAACTCAGTATTGTGTGGCTCTGAAAACCGACAAAAATATCACATTTTAAAAAAAATTCTTCCCCCGCCAACGTCAAAGACGGATATTCCATATTCTTCTTTCGAATCTGAAGACATGGCACATAAAATACTGTTAACGGATGCTTATTATGGAACTGGGAGTAAATATGTAACTAACACACCGGTCTCGTCAGATGTTGATGATGTTTTCATTAAAGCAAAGAAGTTGGTTGTCTCAGACCAAACCAGTAGCCCGTTGGATATTTCTAAGGCCAAACAAAAATATCACACAGTAAAAAAAATTCTTCCCCCTTCAGAAAATGTGGCATTCGATATGTACTTCAAAAATGAATCACAGCAAAAAGCTGATAATCCACATCAGATAGTGTTGCCGGATGCTTATTATGGAACAAGTAGCGAAAGCGACTTCATACCACCTGCTATTTCTCTTAAAGTCCAGCAGATTAACATTAACGCTAAAAAGAGCAAAATCAGTAGGTTATATCATGGAAAGCAAAAATATCATACACTGAAAAAAATGCTACCACCTCCGGAATCAGAAATTGCATTTGTTGATCCGAACTTTAAAGAGAATACTCATCACAATATACTGCACAGAATATCATTACCAGATGCTTATTATGGAGCTGGAAGTGAACCTCGTTTGTCTTTTATTGAATCTAGTGATGATGATTTAAGGAGAAAGAAATTAGAAGCAATGGAAAAAGTAACGGCAACACCAAGTCCTTTTGAAGGTAGACAAAAATTTCACACTTTGAAAAAAACTTTACCACCATCGTCGTATTCAAAATTTATTGCTATTGATATAAATTCACCGCTTCAATACAACGATATATCGATACCAGATGCTTATTTTGGAACTGGAAGTGACTTTCCGTTAGTGCTACTTGATTCAGAAAAGGACCCAGTAAGTGATAAAGCGCGAGAACTTGATGTGTCAAGAAGGGTAAACGTGGTTGTTACCAAGTGGAAAGAAGAACAGAAGTATCGCACTTTAATAAAAACTTTACCTCCCCTTGTCCAGAAGCCCAGCATTACTGCAACCGATATGGATCTAAAAAACATTCCCCTGGAGCGTTCTTTTAATTTTACACTAGACTCTAAACTATCAACTCTCGATGCTACAGATTACATACCTCCTTGTCAATCTAAAGTTCTCGAATTAAAGAGAAACGACAACATCAATATACATACGACACAAGACAAATTTGAACAACCTGAAGTTCCACAGTTAGAGGGATTGGATTTTGATCAAGATATTGCGGATATCCTCGATCAATTGTGCTCCTTGTTTTGGGAAAGTTCAGATCAAAGCCGAGATTCTGATCAAAGAACGACCATTTTAAAAATGTTACCCACAGAAATAATTATGTCAGAAGATTTGATGACTCTATTGAATTCATTAAGTGACGGCGCAAGAGGGGCCGCGGTAAGAAACCGCAATGAAAACAACAAGCTTGTTCCGATTATCGACCCATCCTTCCAAAACCGAGTCTGGGATTTAACAAACGTTTCACAAAATTTCAGCGTTCGTGTTCAAGCTATAAACATGGATCCTCTTATTCTGAAAATCAGCCATCCGTCAAATCCGAATACTACAGTTGAAATGAATCTCGTTGAATTTCTCAGATATCGATCTCTTCAGTCTATTGAAAACCGCGCTAACGAACAATTATCTGTCGGAGTAATAAACTGGCAAACCCCAGATGAAATCGTAACTCCAGCGAGACCCTATCATGACGACATCATTCTTAGACCTCATTTTACTGAAGATGAAACAAAAAAGGTTGTTGATACAGAAGTGTTTTTGCGAAATTTTAAAGGCTTAGAAGATTCAAGTTTGAGAAATACAAAGCATAAAGAGTATCTTAAGAAAAGGGATTCACATCTGAATCAGCGAATCAAAGGAAAGGTCTTAGATTTAGACACTTTGAGTCTATTGCCACAAGGGATAAACGTTAAAGCATTACTAGAAATGCAAGATATTGATATTGAACCCAATCAAACAAAAACCAGTGCGTTAGAAGAATGGGATTATTCTAAAACCCAAAAAACTCAAAGCGAAAGTTTTAAACCTGAAGATGTGGTGACTGTTTCAGGAAGTGCAGAACATGAAGAAGCACCGTGGTTAGTAATCACGACGAAAATAAATGTTCAGACTTCATCGAGTTCCTCCGATGGTGCGTCAGAATACGAAGAGGAGGAAGACACTCAGAATGAAGATATTCAACCTCGAGAAATACATTTAGGGTTAGCTGTCGAAAGGGCAGCAGACGATAGTACAGGAGAAGTCCCAAGAGACGTCCAAGACACGTCGTTTCCAGTCCCCAGTACATCTTTCGCTGAAGAGCACGATATACAAGACGCTAAAATTCCACCGCACCATCGTAAGCTTAGTTTATCGAGAATTTTGAGCGTCATAAATGACGAAATACATAGAATAGAAAATTTCTATGCTAGTAGACCTAGATTAAGACGTGTCAAGAGTGAAAGGAAAAAGTTGAAAATGGAACGCAAGGCAGAAAAAGCAATCTTTATCAAAGATAGTATTCAGGACGAAACGATCGTGACTGCAAAAAGCGATTCAGAAGAAAGTGATTAATCTTAAATTTTTAACGGTTCTCATATTCAGAGTATTAGTTAAAATTCACTGAAAAAAAGAAGAAGAAATGTTATACTTGTTTATGTAACGCGCATTCACATTAATCTTTTTCATTATTTGTTGTGGATATAAGCAACAAGGTTGAATGATATATTTTAAGTTGAGATATTTATTCACTCCACACAAAAAATTAGTTTTTTTAAAAAATAATTTGTTTCAAATTTTTCTGTTCTCTAAATTACGTTGTACTAAATTGTTTTTATAATAAAAATGTTTCACAAGACACTATTTTACTGTTATTAGACTGGTGCAAGTTCCTCTGGTTTCTCTCGGGAGGTAGGTAGAAGAGAAAGAGATGTGGGAAGCTCTTGACCACCCCTCCTTCAAAATTGGGGTGGAACCGAGCCAAAACGTATTGACACCTGTATGGTGCTCAAAGCTACGGCGAATGACAGGCGTAGATCTAAACATTTGCATTGTTGAATTTCGTGGGCCTCGAGCTGACATCGTCATACAGGCATGTGGCATGGGTAACAGCAAAAACAAATTCCTCTGATCATGAGCAAGGAAGACGCGACTTGTTTTTTATTCGGTTCTGATTTTTTAAGAATTCTCAAAATATTGCTTTTTTTTATTTACAGTATACTTTAAACTCCCGTTAACGGAAAAAAAATTCTGTTGAAATTTTGGAGAAAACAAATTATTATTACATTTTTAGACATTAGTTATGGACAACGATCAATTTTTTTTTATTCTTACTGGAATACGAATTTTCCACACACACAAAAAAATAATAATCTGAGAAATGTTTTTTATTATAAATGATTATTTTATATTATTCGAAGTATTGAAAATTTATTGGAATCGGATAATTTTTCAGTCGTGTAATAGCATCGCTTTAAAAAGTAATTCAACTAGGTGTTTGGGGAAAGATTCGTTTTTATTCCATTCATTTTTCTTAAAAGGGAATTCAAAGTATGAGATAGGGCAATAGTAATCGAGACTTGAATTTTATTTGTTAGATTAAAACTTTTCCATGTAGAATTAGGGGCCCTAAAAATAATACTACCATGTACGGGTGCGCGTTTAAAAAAGAGGGAGATGAGGATAAGAAAAAATTTGACTCGGAAGGGGTGCAGAAATTTACAAACATGTGGGATAATACCTTTAATAAATGACTTCAAAGCATATGTCAAGTTGCTTTGTACTCCCAACCGAAATTTATCCATGGAGAATCTCTCCGAGATGAATAAAGAAGATTATCACAAAACAATCACAGATATCTTCATTTCTTCAAAAAAGGGAATATGAATATATTCTTTGAATTATATATATATATATATATATATATATATATATATATATATATATATATATATATATATATGTTATGTTATGTTGTTACTTGGGATGAATTCGTAAACTGGGATTTGCCAGAATAATCTGTTTATTTTTAAAACAAGAATAAATAAAAGGGAGAATAACAATTAATGAATGGAGTGAAACATTTAAACGCGCGTCGTAGCCTAATTGGCTTTCATTATTTTTTAAGAGTTATTACTGCTTTGCCGATGCGCGTCTGCCTCTCTTGCGGTCCCAACGGATTCTGTCTAGTTCTGATGTTCCTTGCTTCGTCTCTCCTTTCCCCCGTCGGGGACATTGCCCTCTCTAGGGGGATGCTAAGGGGGCTTGCAATAGTGCCTTCAACTTCACAGTCGGCCATCCTAAAAATGAGCTGACCACAGCGAAAGAAAATCCAAAATGTAAGCAAACCTATAAAACAAAAATTGTAAACAGTGAAAAAAAAAAATAACAAGTGCGATGCTTTCCAGTACTTCACACAGGTGTTGTTTTTCTGAAGTAGTTCGTCATTGCTGCTCACAGCTATTCAAAAAAAAAAAAAAAGCTATAAAAAAGGGAAAGAGAAAAAGTTCAGTTCGTTATTCAAAGTTCTATTCACAGAGAGTCACTGTGGGGTTACTCAAATTGCAGTCGTAAAATCGTCAGGCATCAGCGGTTGACCACCTCTTCATGAAATCGACAGCTGTGGATGTAAGATGAGGACCTTCGTGTTGGCCAACATTTTTAACTTCATTTCTGTCATGGGGTTTGACGGTCTTAATTAGGTAGGGTTCGCAGAACTTGGATCGTAATTTGAGTTGTGTTCCGTACTGGGTTCTTACTGATTCGTGTTTTTTATATTTGTGTAGTTGTCTGCGTTTTTAAAGAACTGTGCTTTACTCTTGTTTGGCTCTTTCAACTTCGTATCCAAAATAATGGAGTTAAGGAAATCAATCTGTCTAAGCAAATCATTTTTCTCTTTGGCAATGGCTTGATTCTCATCACTATCACTTGTTTTGTTAGCATTTCTTCCACTAGACTTTGACTTCTTAGTTTTGCGCTTGCTAGGGTTAATTTCTCGTTCTTTAGTTGACATCGATGTTTTAGGATGATCGTTTGATTCCGTTTGTGTGTTTACGATGAGTATTTTTTCTGTTAACGATGCACATTCAATTTCTTTCTCAACAAGTCGCCGTTCTGTAATTTTAAGTGTTTCTTGTAAGATCTCGTACTTTTCTTCAAGTTTAACTAACTTGTCAACCTTTTCTAAATTTGATTCTTCTAATTCATGCAATTTATCTAATAACGCCGTTTTTTCTAATGATAATGTAGATGTGTTACATACGTGCATTTCTAAATTTTTACATTTATCTTCTGCATTTTTTAGTTTTAGTTGTAATACTTCTAGGGCATTATCTTTTAATTCCGATTGGTTATGTGCCTTAGATACATTAATTAAATTAATAAAGTGATCCTTTTTCTTAGGTATTAATTCTATACCATTTGCAGTAATTTTTAATTCAGTTTGTTTTAAAACATCAGTTCCAATAATTACATCAATAGTTGTTTGCAAATTGTCAATAACATAAATGTCCGTCATAAATTTGTTATCTTCAATATTAATAGTAGATTTAAAAGATCCAAAGGTTTTAATTTCACTCTTACCGAAAGAAGTTAAATTTATTTTCGTAGGATTTAACGTCGGTCTTCCAAGAATTTGATGAACACTTTCGCGTATTAAAGTAATAGTACTACCCGTATCAATAAGAGCATCAAAATAATAGCCATTTATTTTAACAGTTTTACGCATTTCTGATGAGTAATTGATTTCATTAACAACTTCACTAACAATCTCATTAACAATTTCATTTTTAACATCAGGTTTTTTAAATACACACTGAGAGCTTTTATGACCAAATTGGTTACAATTAAAACATTTTAAACCTTTATTTTTATGGTAACATTCATTAGAAGTATGATTAAATAATCCACAATTATAACAACGTATACGTACATCACTCTTATTAACATTAGCATCATTAAATTCATCTTTATTATGAAATTTATTATCAGAACACATATTTTTATTAGATGTAGGAAAATCATACTGCTTAAATTTTGTACGCTTGTTTTCATTATCAATACAATAAGAATTATTTTGCATAAAAACCTTTTCATATATCTTTAACTTTTCTTTAAATTCTGAAATACTTTTACATGCATATAATATCAATTTATTATGGTTAGAATCAGGTATACCAGTTATACAATACATAATCAGGCTGTGATCGTCTAAACGAAAGTGTGCTTTTGAAGCAATTTCACGCATGGCCAAAAATATTCAAATAGAGATTCCGTAGGGCGTAATTTCCGTTTTTGCATTTCCTTGTGGACGTCGTAAGAACAAAATAAATCTTCAAATTCTTCAATTAATGCAGCTTTAAGAGAACTATACGTTAATATGTTATGGAGAGTTTGGATAAAAGTCTTTGCAGGACCTTGAAGCAAACGTTTAACACAAATAATTTTTTGCAAATCAGATATGTGTGGGATAAAAATAAAGTTTTCTTCTACGTCGCGAAAAAAGCTTTAACGCTGTAATTATCATTTCCCGTAAACGACCTCATAGTTGAAAAAGGTCCTTTAACAAAAATACATTCTCTTCGTTCCCTCTTTGGGTTTGATTTCGTTGTGTTTGAGGGAGGGGAACAAAAACATCCTGCGGAGAGGGCAAGTGATAAATTGGCGGGGTGAGGGGTTGTTTATTCGCGTCGTTCGTAGATTCTAGCGAAAAGGGCGCCGAATCTTCGTCTTCGTCATCCGTCAATTGTTCGGTAAAATTATTTATAAAGATGCAAGATCTGATAAATTTTTAAATATATGCTCGCTTAATTCTTTGGCGCTTCCCGCGCAATTCAGTCCTAATATAGTGCAGACGGTAATAAGTTCAGTTTTCGTAAAGTCCTTTAAAATTTTATCCTTTCGTGCTTCAATGTCGTAATTCTGTGGGAAACCCGCGAATTTTTTTAACTCTTTTCTAGAAGATTTACTGTAGGGTTCGTCATTAACAATTTTGTGC
This sequence comes from Trichonephila clavipes, assembly GCA_019973935.1. Taxonomy (NCBI): domain Eukaryota; kingdom Metazoa; phylum Arthropoda; class Arachnida; order Araneae; family Nephilidae; genus Trichonephila; species Trichonephila clavipes. The sequence goes on from BMAU01002453.1 coordinate 191,068, forward strand.
AGAAGTTGCACCGTTGAAGCAGGGGCCGTCTTTAATATGTTCGCAATAGCAGCAATTTCCTCTAGACAGACCATCGTAAATAAATATCTTCAGAACAATAAAGGAGTAAATTGGAATGGACTCACCGTTGATGATTTCGTCGTTGTGGTTTTCGTTGTCGGTTTCGTCGTTGTGGTTTTCGTTGCCGGTTTCGTCGTTGAAGCGTGCGTGGTCCACCAGTCTTGACTCGTTGTATTTTCTAGGGGTTTTTAATTTTAATTTAATTTGAGGCCGAGCCCCCAAATGTTATGTTGTTACTTGGGATGAATTCGTAAACTGGGATTTGCCAGAATAATCTGTTTATTTTTAAAACAAGAATAAATAAAAGGGAGAATAACAATTAATGAATGGAGTGAAACATTTAAACGCGCGTCGTAGCCTAATTGGCTTTCATTATTTTTTAAGAGTTATTACTGCTTTGCCGATGCGCGCGTCTGCCTCTCTTGCGGTCCCAACGGATTCTGTCTAGTTCTGATGTTCCTTGCTTCGTCTCTCCTTTCCCCCGTCGGGGACATTGCCCTCTCTAGGGGGATGCTAAGGGGGCTTGCAATAGTGCCTTCAACTTCACATATATAATATATATCAAAGTTTACGTGCACATGCTTTGGATCTTGATGACAGTGTTATGCAACATGTAACTATATTACTTTTAACAGAAACTTGGATAAATAATAAAAAAAAACCAAATTCCAAATTTTCTTTGTATTGCTAAATTCCAAGACACAATCGTACAGCTGGTTGAGTTATTATATATAAAAATAAGGGAGATACACCTTGTGTCTCTTCAGAAATTGACGTAGCATCAAATACTACAGAATCTTTGAGTTTAATGAGTCATGTATCGGAGAAATTTGTACAGCAAAATCAAGAGCAGGAAATGGACAAATAATTCTAATGGTTACTATTTATATTTCACCCAATCAAAGTGTAGAGAAAACTACCGAATTCTCATTCACAAAAATTTAGTTTCCTACACTGAAACCGGATCAACTCTTCTGAACCAACTTCCTATTATTTTAAGTGGGGATTTTAATGTAGATTTCTCAAAAGACAAATCAAAGCCTTTAGTAGATTTTTTAAAATCAAAATTCAATTTAATTATGTCAAATGATCCAAATGAAAGCACGACAAAGTACGGAACAACGCATGACGGAGTTTTTTTAGATATTTAAATAATTTTGATTTTAAAATATTTCTAACCTATTTCAGCTACCATAAACCTATTGTTTCCTTCTCAATTAACTCACAAATATGATTGTACATTTCGCAAAAAAATATTACTCTATGAGTACAGACATATGAATAAATAATTTTATATGACAATGCTAATATTCCCTTGTTTTTTAGTGGGACACAAAAGTGTTTCACTCACTTGTTTTTTTTTTCCTTGCTTATCAGCGGCAATGGCGGCGCACTTGCTCAATAAAGTCGTCTCAAAAAAGATTCTTACGAAATTTATACGAAAATGTCTAACACGGTTAAAATTACTTAAGACAGTGGTCGGCAAACTTATTAGCCAAAGAGCCAAATATGAACATTACAATAATTTAAAAAAAATTGGGAGCCAAATCTGCTTGTTTAGTAAACTTTTATTACACTAAATAAGTAGTAGACTAAATAAAACTAAATGGCATACTTAATAAATATTTATTAATGCGAACAATGTGCTTGCATCTCCTTGGGAAGTTTGAGTAAGTCAGGTTTGTATGTTGTTGTTTTTAAGTTTAGGCATGACTCCAACTTCTCATCAATAAGACAACTTCTCAGTTTACTCTTGATAATGTTCATGCTTGAAAAAGATTGTTCGCATATATATGTAGAACCGAAAAGAGAAAGAACAGCAAACGCGCGAGCTTTTTCAGCTGATTGTAAGAGTCAAAAATTGAAATGAGCGTTGAAAATGATTATGTCTTCCTTCTCCAGGTCATTCAAAGCAGATCACTTGTGTTGTGAACTAAGACCACATTTTTTCTGCTCCCATATTTCCAGTTCAACACAAAGACGTTCGAATTTAGAGCACCATATCTCCTTGTTTTTTAAATCCAGCAATTGTATTTCAAAGCTACCAATGTCAATTTCAAAAGGAGAAAATTTCAAATCGGTTATTGTAGCATTAAGAGGATTTTTGACAAATACTAAAGTTGCTCTGCTGTTTTTCCTGAAACCTGCTGAGAAATGCTTCTCTCATATTTAAAATTGTTTTAAAATGGTGTTTATTAAGGGAGGAATGATTTTCTTGGCGATGCTTCAGCAGGCTCGGAAAGTGAAACAATGTTTCCCTTTCAAAATCCTGAGAAAAAATGGATAATTTTTTTCGAATGTTATTACTTCTTCTAATATCGAACAAATTAAGTTTCCTTTCCCTTATAGTTTACGATTAAGCTAATTTAGAAGAGACGTAACGTCTACCATGAAATAAAAGTTTTGGATCCACTGATCATCTGTTAGTTCTGGATAGTGAACGCCCTTCTCAAGAAGAAATGCTTTAATTTCCGATAAAAGACACGCGAAACGTTTTAAAACGTCCCCTCTTGATAACCAACGAACCTCTTTATGAAGCGGAAGATCAGCGTACTCACTCTCCATTTCAAATCAAAATTCTTTGAATTGGCGATGATTAAGAGCTTTAGCTAAAATGGAGTTAGTTGATAATGGTAATCACTAATTCCATAACTTTACAAATTTCATCCGGAAATGTTTGTGCACAAAGAGCTTCTTGGTGAATAATACAATGGTAAACAAGTATCTCGTGATTTATTTTTTCTTTCAAAATAGCACTAAATCCTTTTCTAACGCCGGTCATACATTTGGCCCCATCTGTTGAAATCGACACAATTTTATCGAGGGGAATATGAAGTTTATCCATACACTCAATTACAGCATTTGTGATATCTTCTCCACGTGCTTGACCTTTGAGTGGCAATAATCCTAAAAGTTCTTCTTTAGGGCCTGAATGAGACATAAATCTTACAAAAAGGGAACCTTGCGCTGTATCATTTATGTCACAAGACTCGTAAACTGCTATTGACAAAGCCGAAACCAATTTCAGATCTTCGATATGATGGGTGGTAATATTCGAACACATTTTAATTGTTCTATCTTTAATGGTTTTTGCAGACAATGGTTACTCTTTAATTCTTTTCAGAATACCTGCTTTGTTCTTAAAATCCTGAAATAGCTCTTCGAATGCATTTATAAAACAATTTTTTATGTATTCGCCGTCTGTGTACGGTTTCCTTCTCTTAGCAATCTCTTGGCTAAAAACAAAACTTGCCATATTAATATTGCTGGAAGATTGTATCCAGTTATTAAACACAGAAGTTGACGACTCTTGACTCTTCTGAAGTTCCTCAACTTCTTTCTTCCTTGCATCACCGGTAGGATATTTAGTGCTAAATGACGCGTACTTTCTTGTTAAGTATCTCCCTAAATTTGAGTTCTTGTTATGCGCGAATTTCTCCTTACAAATAAGACATGTCGGAAGTCCATTCAAGTTTTGAATAAACGCAAAATTCTCGGTCCACTCAACTTTAAATTCGCGGTTTTCATCTTCCGTTTTTCTTTACTTTTTTTTTTTGGTAACCATGTTAATTGGGGGGGGGGCTATAAAATATTCCAAATATATTTTTTTCTAAGGCCACCAGTACAAAACTATAATCATTATTAAATTGATGAAAAAAATCTTTAAAAAAAAATACAATATATGTAACTGCTGTGCCGAACCGGCCACGCGAGGGCGCTTCTGTGCGCACCTGTGTATTAAAATTGTAAAGATCGTTGGTGTGTGATTTGTATCGTAGAATGTAAGCCGCAAGTTCGAACATAATTAAACATTACTAAACTTGAAATGTGTCATCGATCAATCATTGTGGACTGTCTAACTAATTCGCATGGATACACACTCATTTCGATTCGATATAATTATGGATATTTGCTTCTTTTATAATTCGTCTCACAACTGCTTTAAAAAGAAAAAAAAAGTTTTTTCCATCATCAGAATAACAAACCTTTTAATATGACCAAAAATGGAAGAAAACTTCCCAACATTTGGACCAATAGAGGTCATCGAAAAATCGATTACAAACTTTATACCGGAACCACAAGCATATATAGCTGTTACTTTTATTAGTTTCAGATTGTTCTTCAGAACATTTGCATTTGAAGCGTTCAGACAGTTCTTCGTTATAATATCATTTTATTAAGCATGAGGTGACAACGTTATCTCACAACAGCAACAACACAAGCAATCATATACAGTTACAATACACAGTTAACACAAGTACAAATTCACAGTTACAGTTATCATGATATCCCCCCCTTTAAGTTATTAATCATATAACATAGTCATTCAAATAAGATGGTGGTTTACAAACGCGGTTACTTCTTCTTTGGACATTACGATCTGACTCGTTACAGTTCTGTATATTTTGAGGATTTACAATTACTTCTGAATCAGAATTGAAAGTACTTATGTCATTGGGATCTGTTTCTATATTAAAAAGTGTGTTTGATTTTCTTATATGTTTTCTATTACGTCTTAAAATATTGCCAGACTGATTTTTAACAAAATATGACCTAGGATGTAATTTATGCTTTGAAACTATTTTATCCGGTTTCCAAGTTTTGTTTTTAAAATTTAGTATTTTGACATTATCTTCTGGCTCAAGTTCAGGTAATGGATGAGCAGTTTTATCATAATGTATCTTTTGAACGTTTTGCCTTTTTAATTTTTCTCGAATGTTATTAAATAATTCAGCATTTAACAATTTATTCGAGATTGGTAATTTTGTTTTTAATCTACGATTAAACATCATTTGAGCTGGAGATAGGCCAAGACCTGATATTGGGGTGCTTTTGTACTCCATTAAACCTACTAAATAATCTCGTCTATCTTCCCTTAATGCTTTTCGAAATTCCTACTGCTTTTTCAACCATTCCATTACTTGGCGAGTAATGAGGGCTAATGAGTGCATAATCAAAATCCCAATCATTTGAAACTTTTTATAAATATAACTATTAAATGGTATATTATCTGATGCTACAATATTTGGAACACCCAAATCTAGAGAAAATTGCTTTAAGTTTAATTATTACCTCATCTGCACTCTTATTTACAAGTTCAATCCATTTTGAATAATAGTCTATTACAACTAGATAACTTGTATTACCCAAGTCCATTATATCAACTCCTATCTTTTCAAAGGGTCTATAGCAGTGGTTCTCAAACTTTCAATACTCGCGACCCAATATTCAATCATAATTTTCATCGCCCCCCTTTTTACAATACAATAACAATGTATTGAATTCAATAATACTATACTTTGACGCGAAAGCTGCAATACGACTTGAACCTCTTTAGTGCAACCGGCGTATATAAACATCTTTCTCACTCAAGGCATTAATTTCCTCGGACGTATGTATACGTCTTTCCAAAGTACGATCTTTTTGTGCACTGCTATCCATAAAATTATTCCAAAGACTTTGGAATGCAATAAAAGGACCTTGACAGTGATTGCAAAGGATTTCCTTATTCCCCCCCCCTCTTTCCTCCAAAACATCGTAAAGTGGCAATGGGGTGCTAATCGCGTAACTTTTTATCGGCATTTAGGGGATTAATTATAAACCGTACAATTTATCAAGATAAGTGTTAATGTTTGTATATAATTGTATGTATGACAAACTCATGGGGTCACTGGTAATTAATTATTAAACTTATTCTTATAGTATTATTAAAATAATTATGAAATACATTGTGCAGTACTGATACATTTATAAGTTTATTATATCAGTGTAAATGTGTATTTTATTTTTTATTATGTTATAACAGTGTTTCTCAAACTGTAGGGCGCGCCCCCTGGGGGAGCGCGAGCATATTGAAAATATAAAAGGCTTAAAAATTATTTTTTGGAATGAAGTAAAACAAAATGCTTTCTGACAAAGTAAAAAATACTCATTTACACTGATATAATTTATATATATCATCTGGTTTTCCACTTTCAAACGCTCATTAGCTATCTTTGATCCTAAAACCAAATAAAAAAAGATATTTTGTTTGCTTTGCTGTAATCCCACGATGAGAGATTTTTTTATTACGTTTCTTTTAACCCTTAGAATATTACTTTTGATTATCATCTCTTTGACCTTCAAACTTACTGGCATGTTTAACTCCGTCTCCTTTTCTTTTAGGAAAGTGTAAATAATATTTTTTTGGTGCTTTTTTCCCCATGTAAATAAGTTTTATGATATATGGATAAGCATATTGAGCACTTTGAAGGATTATTTGGCCAAGATGTATTTTATGAGTTGTATGAGATGTATTTTATGAGTTTTACCCTATTTTTTCTAGAAATGGCATCGATGTTTTTGTATCGAATTCACTTTTTACATGGGAGCGGTCGCATGAGGCGCTGAATCACTCCAAATTCTGGTAAAAAAGTTTATTCGTTAACAGTGACCTTGACAGTATCCTCCTATTAGACAGTCTTAATGGAAACTCAAATGAATTTGTCATGCCTCTTTTTTGAGAGGGGCGAACGGTTTGTTACAATCAAGGTACTTGTTTTGATCTGCACGACCACTTTTGTTCAAAAATATTTTCTATGAATATGCTATACTTTCCCCTATGATTAACTTTGGGGTTTTGATATCTGTGTTGTACGACTTATTATGATTTATAAATGTAAATGAGCAGGATATAAAAAAATGGGCATTTGTGATCTCTTTATTGAAGGAAGATGTAACTGATCAAGCAATTGAAGAACCTGATGAAATAATGCATATTAATCGTGATAGTGAAAGTAAATATGAGAAAAGCGATAGACATGAAACGTTTGAGTTGAATTGAAATTTTCAAATGCTGCCTAAAGAACTCTATCAAGAAAACTATGAAGCCATAAATGTAGCACTTCGTCTTGTCAAAAAAACGCAAGGAAGAAAAAGTTCAAAATGCTTATTTGTAGATCATCAAACGACAGCAAAATGTGAACAAAATATGACAGTTTTACTGGAAAATAACGCTTCTGTATTAGCGAAAAGTGTCTGTGATTTGTGTCCTTTATTAAGGACACGCACATTTGGAACATTTTTTTTTAGTTTTATTGGATTTTTTCTCAAATCATCAAAGAAAAATTAAAAAGTCCTTGAGAGTAGGTAAGTATATTTTCTCTTAACTATATTATTCACTGGAATTGTAATTTTTATCGTTTATAGTAAAAATAATTATAGAACAAGTTAAAGTTTAAAAACATACTTAAGAAAAACACGCTTTTACAGTGAATTGAACTAAAAAGTAAAACAAAAAAAAAATAAATATATATATACTTAAAAGTAACACATATACAAAATTTAATACTTATCTTGTTAATTTGTACGGTTTATAATTGTGATCCTATTGTAGCTTTAGCGCCCAAAAGTGTATTATTATCGCATTCAATATTTTTAGGGGGGCGCGATAAAAATTATGATTGAAAATTGGGTCGCCAGTAGTTAAAGTTTGAGAAGCACTGTGTTATAATGTTTGTTTAATTCAAGATCTTTTGCTTGCGACTTTTCAATATGCCCCCTCGTAGAGTTATCACGCCCTTACGGGGGCGCGCCCCACAGTTTGAGAAACGCTGGTCTCTAGGGAGCTTTTAATGGCGCTTTTCAAAATTTTTCACACATTGTTATACTAATGTTTCTATGTCAAAGGCTCTTTTCTTGCATTCTCTATCCCAAAGTGAGCCTCGTGAATTAGTTGTAGCATATCTTTTCTCAAACTGTAAGGTACAATTAGTTTTTCATTGATAAATAACAACCCTTCTTGAATATAAATGTTATTTTTAATTTTATATGTGTTTGCGCAACAGCGCTGCCTGGACTGCGCATGCCCAGTAATTCCGATGTAACTGTAAAAAGAGTTGTGAGTATAAAATAAATACCAGTCCACTAAAACTGTGTTCCTTCGCTTTAAACAAACACTTACTCCACCTGCAAATGGAAAATAAGTATAAACGTTGAAAAATCTACTGCCATTATTTTCACGAAAAAACCTTCGCTCCCACCACCTATCATCATGTACAATAAACAGATCCCCTGGTCTCAGGAAGCCAAATACCTTGGAATAATTTTCGATACACACCTAACATGGAAACAGCATATATTTTACGTTCGCGATAAGTTCCGGAAAATTATGTTTAAACTTTACCCCCTAATTGGCCGGAATTCATTTTTAAGTATAGAAAACAAAGTGCTTCTCTATACAGCCGTTATGCGTCCCATTTTAGCTTATGCAAGTCCAGTATGAGCTTATGCCGTTAAAACATATATTAACCCTCTAACTGGATACCTTCCTCCTGAAAAGTTATTCCGAAAGCGTTTAACTCTTATTTTGCGATTCCCTTCAAAAATGCAACAGACTTCTTTCCTTTCCCCCTTTTAGAACTTGGGAGGTCGAACGGGGACAATTTTACGACCCAGTTCGGTCCCTTTGTAAAGTAAGAACCAAGAGATCAATCGTTTACAGCTAGCTGTTAAGTTGCCTTGGGCAATCTTCTTTGAAAGCGTAGTGGAATTCGGTGTTTCTTTCTCCTATATGTTCAGTCACAGTAAAATTAAAACAAAATGAAAGGTAAAAAAAAGAGGAAAAAATGAAATAAATAGTATGTTAGAAGTTAAAAAATAATTATATTTTCTTCAAAGAAAATTTATTTTTCTGTCATTTTTTAAAAATTAAATTTTTTTTTTGGTATTGCGATTTGAACCAGAAAAAAGCATCCTATATTCATTTTTGAATATGAGAGTAAGAAAACGCGCTCACTTTCCTGTTTTTTTAAAAAAGTAATGAGGTAAAAAGAGCAAAGGCCCCATCTCATTTTTAAACAATAACACAATAAATATTACAAACGATGATTATATTTATGAAATAAAACCGATCTTTCTCTATTCAGTTATATTTTTAATTTAAAATAAAAAAGATTTCAATACTTTTAATTTATTTTAATTCAAATCATATAAAATATATTTTTATGTTAACTGAATATTTTTCGGAAAAAGTTTAAATTTTCCTTCCTAGTGTTCTCTTTTTCGAACTTCTTGTATTAAATAAAAATTCCTTTTCTACATCGGCATTTGTGATGGACATAACACACATTCAGTCAATAATTTTTAATTTTAATGGGGTATATACTTCTTCAAATGCGCATGACAGTACTTCTAACCATTTTCGACTCAAGTTAAATTTCTTATCTTTCTGTTACTTTTATTACAAGGAAAAATGTCACACATCGATAACTACATTTTCACACAATTCAGTCATTACAAATTCTATTGTGAGAAAAGTTCTCCCTAATTAATTTTGTCTTTCAAAACAGTACACTTAAAACAATTTTGTTCAGTGAAGTTAACCGACAGTTCCACAATGTATTCATACCAAAATTTAAAAACAAATTTAACACTTGGAAATGTATCCAATATTAAATTTTTCAGTATACACAAATATTTCCTGCTGTAGGGAAGATATAGTATGAGATGTGGTGTGCGGTTGTGAAAGAATGTTTTCGTATGTGTAGACTATTTTTGAAAATTTAAATATCACTGAAGCTGACCATATAACTGCAAATGAGCCTTATTTTAATGTGTGCTGGTATCAAAGTAAAACACTTTACAATATTAAACAGCCTATGGAATTATACTCGATATCAAACTATTCGCAAAATGGCTTACAACTTCTATTCAAATTGTAAAGAAACAGAAATATAAATATATCTTACTACAGTCAAAAATATTCATAATATGTAAGTATCCTATTTCTCCACTTATTCTTGTACATTTTAAAAACTGTAGCTGAATGCAATTTTTTATATTTATAAACGAGGTATAATAGCTCACACACTCGTAAAAATGTCTTTATCATTTTTAAATATAATACTATAAAACGTATATGGATTGTAAGATCAGTTGTACAGTCGGTCGAAAAAATAGTTGAGCACCGTGACCCTTTCAAAAAATGATTAGAAATGGAAAACGACCTTTTTTGAAATGAAAATGACCTTTGTTGAAACGAAAACGACCTTTGTTGAAACCATCTCACTTGAAATGAATCAAGAAAATCCTCTCATTTGAAATTAAACATTTCATTTGAAAGGAAAACCATCTCATTTGAATTGAAACCCTCTCATTTGAAATTAATCGTGAAAACTGACTCATTTGAAACCATCTCATTTGAATCGAAAACCATCTCATTTAAAATCATCTCATTTGAATCGAAAACCATTTCATGTGAATTGAAAATCATCTCAGATGAATCGAAAACCATCTCATTTAAAATCATCTCATTTGAATCGAAAACCATCTCTTGTGAATTGAAAACCCTCTCAGATGAATCGATCTCCACACCATATTTTGGTTCCCCCCTTTTTGTTTCAAACGGCTCCTTTTACATGACTCTTGATCCTTTTTCACCCACTTTTTATCCAAACCTTGCCTTTCAGGTTTCCATCCCAAAGTAACGTTCCAACGGCTCTTTTTGTATGACTCTTGTCCCTTTTTCACCCCATTTTTATCCCAACGTTGTGTTTAGGGTCTCGATTTCAGAGGAACGTTCCAACGGCTCTTTTTGTATGACTCTTGTCCCTTTTCACCCGTTTTTATCCAAAATTTGTGTTTAGTGTCTCGATTTCAGAGGAACGTTTCAACGGCTCTTTTTGTTTGACTCTTGTCCCTTTTCACCTCATTTTTATCCAAAATTTGTGTTTAGTGTCTCGATTCCTGGATGCAGCAAAGTATGCGGGAGTAGTAAGCATGTATGGACAAGGTAAAATTTTTCAGATTTCTCCCAAAAATATTTTAGCACGGGATGAGAGAAAATGTTTCATTCCATCTCAGAGAGACAATTGAGACAGGGGGTCATCCACAAAAGAAATTTAGACAGGGGTCAAATGAAATTTAGGCAGGGGTCAAATGAAATTTAATCATGTCAAATGAAATGTATGCATCGTGAAGGGGTTCAATGAAATGGATGCATCTCGGCGAGAAAACATGCCAATTCAACGAGACAAGCCCTTCAATTTCGGTGAGAAAACAGAGGATATGCCCACTCAACGAGACAAGCCCTCTCATCTGGGTGTGAAGACGACAATAGGTAAGTTTAATCTATATTATTCCAATCTTGGTGTATTTAATACTCTAATGATGTCATGTGAAACGATTCCTATTGACTGGTGCAAGTTTTAAAAAAGATGCCATCCAATGTTGGCATATTGTGTGTCTTGAAAAAAGGGGGACCGAGTCGACTCTTGTGTCGACTCGATCCCCCTTTTTTCGGTAAAATTTTTTTTTTGACTCACTCTACTAAATGAGCCGTCTGTTTTTTGCATTCAGCCTGCAACTTGTTAAAATACTGCAGGTATCGTGCGAATCGATACGATTTCACCATGGTGCACTCGGAAATGTCAAAGCCTTCGTGTACCTCATCGTGCAGGTGGTCAGGCAGGCTGCGGTCATTCAAGTCCCGGAAATGAGGCAATATTTCCAGATTGATTGTAAAAAGTCCCAACTTTTCAAAAATTTTCCGCTGATCCGAGCCCTTGACGACAATGAGGCCTTTGTTTCCATGGGCCAGGTGACAAAACTTGCCCCTGACGCAGAAATCCAGGTATTCGAGAGGCACGGATCCGGGCAGGTAGCTTTTCAGGCTGAGCAGTTCGTTAATGTATATATATATATATATATATATATATATATAGCGGGATGGAAACCTGAAAGGCAAGGTTTGGATAAAAAGTGGGTGAAAAAGGATCAAGAGTCATGTAAAAGGAGCCGTTTGAAACAAAAAGGGGGGAACCAAAATATGGTGTGGAGATCGATTCATCTGAGAGGGTTTTCAATTCACAAGAGATGGTTTTCGATTCAAATGAGATGATTTTAAATGAGATGGTTTTCGATTCATCTGAGATGATTTTCAATTCACATGAAATGGTTTTCGATTCAAATGAGATGATTTTAAATGAGATGGTTTTCGATTCAAATGAGATGGTTTCAAATGAGTCAGTTTTCACGATTAATTTCAAATGAGAGGGTTTCAATTCAAATGAGATGGTTTTCCTTTCAAATGAAATGATTTTTAATTTCAAATGAGAGGATTTTCTTGATTCATTTCAAGTGAGATGGTTTCAACAAAGGTCGTTTTCGTTTCAACAAAGGTCATTTTCATTTCAAAAAAGGTCGTTTTCCATTTCTAATCATTTTTTGAAAGGGACACGGTGCTCAACTATTTTTTCGACCGACTGTAAAATCCTAAAAGCTTCTAGAGGAGCTAAAAACATGAAATTTTGGATTGATCAAATTTTTAATATAATACACAAATATACATGTTATTAAGCAAATACATTTGAAAAATCAAACTTCCTTCTGAAATAAACGTAATTGAAAAAAAAATGTTTAATTGCAAATGAGTGGAAATACATGTTTATCTAAGGGGTATCCCCAAAGTGAGGTAATCCTCAAACTTAAAACTCAAACTCAGAGGCACAACAATCCATGAGGGCCAGGAACTACTGTGCCCATCATAATACACATGACCATTGGACGCTGAGGTGCATGAACAGATGTCCCGATTTGGTGGTCTGTCTGAAGAGAGACCTTCAGTGTTTAAGACCCGAAGCAAGCTTGGTACTCATTTATCGACCCAATGTAGCGGGGATGAAAGGCAGAGTCGACCTTGCGCAGCCCGTTAATAGAGCATCAGACCTGTGGTGTGGAAGCACTATACACTACTACTCGATCCTATTCGGTGAAAAAAAAATTTAATGTTAGAATCTTATATAAATCCCTAATGAATGAGGGAGTCCAAACTTTTTTTTTCATGTAAACTGTTTAGACGGAAATGGTTAATTATGAACATTTCACAAGTTGCATAAATTAAAATTAACCGTTATAGTTTACATAAATTTTTAAGGGTGCAAAAGGTGTATTTCGGCTGCACGAATTAATTTTTAAAGGAATACGGTTACGAAAAAGTAGTACAAATCTATCTAAAGTAGGGTTGGTTACCTTACATATTGTCAAAAACAACAATGTATTGGAAGCCAATTCCACAATTCGTTGTTATAAAAATGTATGGAACATTACAAGATTTATTTTTGCATTTGTAATTTATATATATATAATTTTTCCTGGGAACTTTAAAAGCTAGAGCGGCATCCATCAAAACCGCAGTTCTCTCTCTGTTTTTCCAGATCGCCCCTGACTAAGCCAGCTCTGCCATAGTAAGTGAAAATGCCGGATTTTGTTTGTCAAGATCATTTTATAGCAGACTGCATTTTTCTTGTATTTTAGATGGTCGTTTTCTACATCAATATCTTAATGTCTGAATTTAAAATTACATAAAATTCTTGACATTCGCATCAATGACCATTATAATTTTTATTAGTATATGAATGTGTCATCACACGATTACATGACTGTTATTAACATATTATTTTAACCATTTAATTAATGTTAAGTATAACATAACGCACACAAATTTTCTGAACTTTAAAATAAATATTTCGAAAACTACTTCAGATATACTCAAAATTTTTCATTCCTACCCTTTAGCTTCTCAGTTTTGCTTCTATGTAAAACTTTATTGTATATTCCTCGGTTTTTTTAGTATATTTTTTGCTCTTAGCATGCATTTTTCCACTTAATTGTATGAAATCTTCAAAATATATTAAAAAATACCAAAGAAGCTATATAATAAAATTTGAAATTTATATTATACTCAAAGAGTTGCTAGAACTTATGGTAAATAATTTTTAACTTCAAGTTATAAAAAAAATGTGGGAAAATCTTCATTCATGTTGTCTTTGATGTAAACTGAAGTTCAAGCACTTAAAATTCAAATATAATTCGGTGTATTTTAACAATATATAACTAGGCACTGTACGTAAACTTCCCTGAACACTTGGGCTTTGAAATCTAAAAAAAAATTAATAGATCTTAATTAGTTTTTTTTTTTTGTTATTATTTTTATCAAAGTGTAAGAAAATGTTTCAAATTATTTGATGAAGTTTAAATTTATTCATTTTTAGTGGTTGGAAAGTTGAAAAGATTTCAAATTTTAAAGTGTTTGGTGTTTTATTATATTTTTTGGGGTGGGGGCATCTTATAATGAAATATTCATGTTTCAAAAACTGAAAACTTTGATTAAAATAAGAAGAATGAAGCGAAAGAATATACTTAAAAAAAGATAATTTGTCTAACTATATAAAATAGCAGATTGCCCTGACACGCCCCAACTTGTTACAGTTTGAAATTAATATGAAACCAAAAGGGAATTGTAACATATTTTACTTATGCGTTGGGATTTTTGAAAACTTTTAAAATACAAGCTAGCAAACAAACACTTCTTGGGTTCTAAAGAAATTTCTCCCCGATTTTTTACGATTGCCCCAGGGTCAAAACACGGGGTTCCCTGCGAGCCATAAAACTCCTGCTGTGTTGCTTCCTCCGTCCCTCATTATCTTTCAAGATGTTAAACCTTAAAAGGGGGAAAGGATTTCAGAAAAGTGCGGTTAATCCGCTTTTGAAAACGTTACTTGAAGGCAGAAAAATCAGTGCAGTCCATTTTCGAAGCATCTTTACACTGACGGAATTTTCCGTGCTATCCGGTTAGAGGGTTAATATACTTGATACCCTGCAAAATTCTTTAATACGTATGATCGTCAAAGCCACAAGATACATGCGCAATGACGACATACGTAATGCTCTTAAAATTAACAGTTTCAAATCTCATATTCAGAATATTGCAATTAACTTTTTTAACGATTTAGAAGCAACCAATAATATCAATATGCAAAATTATACCCCTAATGACAAAACAAAGAGACCAAGAAGAATTCTTGATTCCTACAATCCCCCGTAATTCTATTTTCTCGTGCAATATTTTTATTGCACACCTTAATTGCTAAAATTTTACTTTCTTTTATTTTTGTCAATATTTTTCTCTCGCTCTCCCCACTGGACTTGCGCCTCCCCATTTTCTAAAACTCAGCCCCCAGGGCAGCCAATTGGAGTCAATGTTCACTGTACCCAGCATCCAATCAGAGAGCAACCTCTAAGCTCTCAGCCAAGTCAAAAAACTCTAAAACTTCCACCCAGATGAAGAACCATAGCAACGCCTCCCGGATTCCATCGCTCAACCAATCACCATCATGCCACTCAGCAGAATGGAAAACACCACTTTTGTCAAGCCCAGCATCATAGACTATCACGATATGGGATTGAGGACTGTTCTTACAGTCCGGACGCCCAAAGAATAACGCCTATTCAACGCCTAAAACTGTGTTCTAATTGAGTGCTGAGTATTCGACGGAGTGAGCCATAACATTGGTCCGGTAGAATCCGGAGAAAAACCGCGTGTAGTGATGAGTTAAAATTGTGTCTGAAAACTGAGGGAAGAAACTGAGTTTCCGAAGTATTTTCTGTCTTGAGAGTCCAGCGCAATTCATCATTCGAAGTAAGAGCGATTTCCTTGCTTCTTATTTGATATCAAATTAATGTTATGTGTTAAAATGTCGACAATTAAAAGTCTTAAAAAGGACGAGCTTTTGCTGGTCGCCGAAGAACTGGGATTAGACATACCCCAGAATCCAAAAATTATAGTATTAAAAAATTTAATTCAGAGTAGTGAAATATGAAACTGATAAGAAGTTTCTGCAAAGTGTAATTGATGGCGTTTTGGCGGAAAAGGTCGCTAAAATTGAACAAGAAAAATTTAAATTAGAGTCTGAAAGGTTCGCTAAAATTGAACAAGAAAAACTTAAATTAGAATCTGAAAAGGCCAAGATTGAATTTGAAAAAATTAAATTATAGAACAGTTAAAGAAAAAGCTTGAATTAACTAATGCTAAATGCAAATTGTCCCCTGCGCAAGAGAAAAGTGAACATTTCGAATCTGTCCCATCTGATATTGAAAACTTAATTAAAAGTATCAAAACTCTAACAAAATACCTGTCCCTTCTAATACAGAAGCCTATAATTTATTTTTTCAATCGTTAGAAAAAGCTTTCAAAACAAAAAATGTGGAGGATAAATTTAAAGCAGAGATTTTATTGAATATGTTGGGAGAAAAGGTGGGAAATTTAATGATTTATGTTAAACAAGAGGAACTGGGTGATTATGAAAAATCAAGCAGTTAGTGCTAAAACAATTTCAACCAACACCTCGAGTATTGCTTAATCAGTTTTGAAGGTCCCAAAAACTACCAAATGAGAACTATGTTCAGTTTGCTTCTAGAATTGAAGCAATGTTTGATTATTATTGTAAATTAAGAAACGTTAATGAGTTTAATGAATTATGCAAGTTAATTGTTGCCGATCAGATAATTAATTCTCTTGATCAAGAACTGACCAGTTATATTAATTTAAAAATGTGCGAAAATTCGTACAAACCAGATAAGCTGGGTCGTGAATTAGATTTGTTTATGTCATCTAAAGTTTCAAGTAGAAATGAAATAAATACGGTTTTCCGACAAAGTAAATTCTTTAAGAGTGGCGTCGACAGAAAGGGGTTAAAAGGTGTAACCAGTGTTTTTTTGTCCGATGTCAATGAAACTAAATGTTCATATTGCTGTGAAAATCATGCTATTCTTTTTTGTACAAAATTTAAACAACTTTCTGTTCATGATAGAATAGAGATAGTTAAAAAACAGCGACTATGCTTTCTGTGTTTAAGAGTAGGTTGTATGGCGTCGAAGTGCAAAGCGAAACCTTGTAAATTATGCGCTAAGAGACACCATGTCCCGTTACATTTCCCCAAACAAAATACGAATTTTCAAACAAACCATAGTAAGTCGAATGCTTTCCATCCATCAACCGAGTCAAGGTTAAATGCGGAAGCGCGAGAATTTAACCCTGCTTTTCCTTATGGAGAGGTTTTGGAGAAAGATAGTAATGCGGTGTTTGCAATTAATCAAAAAAAGGGAACCACTAGTGTGTTTTTGAGTTCCGTGAAGAGTTTTGTAAAAGATTCATATGACGAGAAATGGAAAATAAGAGGTCTGCTTGACGTTGGTTCTATGACAAACCTAATTACGAAAAAATTCGTAGAAAAATTAGGATTAAGAAAAGAAAAAGTAAATATTCTGGTCACGTGTTTAAATGACTCCTCTGTATGTGTTAAAAATTGCGTAACTACGGAAATCTCGAATTCCGATGGTAGTTATAAAAAGAGAATAAAAATGTTTGTTGTAGATAAAATTACTGATTTAACTCCAGTTAAAAATCTAAATGTGAAAGGATTAATTCCTGAAAATATAAATTTAGCAGATGATTCCTTTTATGTGCCAGGTCCCATTGATTGTTTATTGGGTGCAGAAATTTTTTCTGAATTATTGCGTAGTGGACAAATTCGTTCTGAAAATTCTAATCTTATTTTCCAAAATACTGTGTTTGGGTTCGAGGCTTCAGGGAGCAATAGTTTGGCAGATACTGAAGAACGGGTTCATTGTGGATTAATTAAAGGAGATTTAAATCAGACTTTAAAAATGTTTTGGGAATTGGAAAACAATGAGGTAGAGAGAACTAAAAATGAAGAAGCAATTTTTTGTGAGGATCACTTCCTAAAAACGCATTCTAGAGATGAGGAGGGTCGGTATGTGGTTAAAATGCCCCTTAAAAATGAACCAAATTGTTTAGGTGAGTCGAGGGACATCGCTCTAAAACGATTGAATGCGCTGTGGACTCGATTAATCAGAGATCCTCAATATCTTAAGTTGTATAGAGACTTTATACATGAGTATGACCAAGTTGGTCACATGAAAGAGGTTGTCGCAGAGAATGACAACTCGGATATTGCCTGTTATATGCCACACCATGGCGTCCTTAGACCAGAAAAGAGCACAACGAAGCTGAGAGTAGTTTTTAATGCTACCAATCCTACAAGTAATGGGTTATCGTTGATTTCCATACAATACAATGGAGGACTGGTTCAAAATGACCTGTTTACAATTATGATTAACCCTCCAAGCGGTTAGCACGGCTTTTTCTGCCCTACTAGAGAGGCTTCAAAAACGGACAACACGGAATTTTCCGTAAGGCAGGGGACTCACCGAAAATGCACCAAACGTAATTTTACCTCCTCAAGTAACATGTTCGAAAGCGGAAAAGCCGTGTTTTTCCAAATTCTCCCCCCCCCTTTAAAGGCTTAACATCTTGAGAGATAATTAGAGATGGTCGGGGAGACACAATGGACATTGAGGGGAAGTTTTATGGCTCGCGGGGAGACCGGTTCTTCCCCTGCAGCAATCGTAAAAAACTGGGAATAATTTCTTTAAACCCAAGAGCGTACGGAAATAATTGCAAGTCAACGAATTGAGAAAATTAGGGGATAGCTTGATAAAAATCTCATTTTTTTCCTTACCTTAAAATTCTCAAATGGAATTAAGTTTTTATAATGTATGTCTAAATTTTTTAAAAATATCTATAGTATTTAAATTCAAAGTATATATTAAAACATTGAGAATAATTTACTGTTTCATTTTTCTTATTTTAATCAATACTTTCAGGGATTTTTTTTTAAAAAGGATTATTTCGTTATGTGTCAAAAATTAAAAGAAAAAAAAGGTTCAAAATTTAAAATCTTTTAAAATTTTGGACACTTCTAAACATGAATAATTTTAAGCTTCTGTATTACATTATTTGCAAAAAATTTTTACACATTGCTAAAAAAAACACTGTTTAAATCTTTTAGTTTTTTATAATTTTAAAGCCAGGTATTCAGGGCATCTTACATAGAATCCCTAGTTTTGTATTGTTCAGATAACGAATTATATTTGAATTTTAAATGTCTGAACATTAATTTCATTGAAAGAGCACGTAAACTACAAGCTTATATTTTTAAACTTGAATCTTCAAATAAAGAGTAATCAAAAGCATCTGGACAAATTTACAGTTAACATTTGTGCATATAAATAAATATAAAGATCCTTTTTAAATTCAAGTTAAAGAAATATCTATTTATGCAAAATCCCTCATCATTTATGTTCCATTAGTGGTTGTTTGAAGAAAAGGTTATTAAAATTTGACATTTTTATAATCTTAACCAAACAAAACTAGGAGTTTTATATTAGCTGCACTGAAATTCTGCATTTGAATTTCGAAAAAGATATTTATGCGTGTCTCACATGCTCAGTTGAAAAATATATATTTACCATAAATACTAATAATTCTTTGGATATTTAAAAAATATATTTAGATTAAATTTTTAGTACATATATATGTATTCCACTTCTAATATTTTTTCATGTATTCCTTAAATTTCATATTATTTAATTAAGTTAGGGAATATTAACGTCGCTCTCTCTCTCTCTCTTCTCTACTCAACTACTCTAGGGCTTTTGGCGACGGACCTGTGGCCGGGGTAGCCAAGTGGTCAAGGTATCGGATCATGGTTGGCATGCCACGAGTTCGAGCTCAGTGCCACAAAAGACCCGCCGTGTAGGGGGCGATGCACGTTAAATCTGTAGAGAGCTCAAACCTTGGGGAAGTGTGGTAGTTAGGAGAGGGGGCCAGCTCAGGTGTCGCCCTCATCACTTGACCATGCTTCGAAATTACGAGGTCCATCACCAAAAGCCCTCGTGTAGCTGAACAGTGCGACGTTAATATTCACTCATCTTAGAGAGGGACCTCGTAATTTTAAATCATGGTCAAGTGACGAGGACGACGCTTGAGCATCGTTCCACTACACGGCGGATCTTCAGTGGTACTGGGGTCGAACTCATGACACGACAGCTACGAGTCCGTTACCTTGACCATTAGGCTACCGGAGCCTCACAATTTGGTTGAAAACAGCATGTCATGTTTAAAAATATGCTGAAACATTTAATGAACTTGTAATAGATTTTTACATAGAAGATAGATGTGTGAGATGCTAAAACGACAATATGTAAAAGTTATGAGAATATCGATGACAGTTTTTGAAACATTCAATTTAAATTTCAGTTTGAAATTTATTCGTTTTTTTCGCATTTAATATTAAATAGTCGCCATAACAAATTAATAGTTTAACGCATTCATAGATTATAAAAAATAAAGGTATAAATGACATTGTTGGGAATAGTAAGTTTTTATAGCTTTGAATTCAGACTTTTCTTTGCAGGAGTGTAGACTATTAAAAGATTGATGTAGAAGTTAGAAAACTAACATTTAAAATATATGAAAAACAATATCAGCAATTCCATGATCTTGACGAGCAGAAGACGGCATTTTTACTTAGTAGGACAGAGTTAGCATAAGGTAGGAGCTTGTGGAGTAACCAACCAGGCCTCTGCAGTTTTGGCAGGTAATGAACTCCCAATTGTTGTTTTCAGTAAGGAATATAAAAATAACAAATACAAAAATAAGTAATGTAAACTTTATATATTTTAATAACAATGAATTGTGAAATTAATTTCCAATTAATTGTCGCGAGTTGGCAGTAACAACGGTACTACAAACCGTACTTCTTATATATGTATATATATAGGCAATTTTATATTTCGTTCTCGTAAACTTTACTCCTTTTAAAACATGTACTGCCAAAATACTCTCATTTTGTATATTTATAAAATTTTAAAAATATAATGGTTATCTTACACAACATTTTAAATCAGGAGCGGCAACCGTGTAGCTGAGACGTGCCAAACCAATCTATCAATATCATTCAGCGTGCCACTTAGTAGGAAATTTTTGAAATCCTTCAATTCATACGATAATATTTGCAGATTTAAAGAATAGAAGTAAATAATTTAGATTTACTGTTTTATTTTATTTTAATTATGGATCAGTTAAATACATGAAAATAAGCAATATAAAATGTTACTATTTCTTCAACAAAGATAAAAAAAAACACTAAAAATATATGTTTCCAACATATTTATTTAAATAAGATATAGACAAAGTGAACTATAAATGTTTCCCTTCATTACAGTTAAATAAAAATTGTAATGCGAATTAACTCTTTCAACACTTTTCTTTCATATCGCAAAACCAGTGGTATTATCGTGACACGATTCTGAGCATTCAGTTGTTAAACAATTTCTTTGTGGAGTCGAAATATTTTTCATATTAGGAAAGATTTTTTACTTTGATATGCCTAACCAAAAGTGGAAAGCAGAGTACATTAGGAAAGATTTTTTACTTTGATATGCCTAACCAAAAGTGGAAAGCAGAGTACATGCAATTTTCTTTTTTCAACCTTTAAATCCCCTAGCAATAACATTCAATTATTTACAAAATAGCTGTATATTTATCCTTATAATTATCTTTTAGATTATTTCGTAGTTCCATAAATGTCCATAACTCCAGAAGATGTTTGTCAAAAAAAGTCAATTATCAACTTCCATCCACTCAAGAATTGACAAATTTGTAGAGTAGTGCTGAGTACCACCAAGAATTGTACCACGTGCCACAGGTCCATAGATTGCCGACACTTGTTTTAAATGTTCTTATTAACTAACCCTCTCCTATTCAAACACAATTTATATGATAAAAAAAGGGGTTTCACTCATTGGGTAGGGAATTATATTAGATTCAACCATAAGTAATTTTGTGTATCAAAAAAAATTACATTGTTTCGGGGAGTTGTCATTATTCCCCTTAGAGCAAAATGAAAGGAATTTGACATAATTATAGTAAGTTTCTCTAAAAGGGGAAACGTTCACTTTCGAAATACACTGCATAAAGTGGTTTTAGGTGTGTACGAAGTTATATTCACTATTATATCTAAAATAAATGTTGATTTTTTGGTTTTTCATTAAGTTTTGAAGTTATTCCTTCACAAATATACTTCTCCGTTACCTTTCTTTCAAACTATTTTCTTTTGCGGCCACGGTAGTCTGATGGTCATGGTCATTAACTCGTGTCCGATGTTCGAGCCCTGGTGCCACTAAAGCCTAGCGTTGAAGAGGAGCTGATGCACTTTAAATATGTCGAGGCCCAAAGTCCTCACGCTGGTGTGGGGTGGAAGTTTGGAAAGGGAGTTATCAGCTCAGGTATCGTCCTCGTCACTTAACCGCAGTTCAAAATTACGTAGTCAGTCGTCAGTAGCCACCGTGTTGATTTAGAATGCAATATAAACCCTTAACGTGTGCACTTGCGTTAATTCGAGTGCGTTAAACAGTTCCAAATATGCACACTAGATATAATTCGAACACGGTCGCATTTTATGCTGCTGTAATTTTCACACTGAAATATCAGTGAGCGCCGTCTGCACTCATGATGTTTGACCGTTGTTTCTTATATTTTACGATTTAGTCGTGAAACATCAAACACTTGGATAATATAATTGTATAAAAAATTAAGGCGTAAAAGAAATATTTAGATTTTAGAAGCAAATTACAGTGAATTACTAAAAAATTTACATAAAATTATTACAATGAAACAAATATAATCCAGTAGAATCCGAAAACTTTGCCATTTCATTGCGTATTCAAAGATTTAAAAGTCGAGATAAATAAGCTGTGGACATAAAAGATTTACTGACGTTTTATCTGACTTGTAAATTTTAACTGAAAAATGTACATGGCACAAACACAGACATTTGTATCTGTCAGTATCCAAAACACATCATTTACACCGATAATATCTTCCATTTGGAAAACAATTCGGCAACTCTTGAGGAAGTGGGTGGTCGTCCAGAGCTTCTTTCAACGGAATTTCCAAGAAAGGAAAAGCCGTTTTCCAATTAGTTTATCTTTCTCTTTTGAAGCGGTGATGCCCGTTCCTGCCTGAATCACCACTATTTTTTGTGAATAGTCTATTCCAAACAATAATCTCCATTTCTATTGGTCTTACTGCTTCTTACCAAAATCTCTCCCAAATTTCATTGGAAAGCTCCTCTTATAAAAGTTTAAATAAATATATATATAGCTACCATTTGCTTGTCGAATTCTTTTAAGAAGGGCTGTTTGGTTTACCTTAAAAATGAATAGTGATTCTGAAAATGAATGTTTGATTGAAGAGAGAAGTTCGGATGAAGAATTTTCATCCTCTGAAAGTGAGTCTGATGATGATTGCTTGGATAGTGCTAGAGACTGGTGTCAAATAGATGTTACCTCTCCTCTACCTAGTCATCCTAAATTTCCATTTACTGGAAATCCAGGAATAAAAGTATGTATCGGGGATTCTGGAGATCCTTTAGAATATTTCAACCTGTTCCTTGACGATGAAATGTTCTCATTTATTGTAGAGGAAACAAATAGATACGCCGAATCATTCTTTGAAAATACAGAATTGACACCTGCTTCTAGGGCTCTAAAATGGAAAAATGCGAACAAGGAAGAGATGAAAAGATTTATCGCTCTGTTGCTTTTACAAGGCGTAGTACAAAACCTGTGGAAAAGTGGTTTTGGTCAAAAAGACCAATTCTATCCACTCCATTTTTTGGAAAAGTTATGGGTGAGGTGCGATATGGACTTTTGATGAAGTTCCTGCACTTTGCAAATAATGAGTCCAGTAGCGATTTAGATCATAACATGAAGCTAAAAAAAATAAGAGAGTTTCACAATCTAGTAGTACTGATACAAACGTAAACCAGAAATCACCAAGTTTGTAAATAATGTCTATTTTTTTCTCAGTTCCCCTTCGTGGCAGTTAAGCAAGTTTAAGTTTTTGTTGCATGACTTTAAAATACTGTAATGTAGTACTACAATATATTTATTATAATGTAGTTTGTGGTACATTAGGGAAATAGTTAGTTCATTCTGCAACATTTGTATTATGTAGTCTAATTGTAATATCACCTGAAAGCTGGATTTTAGAGATTTACCATTTTCAGTCATATTCCATCCCTTTCAAGTATTATTTCTCACAGTAGACTGCGTACATTTTGGTCATGGCATTTTTCAAAAGGAAAACAAAATTAATGAAACAAAGTAAAGAGCTTTTAAATTAAATAAACTATGTGGCAAAAAATATATTGGTCTTTAAATCAATCTTAATTAAGTAAATGTGAGAAAACTCAAAAACATGAGCAAACAGAAATGATTTTAGAAATTAAAATTGCAGTTAATGGCCATTTCAAACGAAATAATGGATTGTGTTAAAAAAAATATTTTTAATTAATTCAATCTAGGAATGCAAAAATGCTTTAAAATGAAACCGAAACTAAAATCAAAACTCAGAAAATTAAAATTTCTTGAAACCTAATTGGTTTTCAGATCAGAAATTCTGCAGCAAGTTTTCCAAATATATGATCCTTAAAAAAATGCACCCCCTTCCACGATTTTTTTTTATATTCAAGCTATTGTTATGCCTTTAGAAAAATTCTCTATACTTAAGAGAAAATTATTTAAAAACCAAAACTTATGATCCGTTTCTTCCACAGGTGTAATTTTTTTCTAAAACTACACAAAATTTTTAATATAATAGTATTTCAGAAGCAAAAGGTAGGGATTTTTTGCAATATAGAACGAGTTATGATGATGATTATGAATTATTATTGTGTTAATATTTAAGAATAAATAACAATTTGTAGGGTTCTAGTACTGGAATTAAGGATACATTTCTAAGTTAAAATTTTTTGCTTATAAAATTACTTATATTATTAATTATCAGCTAATTGTACTTATGTAAATTGTTTTAAAAGACAAAATTTTTTTTTAATTGGCAATACATCTTTGCAATAACTGAATAGAAAGATATAGTTACCATTTATAGATATGTGCGAATATGTATTTAAAGGATGAAATACTAAATGAACGGAAAGATTAAAAATTAAATTTGAATAGAAAATGGTTAGAAACACTTTCGCCCCAGCACACTTTAAGAAAAATATTTTTTTTTATTGATTGAATGCAGCAGCGCAAACAGGAACTTTTCAAGGAGGGGGTCCAGGGTCAAAGTCCACTATTCTCCTATACTCCAATTCGCCACCTAACACATTCTTTTGATTTTTGGGAACAAAAAACATTCAAAAATTAATTATTGAATGAATAATTAGCATTAATAAAAATAATTATTAATTACAGTTACTTACTGTACAAACTATGCATATATATAATACTTATTATATATGTATGGGATTATAATCAATCGAAAAAAAATCAAGTGCTTTGAGGGGTCTGGACCCAAGAATCCCTTCCCTTGTGTGCACCACTGATTGAGTGTGTATTATGTGTGCAAATGCTGACGTAGTGAGGGTATTTTCCCTCATTGCAAGTTGTTATGTTGATTTATAGCAAAAAAAAAATCATTCAACAGAACAATATAAAGATAAGGATTAAAATTTGCATACATTAAAAGTATTGAAATGACTTTTTATGTTATTGTTAATTAAAAATATAATAAATTGCAGAAATCCCAGTTTTATTTTACAAATTTATTCATCATATATAATGATACGACATTTATTATAATTTTGTTAAATAAAAAAAAATAATCTCTTTTACTTTTTACCTCATAATTACAAGAAAATATTCTTGAGTTTTCTTCGTCTGATATTCAACAATGATTACAGAGAGCTTCTGTGGTTAAAATTGTAACACCGAAATAAAAATGTTCTTTTTAAATTTTTTTTAAAGCTCTTAAAAGTAACAGGAGAAAAAAATAAATTTTCTTTTCCTTTTATATATATTAAAAATATTTTTTCAACTTTGAATGAATCATTTCTTTAAAACTTTATTTTTTACCCTTTATTTGCTTGTTTGCAATAAATTGGGAGAAGTTTCTGTTGGCCGTGAAGTGGATAAAATGTCCATCACACAATACTCGCCCTAGGCAACAGCTGTGAATGAGAAACCTCCCCTTTCCAACAACACAGAAACCAAAAAAGCAATAAAATTGTCCCCTTCAAATCCATTAGAGGACCCCACGCAGTTTTAAGAGGGGAAGGCATAAAACTGTGGTGCGCTTTCGAAGAAGTTCGCAAAATTAAACAGAAACCATTTCGCTACCACTAGCTTTGAAAAAGTAGACCGCTTTCCAAGTGAGTTTCAATTAGCGGGTCATCCACTTAGAGGGTTAAATTTAGAGAGCATCCTTATGCCTTTATCGCAGATGTGAAGATGATGTACCGAATGATACTCATCCATGAGAGCCAACAGCCGTTGCTTAGAATTTTGTGGAAAGAAAGTCCAGAGAATCCGGTGAAAACCTTTGAGATGAAAACAGTCACATATGGCACGGTGAGTGCACCCTTTTTAGCAACGAGAACTTTGCTGCAGTTATCAAAAGATGAAGAGAAGAACTTTCCTTTGGCTGCACCTTTTCTTAGAGAGAACTTTTATATGGACGACGTTCTTTGCGGCGCTGCGTCTTTAATTGAAGCCAAGGCCTTGAAGAACCAACTTTCCTGCATTTTGAAAAAGGAAGGAATGTAATTGCACAAGTGGGGTCGTAGTCATCCGAAACTGGCTTCAAACATCCTCGGAGACTGAGTTCGAGAATCCAATTGAAACCAAGACGTTAGGAGTGTCCTGGAAATCACAAGAGGATTGTTTTATTTTCAAAATTCAGTGGAGTTAAAAGATTCCTACACCAAGAGATGTGTCCTTTCGACAATAGCTAGACTGTTTGATCCATTAGGACTATTAGGTCCAGTAGCTAGAAGTTCCAAGAAGCTCCAAGAGCCAAGATCTTCATGCAGAATCTTTGGAGTCTTAAAATCGACGAGTTGCCTTCTGAGAGAGCCAAAGAGTGGCATCGTTTCCTAGAGGACTTCAACAGTGTAAGAAGTATCTGCATTGGTAGATGTATTGTGCATCCTCAAGCGACAAGGGTAGAACTTCACGGTTTTGCTGATGCTTCAGAGAAATGTTACGGAGCAGTGATATATTGCCATTCTCAATCACCAGATGGTGCAACAATAGTGAAGTTTGTAACAAGTAAAAGCAGAGTAGCACATGTGAAGAGTGCCACAATGCCGCGACTCGAGCTGTGTACCGCCGTTCTTCTTGCAAAGTTGATGAAAAGAGTTGAGACTGCCTTACAAATGAAAACACCCCCCGTGTACCTGTGGAGTGAATCGACTATTGTCTTGGCATGGATCCAGAAGGAGCCTAACTAGTGCTTAAAACCTTCGTGGCAAATAGAGTTGCCACAATCCAACACCTGACTAACACAGAGCAGTGGCATCATGTTTCTTCGAAACAGAACCCAGCTGACCTCGTTTCAAGAAGTCTCGACCCGCCCAGTCTTCCCAACAACTCTATGTGGTGGAATGGACCTACGTTTTTAGCGACGAAAGATTTTCCGGAAAGGAATACCTTTTCATCAGTGACTGATAATGATGAATTTAACTGTGAATTTAAAAGTAACGCAAATCACTGTGTGTGTTGTGTGTGTGTTAATTTAAATCTAACAAACTCAACACATTTATGACTGACCTGTTAACTATAAGTAATAAGTACACTAAAATAATTAGAATGTTAAGTTTTATTTTTAGGTTCATAGCAAATTGCCGAGGAGAAAAAAGGAGAGGACCTTTAGATGTCCAGGAAATCAACCAAGCGGAGATCACCTTAATCAGGATTGTGCAACTACAGGAGTTCAAAAAGGATATAAAGAGTTTGAAAGAAAATAATAGAGTGTCTGCAGAAAGTCTTATAAAAAGCTTAAATCCCTTTTTAGATAAAGATGGTGTTTTGAGAGTTGGTGGTAGACTTTGTAATAGTGATTTGAACTTTGAATGTAAATTTCCTGTAATATTACCTTGTAACCATAAATTAACGAATTTAATTGTAGAATATTTTCACTTAAAATACTTCCATCTAGGTCCACAGGCCTTACTTTATCATGTAAGACAGAAATTTTGGCCTCTTAGAGGACGTAATGTATGTAGGAAAATAGTACATGATTGTCTTGTATGTTTTAAAGTGAAACCTATAACTTGTGAACAAATAATGGGCGATTTGCCTAAAGAAAGAGTTAGGGAAAATTTTCCTTTTGATTGCAGTGGTATTGACTTCATTGGACCGTTTTGGATCAAGAGCAACAAACAGCGTAAAAGTAGTTTGTATAGGACATATGTTTCAATTTTTGTGTGTTTTGTCACTAAAGCTGTACATTTTGAATTAGTGTCGGATTTAACAACTCAGACATTTATTGCCTCATTAAAGTGATTGCTAGAAGAGGAAGACCCTCTCTAATATTTTCTGATAATGGTAAAACATTTATAGGAGCTAATGCCGAACTCAAGAGATTGTACAAGTTAGTGATAAATCCTGATCCTGAATTGGCTGGTTTCTCAGTAGATGAAAATATAAATTGGAAATTTCTCCCTCCCAGAGCACCAAATTTTGGCGGCTTATGGGAAGCTGGCGAAAAGTCGTTCAAATTCCATTTTAAACGTGAGGCAGGCAATTCTAGGTTTACTTATGAAGAGTTTCTAACCACTATGACTCAAATTGAGGGAATTTTGAATTCCCGTCCTCTCACCCCTTTGTCAACGGATATAGATGATTTGTCGGTTTTGACACCGGCACACCTTTTAATTGGAAGACCAATTACTTCCATTAGTGAACCAAATATTATACATATAGAAACAAATAGATTAAACATATATCAGAGATTAACAAAAATTGTGCAGTCTATATGGAAAAGGTGGAGTAATAATTACTTAAGTAATCTTCAACAGAGATCTAAATGGAAATTTGAAAAGGATAACGCTAGAGTGGTTGATTTAGTCCTTATTAAAGAGGATAATTTAGCAGTCAATAAAATGCTAATGGGCAGATTGATCGAGATATTTCCTGGAAAGCATAATAGAATTAGGGTTGTAACGATCAAGACTCAACATGGTGTAGTAAAAAGACCTATTTCTAAAATTTGTATCTTGCTCATGAGAGAATGAATTTCTTTTTGTATTACAAGATTTTACTTATTTTTAAGTTATTGTAATTAATCTTTTAGTATTGTGTGTATTTTAGTGAATTCTTTCTGATTTATAATTATTTTAATAGTGTTACATTTTAATATAACAATATTGTAAAAAGCCATGAAACTTATTGAATGTTGTAACATTGCAATGCCGGGAGGAATGTTTGCGCAAGCGCTGCCTGGACTGCGCATGCCTAGTAATTCTGATGTAACTGTAAAAAGAGTTGTGAGTAAAAAATAAATACCAGTCCACACTAAAAACTGTTCTAATTGAGTGCTGAGTATTCGACGGAGTGAGCCATAACAATATGTTCTTACACTATTGTCTACATTTTTGTAAGATTTAGGCCAACCCTCTTTGATATATTTAACAACTATCTGTAATTCTTTTTTAAATTGTACACGTCTCTTTTCACTCATGGGTAAATGTTTTGAAATGGTATGCACAATATTTAGCATTTCAGGATTATCCCTTACAGTTTCACTAACAGGAAATGCTGATGATAAAGTACCAGCGAGAAACATTTGATTACCTGGTACATAATTTATTTCAAAATCATATTTTAATAATTTTAAAATCATTCTTTGCATTCTAGAAGATATTTTATGCATAGGTTTCTTAACAATTGCCATTAAGGGCTTATGGTCACTCTGTACAACAACTTTACGTCCATATACAAAATTATGGTATTTCTCAAATGAGAAAACAATTGCCAATAATTCTTTCTCAATCTGTGCATAATTTTTCTAACTGTTTGTTAGATTGCGTGAAACAAATGATACCGGTTGACCTTTTTGGATTAAACAAGATCCTAACCCATCTTTTGAACTATCTCACATTGTATTACTATTTCATCAATAACACTAAAAACTTCTAAAATTGGAGCTTTAGCTAACAATTCTTTAATGTTTACAAAGGACAATTCTTGTTCTTTTCCCCAATTAAATTCTACATTTTCATGAATGATTTCTCTTAATGGAGCAGTAACTTTAGATACATTGGGTATAAATTTTGAAAGAAAATTCATCATGCCCAACAATCTCCTAACTTCAGTTTTCGATTTTGGTGTTGGCATCTCAACAATAGCTTTTATGTGATCTGGATCAGGTTTTATACCTGATTTAGATATAATATGACCTACATATTTTACTTCAGACACCCTATATTGTAGTTTATCTGTATTAAACTTTATATTTAATAATTTGGTCCTTTCAAGAACTCTAGACATAATTGCATCATATGAATCCTCATCAAATCCTGCAACAATAATGTCATTAAAATAAATTTCTACTCCTTCAATATCTCCAAAAAGCTTTTTTCTTTTTTAAAATACCTCAAGTGCAGAAACTATACCAAATGGCATTTTGTTGAATTTGTACCTTCCAAAAGGTGTATTAAATGTACAAATTTCAGAACTAACTTCATCTAAAGGTACATGCCAAAAACCATCTTTCAAATCTACAACTGAAAATATTTTCTTGCCCTCTAATCTACTAATGATATCATCTGTACAAGGAATTTGATAATGTTCTCTTTTAATTACTTTGTTAATCTAGTAACTTCTTATATCTAGAGTCTAAACATAATCTTAAATTTCCATTGGGTTTTTCTACAATGACTAAACTTTGCACTCAATCAGTTGGCTTATTATCTTTTGACACTATTCCTTCTTTTTCTAATCTATCTAGAGTACTTTTTAATTTTGGCTGCAAAGCCAGAGGAACACGTCTTGGTGGGTGAATTACTGGTACAGCATTATCTTTTAAAGTAATGTGATATGGTTCATTTGGAAATTCTCCTACCCCAGTAAATACACCTTTATATTGCTTAATTAACTCATTTTTACTTATACTACATTCAATAGCATCAATTCTTTCAATAAGTTTTAATTCCTTACAACATCTTAACCCTAATATTGGCATTTACTACATAGAAAGGTAAAGGAGCATTTTTGAGTAGAGCAATTAATTATAAGGGAACCATTTGGCTTTAAATTAAAATTACCATATGTAGTTAGAGATATATTAGTTTTACTAAGTTTTGGATTAACTTTAAACATACTCAAAATATACAGTGGCAAAATATTTACTTCAGCTCCAGTATCCAGTTTAAAATTTACATCAAAACACTTATTTACATCTAATGAAACATTTTTATACCAAGTTGTTTCACTTACCATTTCTACATTCTTAAAATTAGAGTCTGTACTAATTTTTATTGCACATTTAGTTTCATTTTCATTCACACAATCAATATAAACGGTTCATTTTCAGGAAAGTTCATTTCATGAATGTTCTTTGTACTCTGGAAACATTTAGCAGCAAAATGGTTTTTCTTCTTGCACTTGGCACAAATTTTCCCGAACGCTGGACACTCTCGAGGCTTGTGTTTTCGTTCACACATTTTGCAGTTGTACTGGGTCTTAGGCTTGTTCTGATTCTCCTTCACGAAGTTTATTGTGGCTATATCGTACTTCATATTTCGGATTTGTTCTCGGCTCGCAATCGCTTTTTCCATGTTGAGGTTATTTTATCTCAGGAGTCGTTCTTGTAACCCACTGTCTTTAATTCCCTGGACGATGCGGTCTCGAATTAATCCATTTTCTTGCTCTGCAAACTCGCACGTGGATGCTAGAGTCTTTAGCTGAGTGACATATGTCTCAATTGTTTGGCCCTAAATGAAAAAAAATTTATAACGCTCATAAACAACATTCTGTCGTGGTGAGCAATATTCTTCAAATTTTTGAAGAACATCCGAAAAATTCGCTTTCGATTCTAACTTGAAGGTGTTGTATATTTCAAGTGCTTCACTGCTTAATAAATTCAACAGGATTGCAACTTTAATTTTATCTCTTCGATCGTCTTTTTCTGTTGCAAGCAGATAATTCTCCAGTTCTTGCCTCCATTTTTCTTTCACATTTCCCAGCGAAAATTGCAGCAGAGCAGGGGCTCGGAAGGCTTCCATAACGTGCGTGGATATCTTTTCAATCCGATATAATCGCTTATACTACTGTCACCATGTTATGTTTCTTAGTTTCAGAATGTTCTTCAGAACATTTGCATTTGAAGCGTTCAGACAGTTCTTCGTTATATTATTTTATTAAGCATGAGGTGATAACGTCATCTCACAACAGCAGTTCAGTTCAGTTCAGTGAAAACACTGAAATAGTAGAGACTTGGCTAACGCCTTATGCTCCGATAAAATTTTGATTAGTTTTTAATCCAAAATGTAACACACAGTTCGTGATTGCACTGTTCATCAGTAATTTGAATTATCGCTTTGTACTTCAACTAAGGATGATGAAAGTAGAGTATAGAGTAACTCGAATTTTAGAATATATTGGATGATGTCAGAAATTTTTCAACTTTTTCAACATGCTCTATTGTTTTACATTTCGCTATTGAGGAATAAGACCATTCTCCGTGGATGGAGATAAAATTTTTCAAAATTTCACGCTGCGATTTGTATTTGATACAGTTTAATATAAAATGTTCACTAGTTTCTGGTACTTTACAATCTGCACACAAAGGAGAATCTGTTTGTTTAAAAAGGAAATATATATCATTTATAGGTAGTTTTTAGCTCGCAAATTATTGATTAAAACTTCTGTATTTCTATTTTTTGCTGCCTGTCTGTTCCATTTTTCAAGATGAGAGATATAAAAATAATTTTTGTCTTTTGCTCTTTTTCCATATTTCTTCACTTTTGTTTTTGTGTTGTTTTTTGAAATATGTATGTAGATCTTCCCAAGTTATCCAAGAAATAATATTCCACGGCTCTGGAGAGGCTTTAGCTAATTTATCAACTTCTTCATTAATCCCTATTCCCTTGTGAGCTGGTACCCAAATGAATGTAATTGATTGAGCTATTTGGAGGCACTGATGTAAAGTTGAATTTAAATTTAATATTATCGTATTGGATTTTCTATTAATATTTTGGATGCTTTTTAGGACTGATAAGCTGTCCGTCAGGATGATATAGTTTTCTGTGTGTTTCAGAAACCCAATTTTTTAAGGCAGTCCATATGGCTATAGCTTCAGCTGTGAATATTGAAATAATTTCTTTCAGTATGAAATTTTGTCGAATTTTTTTCTTAGGGATCAAAATTCCTATTGATGTTTGATTAGTATTTTTTGAACCATCGGTTGCTATTATGATATTGTTATTAAATTTTGGCTGAATGTAATCATTAAACATATTTTGTACTATGTCATCTGGAAGATCCTTGTTTTGAAATGGTAGTTCATGAGTATAGATGTTTATCTTGCGATTATCATAGATTGGAGGAGGAGGGATCCATTGAAGAATATCTACTTTAGAGACACAATTCTTGGAGCAGGTTGATCGTCTTTTGAAAAATACTGATCTCTTTTTCTCTATATTTATAAAAAAATACTATTTATATTCCAAAATAACCTTGCGTTCGGTGACCAGTCTTTTAATGCTATTTAATTGGTTATAAATTTTTGGCAAAGGAAATTATGGCGAGTATTTATACTTCCATTCATAGACTCTGCTCTTAATAAATCCAACGGGGTATTTCTTGGGAGACCTAGGGCTAAACGTAAGGCAGCATTGTAAATCGGTTCTAGTTTCTGTCTGTTGCTATTGCTAGAAAAGGAAAATAGTTGACTTCCATAGTCAAAGATAGAACGGATTGTGGCATTAATAATATTTAAAAGATGATCAGATCTTGTTCCTATTTTCGGAGAAGATAAGGCTTTAATGACATTTAAATATTTAAATCCTTTTTGACGTAGGTAATTAATGTGATTTTTCCAGGTGATATTGGGGTCGAAGATGATACCCAGGATTTTCAGACTCTTCACTTCGGGAATAGGTGTGTCGCATATTTTAAGTAATGGAGGTATTGTGCTTCTTTTTCTGGAAAAGTTGATTAGACTGCTTTTTTCTGGAGAGGTGGATAATTTCCATTTGTGAATCAAATTTTTTTATCCTTGACTCTTACTTTCCATTTAACTGTGAACTGAATTTAATAAAGTTATTTGATTATATATATAATATTATATGAATATTTAAAAAAAATTGAAAAATAAAAGTTATACCATCCATGTGAACAAAGTGGAAGGTTCTTTTAATAAAGAAACATATTTTTTCTCCTTCTGTATTCTTGGATTAGGAATTAATGTAAAAATTATTGATAAAAAAGATGCAACTTTTTTGAAGTAGTTTTTATTCTGTATATTTTTAAGTTTGGTTTGTGTCATGTTATTTCATATTAAGCTATGAAGTTTTGCACTTTACATTCAGTATTACAATGCTACCAACATGTTTAAGAAAATTTAGATGTTTTATTCTGAAATTAAAAAATATATATGCTTTTATTAAAAAAAAATTTCTGTCCTCATTCTACTTTTTTTATTTCAAACATTAAATGTTATCCGAAAATAAAAACACATTAAAAGTTTGCTACATATCCACATAAAAAATATTAGTTATATAAGCTACAGTGTGTTATGTTTGCTTTTTACAAGATAAATTGCAATTACATGATATAACAGCATCTGGCCAAGGTAACTAATGATAGATGTTGCTGTATGCATTTTATTGTTATAAAAAATTTATTTATTCAGATTTTCTTTTTATTTAAAAAAAATTATTAGATCAAGCATATTCTTCTAATTTATTTTATAAGATTTCTTCAGTTAAGTACAGTTAATTATTGATCCAATAAATGAGAACAGGAATAAGAAAAATTAAAATTGGTATACTTAAAATAATTCTTTATTACTGATTTTTAAAAATTAATACAGGTTAAAATTGAATAATATTTAAAATCCATTTAACTTTGATAAAATAGTATAGATGTGTACAAATTGTGTGAATGGTACATATACAAGTGAATTTAATGTCAATATAGTGATTATGTTGTCGAAAGAAAGAAAATACTATGAAAATGTAAGAGCTTATAAATTTTAAACTGAATATAAGTTTATATATTTTTTGAAGTGATGAGAGAGTTTCAGATTTTTGGATAATTATTATAGAATTATAATTTTTAGTATTTTAAATGAAATTCTAATTAGTTGTTTTTCTCTAAATATGTCACCATGTTTTATATCATATTTCCGTAATACATTGTGAGGATTAAAGTTGTACACCTTTAACTGTTTTAAGTTAAGAGTTTTGCCATAAACTACATGAAAAGTATTTAGTTCTTTAAAAGGGATATGTCGACAGGGAGCTGTAATTGGTTTGGCACTGACCTTATACGCCTAAGTTTGTGGGTCCAAGTCGGTGGATTTTCCTGTTGCAAAAATCGACATCGTCCATGTCGTATGATTATATGACATGTTAAAGCTCCTCTGAGTGCCTGTTTGGCTTGGCAAAATTAAATTAATTCTTAATACAGTTTCACATTATCAGAACTCGGGTGCCTCCCTCTGGTGAGGAAACTGGGCATCCAGATTACATTGTGACAATTGATATCCACTTATATGGAGCTGTACTAAAGTGATACCAACTCCTGGGAAATATACTAGGTCTGCAAAGGTAATTATATATTTACTAACTGCAGCCCCATTAAAGAGGAGGGGGGAAGAGATGTATGTGTATCTCCATTAATTTTATAGTGGTTTGAATCAGTTTATGTTAACATTTTTATCTTATTTTATTTATAAAAAAAGAGTTAATTTTGTTTCAAAATCAAGGTAATGCTCTCTTTTTTTTAATGACTAAGAAGTTTAATAAAAAAAATTTGAATTGTTTTTTTTTTGAAAAATTATGTAATATCTTTAAAAGATGTTTTTGTAATTTTAGATTGGAATATTAGATTTATTTAGTTATACATGTGGTTCTCACCCAATGCATATTTGACCAAAGGGCACTAAAACTCGCAAATTTGAAACTTTAATGCACATTGATAAAACATTATAGATCACTGACAAATAAACAGTACAAGCCTTTTGGTATCTACATATATACAGTGGTGGCAAAAAAATCCTTAATACTCATTTTGTGTCTTTGAGTTGGATGTAGTTTTTTGTTATGAAATTGTCCTTCTAAACTATATTTATTGATTCTAATGTATTTAATGCTCATTTCAAGTCTGTTATTAGCTTTTTAATCCCACTAGTATTTTTACAGTACAGCTGCTTGAACACTAGAATGTATTGCATATACAAAATAACACGATGTAGAAAAACCTAATATACAAAGTAGAATAACACAAAACAAACATGGCTTTTGAAAACTACATGATTGTTGCATGTTTGAACATCAATATTTTATGAGCCAGTCATTTGCTCTAATTACGACTCTACATCTTTTGGGCATGGAATGTACCAATTTCAAGAGGAGTTCTTTCTTGACAACATGGTTGAAAGAAAATTTTAAAAATTCAATCAATTTGAGCTTTGTTCGAAGTTTTCTTCCAAATATCATAACTAATGTTATGATATAGGTGCCCTATCAGATAAAGACCTGAATCAGGAGACTGTAAATTTTATCACAGTGTTGTCTTCAAACCATTTTTTGATTACTTTTACACTGAGCATTATCGTCTTGAAAAATATATGACTGATCTCCAAAAATATCACCCAATGTTGGTAGCAAATTCATTTTGTAATACTTAACAGGGGAGGGCACGAACGACTAAGTAAATTCATTTGGGGACGAGACTTCGTGTAATAGTAGTACTCCTTTAAGGTGATCAACCCCCAATGTAATAGCGCCAAATGGCCAGTCAATTCGGGGAAAATAGCCTTCGAAATTCATGCTTAGCTTTTATACAATTAAATTTCAATTTTCTCCAGCAATGCAGTGGCTTGATTGGTAGAGAACCTGTTTACCACGCGACCGGCCAAGGTTCGAGTCGCGCAAGCGATTCTTTTTGTTTGTTTTATTTTTAAATTCACTCTTCAGCAAAACGCGTTTAATGAAGTTATCACTTCAAAAAAAGTGTACTTAGGACCACACAATAGAAGTGAAAACTTCTAAATTTCCAATTTGAATATACATAAATAACTGCGTTTATGTTATATAATGGATTAGTTCGGTAAATACAAAACAATATACTGTCGTATAAATATTTTATTCTTATGTCTGTACTCATAAAATAATATTGGGACTTAAGTATTATATCGCAACGTTCTAGGCAACTTCCCAACCCCGATTTTGCACATGTCGTATGCGCTGATTTGGCAATGAAGTACTTCGTTTCATGTCGCCAATAGGCTGCGATAATGCGTAAGTATCATAATATTAGTTGCAAAATATACATACACGCATCATATATGTGTGAATTAATTTTATTCTAAGAAGGAAACAAAGGAACTAGTTTGTTATCCGGGGTAATGGCGCCAAACGGCGCTTCTTGTTGCTGGAATGGAATCCAATATGGCGGCCTAGCGGCAATTTAATGATACACAATAATTTTAAAGAATTGCTTTGAATTTATTTCAAATGAAGGATGTAGTTAGAGATTGAGAATAACCTATATCAATCAATAATGAATATCAATATAATAAAAAGTAACATGTACTAATAATAGTATTATAAGCAGCGCATAATATTTGTTAGTTCTGTTAATGAACAGCGCCCTCTAGCGGCTTGTAAAGAAAAACGTCAGTGTAAATGTAACACTCACTCCGAGAGGTTGTGTACGGAGTAGAGAGAAAGATTAAAAATATTACAGTCCACTGCGTGTGTTTACTGTGTGTGTTGAGTCAATTCATGGTCCACCTCACCGGAGGAAAACGACCTTATGGATATGAGAATTTGTGAAACCGTGGATTATCAAAATTCACAGTGAAAAAAAAATATAAAAGTGATTTCCAAAGTGTGAATAGAGTAGCGAGCAGCGTGAAACAGCGATCTGAGGAGGTAGGTGCAATTAATTGATCCTTCTATTAGTGTCCTTAATTCATAAATATGTCTTTAAATAAATTAGGGAAAGATGAGTTAAAAATCGTTGCGGAAGAGTTAAATTTAACTGTACCAGAAGGAGCAAAAATCGCTGGCTTAAAAAACTTAATTGTAAATAGTGACGCTTACAAAAATGATAAAGAGTTAGTTCAATCTGCAATCGATTATGCTTTGGCGGAAATTAAAAATAATAGATTGGATAGTGAAATTAAGTTAGAATTTGAACGAATTAAATTAGCGCAATTGCAAAAACAATTAGAGCTTGCAAATATCCAGAAGAATTTAACTCAAAATTCCGATATTCGAAACTGAGTGTTTTTGAAACTGCCGACAATAATAATGTTGAGACTTTGTTAAAGTCCGTGAAAACTTTAACAATACCCGTACCTTCAAGAGTGGAATCATATAATTTATTTTTCCAGTCGCTTGAAAAAGCATTCAAAATAAAAGAGGTTCCCGAACAATTTAAATGCGAAATTCTTTTAAATATTCTAGGTGAGAGAGTTAATAATTTACTTGTTCATGTTTCCGAAGAAGAGTTAAATAATTATAGTAAGCTTAAAGATTTAGTATTAAAAGAATTTTCTCCCACACCACAAGAATGCTATAATAGATTTCAGAAAGCGCAAAAATTAAGTTCAGAGAGTTATGTGCAATTTGCATCACGATTATGCGCGACATTTGAGTATTATTGTCAGCTGCGCAATGTGAATGATTTTAAATCATTGTGTGAGTTAATTGTATCGGATAAAATAATGAACACACTGGACAGAGAATTATTGTCTCACATGAGTATAAAACAGGGAGAGAAATATTTTAAACCCCATGAGTTAGGGCGTGAGTGTGATATATATTTGTCATCGAAAGGCAAAATTAAAAATGAGATATTTTCTAAGCCCTTTTGTGAAAATGCAAGCGTTTTAATTATAATAAACAAAACAAATTTAATGCTAAAATACCGCGAGATGCATCGAATGTATTTTTTTCCGAGTTAAAAAATGATAAATGTGTATTGTGTAAAAATAATGTAGTTCATGCTTTACAATTTTGCCCACAATTTAAAATGTTTTCTGTAAACGAAAGAGTAGAATTTGTTAAAAATAATAGACTTTGTTTTAAATGTTTTTCACCTCAATGCAGCGTTAGTAGATGTAGATCAAAAAATTGTTTCTGCTCGAAACCGCATAACAAACTATTACATTACCCCAGAGAAAGGAAAGGGAATTCCTTCTTCCCCCTTGAGACGATGACAGACGTTAACCAGGAACCCCGATTCGCCTTGAGTTCTTTCGTTCCGAAAGAAGACGAAACACAGATCGTGGCAACGGCGTGTTTTAAAAACAAATGCCTTTTGAGTACTGCTTTAATTCTAGTGAAAGATAAATATTCAGAATGGCAGACATTTAGAGCCTTGTTAGACTCGGGAAGTGAAACTTGTCTAATTTCAAATGAGTGCGCGAATAAATTACGACTTAAGACCGAAAGAATAAATACATTAATCTCGTGTTTAAATGATGCTTCTATGGTAGTAAATGGGTGTGTTAAAGTGGCGATTTCTAATCAAAATAAATCTTTCGAAAGGGTATTGGATATGCTCGTAGTTAAAAAAATCACTGATTTTATTCCGCAGAAAGCGTTAGAAATAAATTCTGATTTTTATAATTTTGTGGAATTAGCGGATTCTAAATTTAATGTTCCCGGCAAAATTGATTTATTATTAGGTGCAAATATATTTTATGAGTTATTGAAACCGGAAAGAATTAAAATAAAAGATTCGCAATTACTGTTAGTCAACAGCGTATTTGGTTATATAGTAACGGGTAATTTAGATTCAATAAATGAAACTAAGGTTCACTGCGGTTTGATTCGTGATGAGGATTTGAATAAAAATTTAGAAAAATTTTGGAAATTCGAGGAGATTGAGGAACCGATAGTTAAAAATAAAGAAAGGCTAATTTGTGAGGAACATTACGCGAATACTCATTTTAGAAATAAAGAAGGTAAATATGTAGTATCTATGCCCTTAAAAAAGGAACCCTCGTGTTTGGGTAATTCGAAAGACATAGCCCTCAAACGACTTGGATCGCTGTGGAATCGCTTAGCTAGAGATGATAATTACTTAAATTTATATCGTGAATTTTTAAGAGATTATGAAAGACTGGGTCACATGAAGGAAGTGACTAACGAAACTGATCCAGATATAACATACTACGCTACCCATCATGGAATTTATCGTCCAGAAAAGTCCACAACAAAACTTAGAGTTGTCTTTAACTGTTCTTCGTTAACTGATAATGGAATATCTTTAAATGACATTCAATATAATGGAGGAGTGATACAAGAGGACTTATATGCGCAAATGCTCAGGTTCAGAACTTACACGTATGCATTTACAGCAGACATTAAAATGATGTATCGAACTATATTAATTAACCCTAAACAGCGTAATCTGCAGAGAATCGTTTGGTGTGAAAGTGAACATGAATCACCCAAAATTTACGAACTTTCAACTGTTACCTATGGCACTGTAAGTGCTCCCTACTTAGCACAGAGAACTTTAACCCAATTGTCAATGGATGAAGAGGCTAACTTCCCTATAGCAGCTTCCATTTTACGGAACAACTTGTATATGGACGATGTCCTTTGTGGTGCTGCAACGTTAGAGGAGGCAATTGTTCTCAGACAACCATTAAAAGGAATTTTGAAAAGTGCTGGAATGGAGTTGCATAAACTTTGCGCCAATCACGAGAAATTGTCACCGAATCCCGAACAGAATTACAATTTTGCAACTTTAACAGAGACGAAAACGTTAGGAGTGTCGTGGAAACCGAACCTAGATTGCCTTTTGATTAAAGTGAAAGTCTGTTTGGACAGTTCTTATACTAAAAGAGACGTCTTGTCTACTATTGCCAAGATCTTTGATCCTGTTGGACTGATGGCACCAGTAATTTCCAAAGCAAAGATTTTCCTCCAGCGTTTGTGGAGAAGCAAGTTGGAATGGAATGACCTTCTGCCAGCTGAAGAATATCGAGAATGGCAACAATTCCTAGTATCTTTAGAGAATATCAACAATATAGAGATACCAAGGCGTATTCTTGTCGCTTTTCCAGAAGTTACTGAGATCCATGGCTTTGCTGATGGCTCAGAGCGGTGCTATGGTGCAGCAGTTTACTGCAAATCTAAAAATTTGAAGAGTGAAACTTTAGTTCGGTTAATCACAAGCAAATCGAGAGTAGCGCCTATTAAAAGCCTGACAATTCCCAGACTTGAATTGTGTGCTGCAGTGCTATT
Organism: Trichonephila clavipes; assembly: GCA_019973935.1. NCBI lineage: Eukaryota > Metazoa > Arthropoda > Arachnida > Araneae > Nephilidae > Trichonephila > Trichonephila clavipes. The sequence continues at coordinate 232,098 of BMAU01002453.1, forward strand.
GGCAAAACTGGTGAAAAGAGTTGTAGCTGCTTTACAACTAGAAACTGCTGAAGTATATCTTTGGTCGGATTCGATGATCGTCTTGGCGTGGCTTCGAAAGGAACCGATGGACTTAAAGACCTTTGTTCAAAATAGGGTTGCCAAGATACAAGAACTCTATCCTAATCAGTTATGGAGACACGTACCATCTGATCAAAATCCCGCAGACTTAGTCTCCCGAGGAGTCGATCCTGAGAAACTTTTGCAACAAAACTTATGGTTTAATGGACCAACATTTCTTTCAGGTGATGACTATCCAAATCGAACTATAAACTGTAGAGAGAAGTTAGATGAATATAATTCAGAACTGAAAAACTGTGTTAATGAACAAATTGAAAACTTTCAATCGGTGCTTAATATTCATGTTAATGATTTTTAAACGACCTTCTTAATCTAAGCAATAATTATATAACTATTTTACGTGTATTAAGTTTTATTTTCAGGTTCGTGGAAAATTTAAAGGAATAAATAAAGTGGCTGGTCCACTCACAACAAAAGAATTTCAGAAAGCTGAAACATATCTAGTGAAAAAGGTGCAAGAGCAAGAATTTTCCAGTGATATTAACCATCTTAAAAGTAAGGGAAGTGTGCTACCAAACAGTAAGTTAAAGACATTGAATCCCTTTTAGATGACAACGGTGTCTTAAGAGTAGGAGAACGATTGTGTAACTTAGAGTTAAGTTTCGACAAAAGCACCAGATAATTTTACCAAAAATAATAGATTAACTTTAATAATAATAGAATATTTTCATAAGAAATATTTACATGTGGCAACTGTATCTTTACTGAATCATTCGGGAAAAATTTTGACCGTTGAATGGTAGGTCAATGTGCAGAAAAATTGTATATAAATGTATTGTATGTTTTAAAGCGAAACTAATTGTGTCAACTCAAATTATGGGTAATTTGCCAAAAGAGAGACTTATTACTGATTATCCATTTAATTGTTCAGGAGTAGACTTCTGTGGTCCTTTTTTCATTAAAAATAAAGGACAACGTAAAGGAAAATTGTTTAAAGTGTATATTTGTATTTTTGTGTGTTTTGTGTTTAAAGCGGTACATATTGAGTTATTATCAGATTTAACATCGCAAGCATTCATTGCCGCATTGAAAAGGTTTATGGCTCGAAGAGGCAAATGTGCAAAACTGTTTTCGGACAATGGTAAAAATTTCGTCGGAGCTAGCAATGAAATTAAAAAACTCCTTGAAATAGTCAGAAAACCAGACGAAAAATTAGCTAATTACTTAGCAGCAGAAGGAATAGAGTGGAAATTTATTCCTGCGAAGTCGCCCAATTTTGGAGGTCTTTGGGAAGCGGCCATAAAGTCATGTAAATATCACTTAAAAAGAGTTGTGAATGGAATTAATTTAACGTACGAGGAACTACTTACGGTCACTGTACAAATTGAGGGAATTTTAAATTCTCGACCGCTTTGCCCCCTATCAAACAATGATGATGATTTCCAAGTGCTTACACCAGCTCATTTTTTAATTAATAGGTCTTTAAATTCGCTAGAAGAGCCTAATTTGACAAAATGTAAAGAGAGTAATCTCAAAAAAGTGGCAAAAAATAACTAAGATAGTTCAATTAATGTGGAAATTTTGGAGTCGTAATTACTTGAATCAATTACAACAGAGAGGAAAATGGATGTTTGAGAAGAATAACGTTAAAATTGAGACTTGGTTTTAATAATTGAAGAAAATTTACCAACATATAAATGGGCATTAGGTAGAATCGTAGAATTGTATTATGGCGAAGATAAAAAAGTGCGTGTAGTGAAAATTAAAACTCAGTATAGTACATGTAAAAGAGCCATATCAAAAATTTGTGTTTTACCAATGGAAGATCCTTAAATATAATTTGAATTTTTCATATAGTGTACCATTGGTGGTGTGTAAATTTACTCATTGTTAGTAAAGTGATTTTGTATTTGTATAAAAAAAAATATTGTTATTTGTGAAATCTTGAATTTATATAATGATTTATATATATGTAATTGTATTTCTTGAGAATTGTCAAGTGTTGAATGTGTGTAAAGTGTTCTAAATGTAACCAATATGAATGTTAATTTAGTAACAATGATTGCATGGTTAAACCAGTGCAATGTGGGGCGGTATGTTAGTTCTGTTAATGAACAGCGCCCTCTAGCGGCTTGTAAAAAAAACGTCAGTGTAAATGTAACACTCACTCCGAGAGGTTGTGTACGGAGTAGAGAGAAAGATTAAAAATATTACAGTCCACTGCGTGTGTTTACTGTGTGTGTGTTGAGTCAATTCAATATTATAATAAAATTTTATCGTAATTATACGTAATATTCATATAGTACGATTTAATAATTATTAGAAATAATAATCATGTGATATAATTTAATAGTAATTATAAAAAAGAATGCACATGAATACTCGTATAACATAATTATAAGTAACAGCATAATTATAAATACATAACATAAGAATACCTATAAATAAACAAAAAATAGTAATAATAAATAAGTAACAAAATATGTAATATTTATAAATAAATATTAAAGTAACAATTATAAATAACGAATATTATGATTATTACATATAGTAATAATTGCATAATATATGTTAAACTTAATAATGAATATCAATTAAAAAGTACTGAAAGCTTGCAATATCAAGTTCCTTCAACGAGTTTCATCGAAAAAAGAACGTAAAAAAACATTTTTAAAACGAAAATAAACGATTTGCAGCGATAATTAAAAGCAACACTTATTATTTTAAGAAAAAAATATTCTAGATCTCGTATCAGAAATATCCATATTCAAAAATAGAACAGAAGGCGGTAACAATTACACTGAAAATGGTTAAATTTTTAAAGAAATCGTCTGAAATTAATAGGGTTACTGCGGGAAAAAAACCAATAAAAGTTATTTCTAATATACGTTATCCCCATGGCAACCACATCGACAGACGATAAAAATATGAAGGTAACCTTATTGTAATGTTATCGCCCATCTTGGCGAACATAAACAACTTGGCGCTGTTACCCCGGATATCAAACTGGCACCGAAACAAATTATTTGTGCAGTTTTATTGAAGGGATACTTTCAGCATCATAATACGTTAGGAGTCGGCCGCCAGTGTGCAAAGACGCCCATAGAGAGTTTTGACGTTATGAACTCGTCTAAAACATTGATAGAAAAAATCCCTTCTTTCCTCTATTGTGTTTTTCTAAATTGAAATATTGCACATCAAATTGGAACAATCCCATGTCTTAAGTCAGTGCGGCTCTGGCACAAACATCCACGGATTTCATTTGAAAAAAAATTCATCTTATTTTGATAAACTAAATCTCTTTTATAAATTAAGAACATGTATAGTTTTTTGTTTAAGTTAAAAGATAGATAGGGAATTAAAATTTTATATTGTAAAAATACGTAACGAACATCGAGTTTAATTTTATTGGTTTTTGTAAACGCAAACCATGCACAAGCTACCGGCTGAAATGGTTCGCATCTTTTCGGATACAAAGGCGTGCGCGCGCATACTTTTATTAAAGTAGTGGGGGTACATATTGGCATCACAGACCAGCAGTTGCAGTGTGAACAGTTTTGTCTTACCTACCATGTCTACCGTTGCCCTGTCTTATTAAAAATTGTATTTTTCAATCTAGCTGCACGTCTTATAGGTATTTTTATATGATTTTATTACACCTTCTATTGTCATGATAACTGTAACTGTGAATGTGTACTTGTGTTAACTGTGTATTGTAACTGTATATGATTGCTTGTGTTGTTGCTGTTGTGGGTGACTTTTGACTGCGGAGGAGTACTGTGAAGGTGTGCTAAAAATATTGGATAGTGTTGACTTTTCAAGCGGGTGAGATCGTTTTGAATTTTTATTTTGTATTGAAATTTGGTTCATATAATTTTTATTCTTTTTCGGATAAGAGCTTTTAATTTAATTATTTACACAAGATAGTGTATTCATACAATTTTGAGTGTTGGAGTAGGGAAGACAAAATGGGTGACTACCCTCACCCAAATAATAATATGGAAGTGGAACATGGAAATTCAAATTTTTCATTCAATAAATATAGGTGTAATCTCCCAGATATAGAATTATTGACCAAGTTTTTGCGGAAAGACAAAATTTAAACACGTGTCTAAATATTACAATTTTCTTAAAATCAGAAAATGGCTTTCAGAATGGTAATCCACTTAAACTAAAAGAAAGTATAATGAAAGAGTTCACAATTAAAAAAAATATTCTAAGTATAAGCAAAACAAGAAACGGTGAGATCATAATTAAAACAAATAATTGCGAGACCGCCAAAGAAGCTTTAAAGATTAAAGAAATTAATGGTGTAAAAATAAGTACAAGATTGTCCTTTACTGGCCTAACCACTAGTTATATATTGCAGGGAATAGACACAGAATATACAATAGACGACATAAAATCGGAATTAGAACATTACAATTACGCAATTTTTGATATCCAACGCTTTACCAAAAAAAAACCAGAATCTGGATTTAAACCGATCAAAACAGTTAAAGTTACCCAAATTAGATGCAGTATTACCGAAAGAGTTCCTATTGGATTTGAAATAATTAAAACTACTCTTTACTATGAAAAACCTAGGCAATGCACAAACTGCTGGAAATTTGTACACATTCAAAAATTTTGTAGAAGCGCAATAAAATGCCGAATTTGTTCACTGAACCACTCTGAAAACGAATGCAAAGAAATAAAAATAAAAAAATGCAGCTCTTGTGGAGAGGAGCATGAAGCTAATGATAAAGATTGCAAAAGATATCAAGAAGAAATTGAAATCTTAAAAATTAAAAAGTACAACAACAAATCTCGAGAAACGAAGCAGTTGAAAAATTCCAAAAGGAAAAAAACATCATACTCGGCCAAAACATGTAATGATCAAACAGAGAAGATAGAAAATTTGAAGAAAACAATAACATATTCGAAAAGAAATTAGAACAAATAGTACAACGCTTCACGTCAGAACTGAATACCGTGGTAGCACAAATAAATTTAAGATTTTCTTCCCTAATGAATACCATGGAATCCACCCTAAAAAAAGTTGCATCCAATATAAAACAATTCAAAAAGATGATGATTGTCTAATAAATAGAAAACAGAATGAAAAAGCAAAAAGATTCAAGAAAATATCAGAACAGAGGAGGAAACACATTAGATAGTGTAGTAGAAAAAAATAAAGGAACTCTCTTAAATAAATCAAATTTTCCTACATTCTCGCTAAAAACTCAATATTAATCTTTCTTTTTTCGAATTTTTAAACTAATTCGTAGCATTGCACCTTTTTTTCCTGATTTAAATCATGAACATAATCCAATGGAATGCACGTGGAATTAAAAACAAGAGGTCTGATATTCTTTTCGCTCCAATTTTTCAAAAAGCAATATTTTAATAATTCAAGAAACCTGGTTACATCCAAATGATATTTTCACAATTCCCAATAAGAATATATTCAGAATTGATAGAGAAATCAAAAGAGGAGGAGGGCTAATGATAGTTTTAAATAAAGATATTAGCGCAATAAAAAAAAATATTCTCAGAAATTAGTGAAGACAGAAATTTTAATAGTCAGAGTTCAAATAGATTTAGTTCCTATCACAATTTTTAATATATACATCCCACCGGGTAACTTTAAAGACATCAATTTATCTAAAATAGCATCTTATATTGATAATCACAATTTGATATTGGGAGATTTCAACGCATCTCATGAGATATGGGGATCAAAAAATTCCAGTGCTTCTGGAAAAAAGATTTTTGACTGGATCATTGAAAATGTGTGTGTGTGTGTGACTTGGCCGCGGTAGCCGAGTGGTATAGGTATCGGACCGTGGCTTGCTTTGTCACGGGTTTGAACCCTGTACCACTAAAGACCCGCCGTGTAGGGCAGCGATGCACGTTAAATCTGTCGAGAGCTGAAACGTCCTCCCGTTGGTGTGGTGTGGTAGTTAGGAGAGGGGGGTGCCAGCTCAGGTGTCGTCCACGTCACTTGACCATGGTTCAAAATTACGTGGTCCGTCGCCAAAAGCCCTCATGTAGCTGAACAGTGCGACGTTAATATTCAATCAATCAAGTGTGTGTGACTTAATATTATTAAACGATAAAAGTCCAACTTATCTCCATTCATCGGGAATTTTCACATCTATAGATCTTTCTTTAGCATCTATAGATTTAAATTATGGTTTATATATCCTGGTCCACAAATACCGATAATTTTGGAAGTGACCACTTCCCTATAATTATTAATTACAAAAGAGCAAACAGCTCAGTAACTAATAATTGTAAACAAAAACAAATTTATCAATATTATTCAACAAAATGTAAATTTAAATGAAAACATAAATATAGATATTATAAAAGAAATGAAAAAAGCTCAAATCTTATCTCAAGAAACCGAAAAAAAAAAACAGATCAGTTCAAGAGCTCCATGGTGGACAGCAGCATGCGGGTATTTAAGAGCCAAAAAAATAAGAAAACTCCTTAATAAAGCAAGGAAAAACTGGATAAAATATAAAGAAGTAAGCGCAAAACTTAAGCGAACAATCAAAGCCTGTAAAGAAAATTTTTGGCACAAGACCTGCGAAAAAATATCTTCTAAAGTTCTTTTTAAAATAATCCGAATAATCAAAAATAGAACAAATCCTAACTATTCTTCCTTTAATATTATTGAAAATAACGGAACCATATTAACAAACGAACAATCCCAAGCAAACTGTTTTTTACAATATTACGCAAAACAAAACAACGATAATATTCCAAATTTTTCGATTCCGGACAATAGCCAGGATATTAATAAACCTTTTTCTTTAAAAGAATTAGAAATAGCAATATCTCATCAAAAGAACAGCAGTCCAGGGCATGATACAATTTCTCTCCAATCAATAAACCATCTCCCCATCAAAGCAATAAATCTCCTTCTGAAATCATTTAATGACAGTTGGTCTTCAAGTCAAATTCCTAAAGACTGGACTCACGCAATTATCCTACCTTTCATAAAACCTCACAAAAATCCCAAGGAAGTTTCGTCATACCGTCCTATTTCTCTTACTTCAGTAATTGCCAAATTATTAGAAAGAATGATTCTACATAGAATGTTAGATTTCAGTTTCCAAAACAAAATGTTTCATGTTAATCATCATGGTTTTTACCCTCACAGAAGCAGCATTAATACATTACTTCAATTACAACATGACATGATACTGGCTAGAGAACGCAAAGAATATTTTATTTTGGTAGCGTTGGATATTAAAGCAGCATAAGTAGGTAGAAAAAGCCCATTCTGATGTAAAGGCGGTCGACAGCTTGTTTCGTTCGTGAGTTGAGTTGTTTCGTTCCTGCTGCCGAGTTGAGTTGTTTTCTCCTGTTGAGTTCCGTTCATGTTACCGAGTTGAGTTGTTTTCTCCTGTTGAGTTGAGTTGTTTCATTCCTACTGACGAGTTGAGTTGTTTTTCTCCTGCATTGGCTTTGATTTTCGAGTTGAATTGTTTTCTCCTACAGCTAAGTTGAGTTGTTTTTAAAAAATTTGCACAAAAAATGGAAGTATGGGAATGTTAAACGTGCTCATGGCGCCACCTATTGATTAAAATATACACTAATTATAGATTTTAAAATGTTTGAAGTAAATAACGCTCAAATAAAAAAATAATAATAATAAATCCAAATTCAAACTCACGGCTATTTTGTTTTTATAAATTTGAATAAAATTCTTTTTTTTTTTTATGTGCTGAATTTGAGTTCTTATTATTTTTATTGTTTGTTTAATTTATGTTGAAATCGTTTCACATCTTAAAAATTAATAAGAGTATTTTTAAAAGAAATTATCAAAGTATGTACAAGTGATATTTTAAATGTATTTCATATGAAAGTGAGAAAATTTGTGCTCATGTTTTTATACATAAACTTTTTGCCTTTCCGAAAAAGTATATAATAATATAACTATTCACTGTAATAGTCATTCAATCAAGTTCTTTTCATCGGTAACAATGCATTAAGATTTAGCAGCGTTTTACGAAAATCCTGAAGTTCCCCAAATAGCTTCGGGGGTGTGGAAGCATTACATCGCTCTGTAAAAGGGAAATATAGTAAAAAAGATGTAAAACATTGGTTATCGCAGAAAGATGCTTACACTCTTCATAAACCTGTTCGACATAAGTTTCAGCGGAATCGAGTGCTTGTAAGTGATATTGATCGTCAGTTTCAAGCGGATTTAGTCGATATGCAATCTTTAGCAGAATTTAATAAGGGTATAAGTATTTGTTAACTTGCATTGATTTATTTTCAAAATTTGCTTGGGCAGTTCCTCTGAAAGATAAATTTGGAAAAAGTGTAAAGTCTGGGCTATATATAGAAATTATTTTTAAAGAAAGGAAGCCTAAAGTGTTGCAAACAGATGCTGGTAAGGAGTTTTTAAATAAAATAGTTCAAAATTATTTAAAAATCTGAATGTTTTTTTTTTTTACAAATAACGAAACAAAAGCTAGCATTGTTGAAAGGTTTAATCGGACATTAAAAACAAAAATGTGGAAATATTTCACTGAATTTAACACTAAAAATTACATCGATGTCATTGATAAATTAATACACAGTTATAATCACTCGTATCACCGTTCAATTAAAATGGAACCTGTTTCTGTAAGTAGACATAACCGGAAGCAAGTATTAAAAAATTTATACGGTGGTCTAAGAAATGAGAAACCTAAAGCCCCTAGATTTAAAATTGGTGATGTTGTACGCATTAATAAACAAAAACTTCACTTTGAAAAAGGATACGAACAAAACTGGAGAAGAGAACTTTTCATAGTTTTTGAAATCGTGCAAAGAATTCCGATTGTTTATAGATTAAAAGATTTACAAGGTGAAGAGATAAAAGGTACTTATTTCGAAGCAGAATTACAAAAAGTTGTCGACTCTGGTTTCTACCCTGTAGAGAATGTTATCAAACAAAGAAAAAGACGAGGAATCACTGAATATTTTGTTAAATTTTTAGGCTATCCTGAAAAATTTAATGATTGGGTGACTGATATTCAAAAAGTATAAATAGTTAAACTTTTTTTTATTGCCGACTCATTTTCAAAATGTCTTTCTACGTAACATTACCTTCTGATAATTGTATGCATTTCTTTCCAGAAAACAAAATATCTCATTTCAAAACTCAATTACCCTCTCCTGTTTGTTTAAATGGGAAGTGGGATTGTCTGAAATATAATCTACCCTCATTCTTGGCTTAACGTAAATGAAACTAACAATTATTTTCTATACAAAGCTGGTGACGGCAATATCTCTTCAACTGTTAAGCGAACAATTGATGTGGGTTGTTATGAAACAATGTTAGATATTATATCAGCCGTACAACTTGCTTTACCCAAAAATCCTAATCGGTTCACAATAATTTACAATAAAGCAACAAAACGGGTGAAAATTAATGCAGTTCAAGGTAGCAGCCTTCACTTAGAGAATTTAGGCGAATTGTTAGGATTCAAACGCAATGCAATTATAATAGGTAACATGAAAAGCGAATTCGTTGCTGATGCATGGTCTAATTTTTCAGTTTTTTACGTTTACTCCGATCTAATTTCACCCCAAATTGTGGGGGATACACAGGCTCCTTTATTGCGAATCGTTCGCACTAAAGGTAAAGACGGGGAAACGATTAGTCAATATTATGATAGACCTCAATACTTACCTTTGGTGAGACACTCGTTTCAAACTATTCAATCTGAACTGAGACTCAATTCGGGTGATTTTGTTCCCTTTGAAAGAGGTAAAGTGATCATAGTGCTTCATTTTCGCATGAGGCAAATACTATAAATAAAGCAATGCATTTCTCATACCCTCATTTGGAGATAAAAGACCAAGATGAGTGTACCATACGTTTGCTGTACTAAAAGATTTGAAGACCATTATGCAGGTCAAATAGGTTCGGGTCTGACTCATTACAAGGGCATTAATTTTCAAAAGGGTTATGGAATCGGAGGAATATTTCGTCGATTGTTTAGAGCAGCTTTACCTTTTTAGTAAAAGGAGGTAAAACTATTGGAAAAGAAGTATTAATGACAGGGAGTCGTGTTGCCTCTGATGTATTGTCAGGAGAAAATTTTAAAGAAGCTGTAAAAACAAGAAGCAGAGTAAGTGGAAAAAATTAGCTCAGAAAGCTATTGATAGAGTTCAGTCTATGGTAGGAAAAGGACAGTATAAAAGAAAGCGTAAGAAACAAAAAAAATTCATTTCATCCAAAGCACGTAAAGTGAGTGTACGTGACATTTTCGACTCGTAAAAATGGCATTTATTCTTAAAGATTCTCCTGAATGTGTTAAATCTGAATTGGAACTTTTCAACTTACCAGGAACTCAAACAGTTATTCAAGATGGGCAGTGGAAACAATTTCATCCTCTTTCTAACGTTTTCGATAATGCACCTGTAGAATTTCACATTTCCGGAAGTGCAGAAGATTACATAGATCTCAGTCAAACACAATTATACGTAAAACCGAAAATAGTAAAAGTGGACAATACGCCTATAACTAAAGATGATACTATAGGACCTGTGAATTTATTTCTATACATTCATTATTTTCTCAAGTAGATGTATCCTTAAATGATCGCGTGGTTTCCAATTCCAGTAATACATATCCCTATCGATCTTATATTGAAACTCTCTTAAACCATGGATATGACAGCAAAACTTCCCAATTAACGGCTGAACTATTTTACAAGGATTCTGATGATGGTCTCAAGAAAAGAACCGAATTTTTTAAAGAAAGTGCAACTGTAGACATGATTGGTTGTATACATTCGGATTTATTTCATCAAGATCGTCTTTTACTCAATTTAGTGGATTTGAAAATAAAATTAATACGAAGCAAGCCCGAATTTTGTTTACAAGGATCTGAGGGATTTAAAGTTATTTTGGATCATGTTTCTTTATTCATACGAAAAGTTCGTGTGAATCCTGGAGTTATTCTTGGTCATGCGAAAGCACTGGAAAAAACAAGCGCAAAATATCCCATTAACCGAGTTCTGTGCAAAGTGTATTCGATTCCTAAAGGAAGCATGTCTTTTATTCAAGATAACATATTTTCAGGCCAAATGCCAAAAAAACTTTTTGTAGGATGTGTAGATAATGAAGCTTTTCACGGAGCATTTTCAAAATCTCCTTATGAGTTTAAACATTTTAATTTAAATTTTATTGGAGTGTATGTGGATGGACAACCAGTGCCTCACAATCCATTAGAACTCGATTTTTCTAAAGATCAATACATACGGGCCTATCAAACTCTATTTGTTGGGACAGATCGAATGGGTCAAGACAGAGGTATATTTATTTCTAGAAAAGAATATAAAGATTCAAATACATTGTTTGGATTTAACCTCTCACCGGATTTATGTTCTTCAGGAGAACATTTAAGTCTGATAAAACATAGCAATTTGCGATTAGAATTAAAATTCAGCAAATCTTTAGAACAAACCGTATGTGTTATCGTTTTCGCCGAGTTTGAAAATTTAATCGAAATAAACAAATCGAGAAATATCTTGTATGATTTCGGAAATTAAAGAATGGATGGAATGCAAATGTATACAGTTTTATCTCAAGAGAAGACAACGTCCCCCTATTTTCAAGGTGTTTATTCTAGAGATACGCTCCCTCCTCTGCAAGAAAACATGTGTGCTATTGTGAATTCTGATGACTCATCACAACCTGGAACACACTGGTTAGCATTATTTGTAAATGATAAAAGAGAATTAGAATTTTATGACTCGTTTGGACAACCTCCTGTATTCTATAACATTAGTACTACTACCTATTTAGATGTATTATGGAATTCTAAAGTGTTTCAATCACCAACATCCAATGTTTGTGGGCAATACTGTATTTACTTTTTATTCAAACGCAGCCAAGGCTATTCTATGCATTATATTTTGAATCAATTGTATATAAATGATTTTCAAATGTATCAATTTGTAAAGAAACGATATGGTGTAAGATTTATATTTAGAAAATAAAAAAATGGAATGAAACTAAATATGTGTGTGTCTTTTATTTTATTTAATTTTTTTTTCTATTTTCTATTTATTTTCTTATGATAATTTTTTTCTTCTAAAAAAAATTAATATTTTTTCTATGTTAAATTTCTTTTTTCTCTCAAAAAAATTTTTTTTCTATGATAAATTTTTCACCCAAAAAGATTAATATAATTTTATTTAATTATATATTTGAAACTTTTAAATTTTATCAAATAAGTATATTTTCCTCAGCAAAAGAAAACTGTTCAAATCATAAAGAGACAACTGAGACAATTTTTTTTTTAATCAAATGAGTATCATTTATTTCAAAGTTTCAACCATGCATTTCTGCGAGCATACATTATTGGTTTCTTAATAATTTTGTTATTCTGATACAATTTTTTATTTACATCTAGATTTTTCGGTAAATTTACATCATTCAAAGCTCTTAAAAATACATATCTTCCTTCAGGTGCTGATTTTCGATTCCGTAGAAAATCATTCACGAGGAATGCAATATTGCTTCCTGGAATAACAGTGTTTTTGTAAATAATTTCACCATCAGAATTCCAACTGAAAGATTCTTGAAGCTTTAAAAACTGGAAAATATTTTTTGCTTTTTCTTTATACCTAGCTGGAACAATTCTAAAAATTTCATCCTCAAACACTTCTTCGTTTTCCGTCTTTACTACTGACTCTTTTAGATTTTCTTTTTAATGATTCCGTTTCATGATTTTCTGATAGAGATGTTTCATTTGGAACTGATTCAGACTCTCTTCGATTTTCGTTAGAAAATTGCGTATATTTTTGTAAAACTTGTAAATAGAGAATTGTTTTTTCTTCTTCCGTTAAATCCTTATTATGGAGAATGTTTTTCATGCGTTGATCAAGTTCCGATAAGTGTTCCGTTACTTGAACTCTTTCTTCGGGTACCAGTATAAATTTTTACTAAATTCCATTTTGAATTAAAGAACTGATGACTGAAATAGTCGCAGGCAATAAAATAGATAAGAATCCTTCTCCTTTTTGAATTAAAATTTTCTTTTCTCGTAAAGAGGTGTTTTTTTGTTAGAAAGTTTTCTTAAGCTTTCTTTATAGGGAGATAAGCGATTTTTTTAATTTTAGTCAATGATATGTTACCACATAAAACATTCAGCACACACTCGCACAAAGTTTTTATTTCTTTCTTTGAACACTTTTTCAAAATAGATTTTGGGTGTTTTGTTTTAGAAATTAGTTTTAAGAGCTCTAAAGTTTGTTCAGAACACACCGGCATCTTGTGAACTATTGAATATTCATTGAACAATTTGAATCTATTTATATGCTTCAAAGTAATGGGTTATCGAGGTTGATATACATAAAAAACATCTCCAGGAAACATACCTGTGCGCACACGCAAGGATTCATCAGTTTCAGGTTTTAAATCAATAAGTAAGTATCCGTACGGTTTTGATGTGGCATCTGCGTAACATTCTTGCATAAAAAATTTCACTTTACGAGGATACAATTGGCGACCTAAATGTGTAATTTGGGATTGATCTCTTCGATTCTTAAATAATACAAGATAATGAGCGTTTAAGGAAATTTTCTAATTTCTTTCCCTTTATGAAAAATATTCTGTACCACAAAAATTATACTTAAATTTCTGTGATGCGAAAATTTTAAAATAATTTTGTTAATTGGGGATCATTTCCTAACTCTCCGTGAAGGATTCTTAAATATTTTTATGCGACTAAGATCGTCTATAACAATTAACGCATCCGAATACTGGTGCAAATTAGAGGGGATACCTTCATGAAAGGAAATATTCGGCATTTCTTCATACAACGCTTGGTAAACTCCATAACACCAAATTATTTTTTAGGAAAAGGGTTTAATCATTTTATATATATTACAATTTTTTAATAAAATATACGCACTTTTCTATACCAAAATCCAAGATTAAAGTAAATGGATGAATAAAAGAAAATCTCTATGATAAATCAAAACGGAATCATTAAAAGAAAATCTAAAAGAGTCAGTAGTAAAGACGGAAAAGAAGTGTTTGAGGATGAAATTTTTCATTCCAGCTAGGTATAAAGAAAAAGCAAAAAATATTTTAGTTTTTAAAGCTTCAGAATCTTTCAGTTGGAATTCTGATGGTGAAATATTTACAAAAACACTGTTATTCCAGGAAGCAATATTGCATTCTTCGTGAATGATTTTCTACGGAATTGAAAATCAGCACCTGAAGGAAGATATGTATTTTTAAGAGCTTTCAATGATGTAAATTTACCAAAAAATCTAGATGTAAATAAAAAATTGCATCAGAATAACAAAATTATTAAGAAACCAATAATGTATGCTCGCAGAAATGCATGGTTGAAACTTTGAAATAAATGATACTCATTTGATTAAAAAAAATTGTCTCAGTTGTCTCTTTATGATTTGAACAGTTTTCTTTTGCTGAGGAAAATATACTTATTTGATAAAATTTAAAAGTTTCAAATATATAATTAAATAAAATTATATTAATCTTTTTGGGTGAAAAATTTATCATAGAAAAAAATTTTTTTTGAGAGAAAAAGAAATTTAACGTAGAAAAATATTATTTTATTTTTTTTAGAAGAAAAAAATTATCATAAGAAAATAAATAGAAAATAGAAAAAAAAATTAAATAAAATAAAAGACACACACATATTTAGTTTCATTCCATTTTTTTATTTTCTAAATACAAATCTTACACCATATCGTTTCTTTACAAATTGATACATTTGAAAATCATTTATATACAATTGATTCAAAATATAATGCATAGAATAGCCTTGGCTGCGTTTGAATAAAAAGTAAATACAGTATTGCCCACAAACATTGGATGTTGGTGATTGAAACACTTTAGAATTCCATAATACATCTAAATAGGTAGTAGTACTAATGTTATAGAATACAGGAGGTTGTCCAAACGAGTCATAAAATTCTAATTCTCTTTTATCATTTACAAATAATGCTAACCAGTGTGTTCCAGGTTGTGATGAGTCATCAGAATTCACAATAGCACACATGTTTTCTTGCAGAGGAGGGAGCGTATCTCTAGAATAAACACCTTGAAAATAGGGGGACGTTGTCTTCTCTTGAGATAAAACTGTATACATTTGCATTCCATCCATTCTTTAATTTCCGAAATCATACAAGATATTTCTCGATTTGTTTATTTCGATTAAATTTTCAAACTCGGCGAAAACGATAACACATACGGTTTGTTCTAAAGATTTGCTGAATTTTAATTCTAATCGCAAATTGCTATGTTTTATCAGACTTAAATGTTCTCCTGAAGAACATAAATCCGGTGAGAGGTTAAATCCAAACAATGTATTTGAATCTTTATATTCTTTTCTAGAAATAAATATACCTCTGTCTTGACCCATTCGATCTGTCCCAACAAATAGAGTTTGATAGGCCCGTATGTATTGATCTTTAGAAAAATCGAGTTCTAATGGATTGTGAGGCACTGGTTGTCCATCCACATACACTCCAATAAAATTTAAATTAAAATGTTTAAACTCATAAGGAGATTTTGAAAATGCTCCGTGAAAAGCTTCATTATCTACACATCCTACAAAAAGTTTTTTTGGCATTTGGCCTGAAAATATGTTATCTTGAATAAAAGACATGCTTCCTTTAGGAATCGAATACACTTTGCACAGAACTCGGTTAATGGGATATTTTGCGCTTGTTTTTTCCAGTGCTTTCGCATGACCAAGAATAACTCCAGGATTCACACGAACTTTTCGTATGAATAAAGAAACATGATCCAAAATAACTTTAAATCCCTCAGATCCTTGTAAACAAAATTCGGGCTTGCTTCGTATTAATTTTATTTTCAAATCCACTAAATTGAGTAAAAGACGATCTTGATGAAATAAATCCGAATGTATACAACCAATCATGTCTACAGTTGCACTTTCTTTAAAAAATTCGGTTCTTTTCTTGAGACCATCATCAGAATCCTTGTAAAATAGTTCAGCCGTTAATTGGGAAGTTTTGCTGTCATATCCATGGTTTAAGAGAGTTTCAATATAAGATCGATAGGGATATGTATTACTGGAATTGGAAACCACGCGATCATTTAAGGATACATCTACTTGAGAAAATAATGAATGTATAGAAATAAATTCACAGGTCCTATAGTATCATCTTTAGTTATAGGCGTATTGTCCACTTTTACTATTTTCGGTTTTACGTATAATTGTGTTTGACTGAGATCTATGTAATCTTCTGCACTTCCGGAAATGTGAAATTCTACAGGTGCATTATCGAAAACGTTAGAAAGAGGATGAAATTGTTTCCACTGCCCATCTTGAATAACTGTTTGAGTTCCTGGTAAGTTGAAAAGTTCCAATTCAGATTTAACACATTCAGGAGAATCTTTAAGAATAAATGCCATTTTTACGAGTCGAAAATGTCACGTACACTCACTTTACGTGCTTTGGATGAAATGAATTTTTTTTGTTTCTTACGCTTTCTTTTATACTGTCCTTTTCCTACCATAGACTGAACTCTATCAATAGCTTTCTGAGCTAATTTTTTCCACTTACTCTGCTTCTTGTTTTTACAGCTTCTTTAAAATTTTCTCCTGACAATACATCAGAGGCAACACGACTCCCTGTCATTAATACTTCTTTTCCAATAGTTTTACCTCCTTTTACTAAAAAAGGTAAAGCTGCTCTAAACAATCGACGAAATATTCCTCCGATTCCATAACCCTTTTGAAAATTAATGCCCTTGTAATGAGTCAGACCCGAACCTATTTGACCTGCATAATGGTCTTCAAATCTTTTAGTACAGCAAACGTATGGTACACTCATCTTGGTCTTTTATCTCCAAATGAGGGTATGAGAAATGCATTGCTTTATTTATAGTATTTGCCTCATGCGAAAATGAAGCACTATGATCACTTTACCTCTTTCAAAGGGAACAAAATCACCCGAATTGAGTCTCAGTTCAGATTGAATAGTTTGAAACGAGTGTCTCACCAAAGGTAAGTATTGAGGTCTATCATAATATTGACTAATCGTTTCCCCGTCTTTACCTTTAGTGCGAACGATTCGCAATAAAGGAGCCTGTGTATCCCCCACAATTTGGGGTGAAATTAGATCGGAGTAAACGTAAAAAACTGAAAAATTAGACCATGCATCAGCAACGAATTCGCTTTTCATGTTACCTATTATAATTGCATTGCGTTTGAATCCTAACAATTCGCCTAAATTCTCTAAGTGAAGGCTGCTACCTTGAACTGCATTAATTTTCACCCGTTTTGTTGCTTTATTGTAAATTATTGTGAACCGATTAGGATTTTTGGGTAAAGCAAGTTGTACGGCTGATATAATATCTAACATTGTTTCATAACAACCCACATCAATTGTTCGCTTAACAGTTGAAGAGATATTGCCGTCACCAGCTTTGTATAGAAAATAATTGTTAGTTTCATTTACGTTAAGCCAAGAATGAGGGTAGATTATATTTCAGACAATCCCACTTCCCATTTAAACAAACAGGAGAGGGTAATTGAGTTTTGAAATGAGATATTTTGTTTTCTGGAAAGAAATGCATACAATTATCAGAAGGTAATGTTACGTAGAAAGACATTTTGAAAATGAGTCGGCAATAAAAAAAAGTTTAACTATTTATACTTTTTGAATATCAGTCACCCAATCATTAAATTTTTCAGGATAGCCTAAAAATTTAACAAAATATTCAGTGATTCCTCGTCTTTTTCTTTGTTTGATAACATTCTCTACAGGGTAGAAACCAGAGTCGACAACTTTTTGTAATTCTGCTTCGAAATAAGTACCTTTTATCTCTTCACCTTGTAAATCTTTTAATCTATAAACAATCGGAATTCTTTGCACGATTTCAAAAACTATGAAAAGTTCTCTTCTCCAGTTTTGTTCGTATCCTTTTTCAAAGTGAAGTTTTTGTTTATTAATGCGTACAACATCACCAATTTTAAATCTAGGGGCTTTAGGTTTCTCATTTCTTAGACCACCGTATAAATTTTTTAATACTTGCTTCCGGTTATGTCTACTTACAGAAACAGGTTCCATTTTAATTGAACGGTGATACGAGTGATTATAACTGTGTATTAATTTATCAATGACATCGATGTAATTTTTAGTGTTAAATTCAGTGAAATATTTCCACATTTTTGTTTTTAATGTCCGATTAAACCTTTCAACAATGCTAGCTTTTGTTTCGTTATTTGTAAAAAAAAAATTTACATTCAGATTTTTTAAATAATTTTGAACTATTTTATTTAAAAACTCCTTACCAGCATCTGTTTGCAACACTTTAGGCTTCCTTTCTTTAAAAATAATTTCTATATATAGCCCAGACTTTACACTTTTTCCAAATTTATCTTTCAGAGGAACTGCCCAAGCAAATTTTGAAAATAAATCAATGCAAGTTAACAAATACTTATACCCCTTATTAAATTCTGCTAAAGATTGCATATCGACTAAATCCGCTTGAAACTGACGATCAATATCACTTACAAGCACTCGATTCCGCTGAAACTTATGTCGAACAGGTTTATGAAGAGTGTAAGCATCTTTCTGCGATAACCAATGTTTTACATCTTTTTTACTATATTTCCCTTTTACAGAGCGATGTAATGCTTCCACACCCCCGAAGCTATTTGGGGAACTTCAGGATTTTCGTAAAACGCTGCTAAATCTTAATGCATTGTTACCGATGAAAAGAACTTGATTGAATGACTATTACAGTGAATAGTTATATTATTATATACTTTTTCGGAAAGGCAAAAAGTTTATGTATAAAAACATGAGCACAAATTTTCTCACTTTCATATGAAATACATTTAAAATATCACTTGTACATACTTTGATAATTTCTTTTAAAAAATACTCTTATTAATTTTTAAGATGTGAAACGATTTCAACATAAATTAAACAAACAATAAAAATAATAAGAACTCAAATTCAGCACATAAAAAAAAAGAATTTTATTCAAATTTATAAAAACAAAATAGCCGTGAGTTTGAATTTGGATTTATTATTATTATTTTTTTATTTGAGCGTTATTTACTTCAAACATTTTAAAATCTATAATTAGTGTATATTTTAATCAATAGGTGGCGCCATGAGCACGTTTAACATTCCCATACTTCCATTTTTTGTGCAAATTTTTTAAAAACAACTCAACTTAGCTGTAGGAGAAAACAATTCAACTCGAAAATCAAAGCCAATGCAGGAGAAAAACAACTCAACTCGTCAGTAGGAATGAAACAACTCAACTCAACAGGAGAAAACAACTCAACTCGGTAACATGAACGGAACTCAACAGGAGAAAACAACTCAACTCGGCAGCAGGAACGAAACAAGCTGTCGACCGCCTTTACATCAGAATGGGCTTTTTCTACCTACTTATGCTGCTTTAATATCCAACGCTACCAAAATAAAATATTCTTTGCGTTCTCTAGCCAGTATCATGTCATGTTGTAATTGAAGTAATGTATTAATGCTGCTTCTGTGAGGGTAAAAACCATGATGATTAACATGAAACATTTTGTTTTGGAAACTGAAATCTAACATTCTATGTAGAATCATTCTTTCTAATAATTTGGCAATTACTGAAGTAAGAGAAATAGGACGGTATGACGAAACTTCCTTGGGATTTTTGTGAGGTTTTATGAAAGGTAGGATAATTGCGTGAGTCCAGTCTTTAGGAATTTGACTTGAAGACCAACTGTCATTAAATGATTTCAGAAGGAGATTTATTGCTTTGATGGGGAGATGGTTTATTGATTGGAGAGAAATTGTATCATGCCCTGGACTGCTGTTCTTTTGATGAGATATTGCTATTTCTAATTCTTTTAAAGAAAAGGTTTATTAATATTCTGGCTATTGTCCGGAATCGAAAAATTTGGAATATTATCGTTGTTTTGTTTTTGCGTAATATTGTAAAAAAAACAGTTTGCTTGGGATTGTTCGTTTGTTAATATGGTTCCGTTATTTTCAATAATATTAAAGGAAGAATAGTTAGGATTTGTTCTATTTTTGATTATTCGGATTATTTTAAAAAGAACTTTAGAAGATATTTTTTCGCAGGTCTTGTGCCAAAAATTTTCTTTACAGGCTTTGATTGTTCGCTTAAGTTTTGCGCTTACTTCTTTATATTTTATCCAGTTTTTCCTTGCTTTATTAAGGAGTTTTCTTATTTTTTTGGCTCTTAAATACCCGCATGCTGCTGTCCACCATGGAGCTCTTGAACTGATCTGTTTTTTTTTTCGGTTTCTTGAGATAAGATTTGAGCTTTTTTCATTTCTTTTATAATATCTATATTTATGTTTTCATTTAAATTTACATTTTGTTGAATAATATTGATAAATTTGTTTTTTGTTTACAATTATTAGTTACTGAGCTGTTTGCTCTTTTGTAATTAATAATTATAGGGAAGTGGTCACTTCCAAAATTATCGGTATTTGTGGACCAGGATATATAAACCATAATTTAAATCTATAGATGCTAAAGAAAGATCTATAGATGTGAAAATTCCCGATGAATGGAGATAAGTTGGACTTTTATCGTTTAATAATATTAAGTCACACACACTTGATTGATTGAATATTAACGTCGCACTGTTCAGCTACATGAGGGCTTTTGGCGACGGACCACGTAATTTTGAACCATGGTCAAGTGACGTGGACGACACCTGAGCTGGCACCCCCCTCTCCTAACTACCACACCACACCAACGGGAGGACGTTTCAGCTCTCGACAGATTTAACGTGCATCGCTGCCCTACACGGCGGGTCTTTAGTGGTACAGGGTTCAAACCCGTGACAAAGCAAGCCACGGTCCGATACCTATACCACTCGGCTACCGCGGCCAAGTCACACACACACACACATTTTCAATGATCCAGTCAAAAATCTTTTTCCAGAAGCACTGGAATTTTTGATCCCCATATCTCATGAGATGCGTTGAAATCTCCCAATATCAAATTGTGATTATCAATATAAGATGCTATTTTAGATAAATTGATGTCTTTAAAGTTACCCGGTGGGATGTATATATTAAAAATTGTGATAGGAACTAAATCTATTTGAACTCTGACTATTAAAATTTCTGTCTTCACTAATTTCTGAGAATATTTTTTTTTATTGCGCTAATATCTTTATTTAAAACTATCATTAGCCCTCCTCCTCTTTTGATTTCTCTATCAATTCTGAATATATTCTTATTGGGAATTGTGAAAATATCATTTGGATGTAACCAGGTTTCTTGAATTATTAAAATATTGCTTTTTGAAAAATTGGAGCGAAAAGAATATCAGACCTCTTGTTTTTAATTCCACGTGCATTCCATTGGATTATGTTCATGATTTAAATCAGGAAAAAAAGGTGCAATGCTACGAATTAGTTTAAAAATTCGAAAAAAGAAAGATTAATATTGAGTTTTTAGCGAGAATGTAGGAAAATTTGATTTATTTAAGAGAGTTCCTTTATTTTTTTCTACTACACTATCTAATGTGTTTCCTCCTCTGTTCTGATATTTTCTTGAATCTTTTTGCTTTTTCATTCTGTTTTCTATTTATTAGACAATCATCATCTTTTTGAATTGTTTTATATTGGATGCAACTTTTTTTAGGGTGGATTCCATGGTATTCATTAGGGAAGAAAATCTTAAATTTATTTGTGCTACCACGGTATTCAGTTCTGACGTGAAGCGTTGTACTATTTGTTCTAATTTCTTTTCGAATATGTTATTGTTTTCTTCAAATTTTCTATCTTCTCTGTTTGATCATTACATGTTTTGGCCGAGTATGATGTTTTTTTTCCCTTTGGAATTTTTCAACTGCTTCGTTTCTCGAGATTTGTTGTTGTACTTTAATTTTTAAGATTTCAATTTCTTCTTGATATCTTTTGCAATCTTTATCATTAGCTTCATGCTCCTCTCCACAAGAGCTGCATTTTTTTATTTTTATTTCTTTGCATTCGTTTTCAGAGTGGTTCAGTGAACAAATTCGGCATTTTATTGCGCTTCTACAAAATTTTTGAATGTGTACAAATTTCCAGCAGTTTGTGCATTGCCTAGGTTTTTCATAGTAAAGAGTAGTTTTAATTATTTCAAATCCAATAGGAACTCTTTCGGTAATACTGCATCTAATTTGGGTAACTTTAACTGTTTTGATCGGTTTAAATCCAGATTCTGGTTTTTTTTTGGTAAAGCGTTGGATATCAAAAATTGCGTAATTGTAATGTTCTAATTCCGATTTTATGTCGTCTATTGTATATTCTGTGTCTATTCCCTGCAATATATAACTAGTGGTTAGGCCAGTAAAGGACAATCTTGTACTTATTTTTACACCATTAATTTCTTTAATCTTTAAAGCTTCTTTGGCGGTCTCGCAATTATTTGTTTTAATTATGATCTCACCGTTTCTTGTTTTGCTTATACTTAGAATATTTTTTTTTTTTAATTGTGAACTCTTTCATTATACTTTCTTTTAGTTTAAGTGGATTACCATTCTGAAAGCCATTTTCTGATTTTAAGAAAATTGTAATATTTAGACACGTGTTTAAATTTTGTCTTTCCGCAAAAACTTGGTCAATAATTCTATATCTGGGAGATTACACCTATATTTATTGAATGAAAAATTTGAATTTCCATGTTCCACTTCCATATTATTATTTGGGTGAGGGTAGTCACCCATTTTGTCTTCCCTACTCCAACACTCAAAATTGTATGAATACACTATCTTGTGTAAATAATTAAATTAAAAGCTCTTATCCGAAAAAAGAATAAAAATTATATGAACCAAATTTCAATACAAAATAAAAATTCAAAACGATCTCACCCGCTTGAAAAGTCAACACTATCCAATATTTTTAGCACACCTTCACAGTACTCCTCCGCAGTCAAAAGTCACCCACAACAGCAACAACACAAGCAATCATATACAGTTACAATACACAGTTAACACAAGTACACATTCACAGTTACAGTTATCATGACAATAGAAGGTGTAATAAAATCATATAAAAATACCTATAAGACGTGCAGCTAGATTGAAAAATACAATTTTTTAATAAGACAGGGCAACGGTAGACATGGTAGGTAAGACAAAACTGTTCACACTGCAACTGCTGGTCTGTGATGCCAATATGTACCCCCACTACTTTAATAAAAGTATGCGCGCGCACGCCTTTGTATCCGAAAAGATGCGAACCATTTCAGCCGGTAGCTTGTGCATGGTTTGCGTTTACAAAAACCAATAAAATTAAACTCGATGTTCGTTACGTATTTTTACAATATAAAATTTTAATTCCCTATCTATCTTTTAACTTAAACAAAAAACTATACATGTTCTTAATTTATAAAAGAGATTTAGTTTATCAAAATAAGATGAATTTTTTTTCAAATGAAATCCGTGGATGTTTGTGCCAGAGCCGCACTGACTTAAGACATGGGATTGTTCCAATTTGATGTGCAATATTTCAATTTAGAAAAACACAATAGAGGAAAGAAGGGATTTTTTTCTATCAATGTTTTAGACGAGTTCATAACGTCAAAACTCTCTATGGGCGTCTTTGCACACTGGCGGCCGACTCCTAACGTATTATGATGCTGAAAGTATCCCTTCAATAAAACTGCACAAATAATTTGTTTCGGTGCCAGTTTGATATCCGGGGTAACAGCGCCAAGTTGTTTATGTTCGCCAAGATGGGCGATAACATTACAATAAGGTTACCTTCATATTTTTATCGTCTGTCGATGTGGTTGCCATGGGGATAACGTATATTAGAAATAACTTTTATTGGTTTTTTTCCCGCAGTAACCCTATTAATTTCAGACGATTTCTTTAAAAATTTAACCATTTTCAGTGTAATTGTTACCGCCTTCTGTTCTATTTTTGAATATGGATATTTCTGATACGAGATCTAGAATATTTTTTTCTTAAAATAATAAGTGTTGCTTTTAATTATCGCTGCAAATCGTTTATTTTCGTTTTTAAAAATGTTTTTACGTTCTTTTTCGATGAAACTCGTTGAAGGAACTTGATATTGCAAGCTTTCAGTACTTTTTAATTGATATTCATTATTAAGTTTAACATATATTATGCAATTATTACTATATGTAATAATCATAATATTCGTTATTTATAATTGTTACTTTAATATTTATTTATAAATATTACATATTTTGTTACTTATTTATTATTACTATTTTTTGTTTATTTATAGGTATTCTTATGTTATGTATTTATAATTATGCTGTTACTTATAATTATGTTATACGAGTATTCATGTGCATTCTTTTTTATAATTACTATTAAATTATATCACATGATTATTATTTCTAATAATTATTAAATCGTACTATATGAATATTACGTATAATTACGATAAAATTTTATTATAATATTGAATTGACTCAACACACACACACAGTAAACACACGCAGTGGACTGTAATATTTTTAATCTTTCTCTCTACTCCGTACACAACCTCTCGGAGTGAGTGTTACATTTACACTGACGTTTTTTTTTACAAGCCGCTAGAGGGCGCTGTTCATTAACAGAACTAACATACCGCCCCACATTGCACTGGTTTAACCATGCAATCATTGTTACTAAATTAACATTCATATTGGTTACATTTAGAACACTTTACACACATTCAACACTTGACAATTCTCAAGAAATACAATTACATATATATAAATCATTATATAAATTCAAGATTTCACAAATAACAATATTTTTTTTTATACAAATACAAAATCACTTTACTAACAATGAGTAAATTTACACACCACCAATGGTACACTATATGAAAAATTCAAATTATATTTAAGGATCTTCCATTGGTAAAACACAAATTTTTGATATGGCTCTTTTACATGTACTATACTGAGTTTTAATTTTCACTACACGCACTTTTTTATCTTCGCCATAATACAATTCTACGATTCTACCTAATGCCCATTTATATGTTGGTAAATTTTCTTCAATTATTAAAACCAAGTCTCCAATTTTAACGTTATTCTTCTCAAACATCCATTTTCCTCTCTGTTGTAATTGATTCAAGTAATTACGACTCCAAAATTTCCACATTAATTGAACTATCTTAGTTATTTTTTGCCACTTTTTTGAGATTACTCTCTTTACATTTTGTCAAATTAGGCTCTTCTAGCGAATTTAAAGACCTATTAATTAAAAAATGAGCTGGTGTAAGCACTTGGAAATCATCATCATTGTTTGATAGGGGGCAAAGCGGTCGAGAATTTAAAATTCCCTCAATTTGTACAGTGACCGTAAGTAGTTCCTCGCACGTTAAATTAATTCCATTCACAACTCTTTTTAAGTGATATTTACATGACTTTATGGCCGCTTCCCAAAGACCTCCAAAATTGGGCGACTTCGCAGGAATAAATTTCCACTCTATTCCTTCTGCTGCTAAGTAATTAGCTAATTTTTCGTCTGGTTTTTCTGACTATTTCAAGGAGTTTTTAATTTCATTGCTAGCTCCGACGAAATTTTTACCATTGTCGAAAACAGTTTTGCACATTTGCCTCTTCGAGCCATAAACCTTTTCAATGCGGCAATGAATGCTTGCGATGTTAAATCTGATAATAACTCAATATGTACCGCTTTAAACACAAAACACACAAAAATACAAATATACACTTTAAACAATTTTCCTTTACGTTGTCCTTTATTTTTAATGAAAAAAGGACCACAGAAGTCTACTCCTGAACAATTAAATGGATAATCAGTAATAAGTCTCTCTTTTGGCAAATTACCCATAATTTGAGTTGACACAATTAGTTTCGCTTTAAAACATACAATACATTTATATACAATTTTTCTGCACATTGACCTACCATTCAACGGTCAAAATTTTTCCCGAATGATTCAGTAAAGATACAGTTGCCACATGTAAATATTTCTTATGAAAATATTCTATTATTATTAAAGTTAATCTATTATTTTTTGGTAAAATTATCTGGTGCTTTTTATCGAAACTTAACTCTAAGTTACACAATCGTTCTCCTACTCTTAAGACACCGTTGTCATCTAAAAAGGGATTCAATGTCTTTAACTTACTGTTTGGTAGCACACTTCCCTTACTTTTAAGATGGTTAATATCACTGGAAAATTCTTGCTCTTGCACCTTTTTCACTAGATATGTTTCAGCTTTCTGAAATTCTTTTGTTGTGAGTGGACCAGCCACTTTATTTATTCCCTTTAAATTTTCCACGAACCTGAAAATAAAACTTAATACACGTAAAATAGTTATATAATTATTGCTTAGATTAAGAAGGTCGTTTAAAAAATCATTAACATGAATATTAAGCACCGATTGAAAGTTTTCAATTTGTTCATTAACACAGTTTTTCAGTTCTGAATTATATTCATCTAGCTTCTCTCTACAGTTTATAGTTCGATTTGGATAGTCATCACCTGAAAGAAATGTTGGTCCATTAAACCATAAGTTTTGTTGCAAAAGTTTCTCAGGATCGACTCCTCGGGAGACTAAGTCTGCGGGATTTTGATCAGATGGTACGTGTCTCCATAACTGATTAGGATAGAGTTCTTGTATCTTGGCAACCCTATTTTGAACAAAGGTCTTTAAGTCCATCGGTTCCTTTCGAAGCCACGCCAAGACGATCATCGAATCCGACCAAAGATATACTTCAGCAGTTTCTAGTTGTAAAGCAGCTACAACTCTTTTCACCAGTTTTGCCAATAGCACTGCAGCACACAATTCAAGTCTGGGAATTGTCAGGCTTTTAATAGGCGCTACTCTCGATTTGCTTGTGATTAACCGAACTAAAGTTTCACTCTTCAAATTTTTAGATTTGCAGTAAACTGCTGCACCATAGCACCGCTCTGAGCCATCAGCAAAGCCATGGATCTCAGTAACTTCTGGAAAAGCGACAAGAATACGCCTTGGTATCTCTATATTGTTGATATTCTCTAAAGATACTAGGAATTGTTGCCATTCTCGATATTCTTCAGCTGGCAGAAGGTCATTCCATTCCAACTTGCTTCTCCACAAACGCTGGAGGAAAATCTTTGCTTTGGAAATTACTGGTGCCATCAGTCCAACAGGATCAAAGATCTTGGCAATAGTAGACAAGACGTCTCTTTTAGTATAAGAACTGTCCAAACAGACTTTCACTTTAATCAAAAGGCAATCTAGGTTCGGTTTCCACGACACTCTAACGTTTTCGTCTCTGTTAAAGTTGCAAAATTGTAATTCTGTTCGGGATTCGGTGACAATTTCTCGTGATTGGCGCAAAGTTTATGCAACTCCATTCCAGCACTTTTCAAAATTCCTTTTAATGGTTGTCTGAGAACAATTGCCTCCTCTAACGTTGCAGCACCACAAAGGACATCGTCCATATACAAGTTGTTCCGTAAAATGGAAGCTGCTATAGGGAAGTTAGCCTCTTCATCCATTGACAATTGGGTTAAAGTTCTCTGTGCTAAGTAGGGAGCACTTACAGTGCCATAGGTAACAGTTGAAAGTTCGTAAATTTTGGGTGATTCATGTTCACTTTCACACCAAACGATTCTCTGCAGATTACGCTGTTTAGGGTTAATTAATATAGTTCGATACATCATTTTAATGTCTGCTGTAAATGCATACGTGTAAGTTCTGAACCTGAGCATTTGCGCATATAAGTCCTCTTGTATCACTCCTCCATTATATTGAATGTCATTTAAAGATATTCCATTATCAGTTAACGAAGAACAGTTAAAGACAACTCTAAGTTTTGTTGTGGACTTTTCTGGACGATAAATTCCATGATGGGTAGCGTAGTATGTTATATCTGGATCAGTTTCGTTAGTCACTTCCTTCATGTGACCCAGTCTTTCATAATCTCTTAAAAATTCACGATATAAATTTAAGTAATTATCATCTCTAGCTAAGCGATTCCACAGCGATCCAAGTCGTTTGAGGGCTATGTCTTTCGAATTACCCAAACACGAGGGTTCCTTTTTAAGGGCATAGATACTACATATTTACCTTCTTTATTTCTAAAATGAGTATTCGCGTAATGTTCCTCACAAATTAGCCTTTCTTTATTTTTAACTATCGGTTCCTCAATCTCCTCGAATTTCCAAAATTTTTCTAAATTTTTATTCAAATCCTCATCACGAATCAAACCGCAGTGAACCTTAGTTTCATTTATTGAATCTAAATTACCCGTTACTATATAACCAAATACGCTGTTGACTAACAGTAATTGCGAATCTTTTATTTTAATTCTTTCCGGTTTCAATAACTCATAAAATATATTTGCACCTAATAATAAATCAATTTTGCCGGGAACATTAAATTTAGAATCCGCTAATTCCACAAAATTATAAAAATCAGAATTTATTTCTAACGCTTTCTGCGGAATAAAATCAGTGATTTTTTTAACTACGAGCATATCCAATACCCTTTCGAAAGATTTATTTTGATTAGAAATCGCCACTTTAACACACCCATTTACTACCATAGAAGCATCATTTAAACACGAGATTAATGTATTTATTCTTTCGGTCTTAAGTCGTAATTTATTCGCGCACTCATTTGAAATTAGACAAGTTTCACTTCCCGAGTCTAACAAGGCTCTAAATGTCTGCCATTCTGAATATTTATCTTTCACTAGAATTAAAGCAGTACTCAAAAGGCATTTGTTTTTAAAACACGCCGTTGCCACGATCTGTGTTTCGTCTTCTTTCGGAACGAAAGAACTCAAGGCGAATCGGGGTTCCTGGTTAACGTCTGTCATCGTCTCAAGGGGAAGAAGGAATTCCCTTTCCTTTCTCTGGGGTAATGTAATAGTTTGTTATGCGGTTTCGAGCAGAAACAATTTTTTGATCTACATCTACTAACGCTGCATTGAGGTGAAAAACATTTAAAACAAAGTCTATTATTTTTAACAAATTCTACTCTTTCGTTTACAGAAAACATTTTAAATTGTGGGCAAAATTGTAAAGCATGAACTACATTATTTTTACACAATACACATTTATCATTTTTTAACTCGGAAAAAATACATTCGATGCATCTCGCGGTATTTTAGCATTAAATTTGTTTTGTTTATTATAATTAAAACGCTTGCATTTTCACAAAAGGGCTTAGAAAATATCTCATTTTTAATTTTGCCTTTCGATGACAAATATATATCACACTCACGCCCTAACTCATGGGGTTTAAAATATTTCTCTCCTGTTTTATACTCATGTGAGACAATAATTCTCTGTCCAGTGTGTTCATTATTTTATCCGATACAATTAACTCACACAATGATTTAAAATCATTCACATTGCGCAGCTGACAATAATACTCAAATGTCGCGCATAATCGTGATGCAAATTGCACATAACTCTCTGAACTTAATTTTTTGCGCTTTCTGAAATCTATTATAGCATTCTTGTGGTGTGGGAGAAAATTCTTTTAATACTAAATCTTTAAGCTTACTATAATTATTTAACTCTTCTTCGGAAACATGAACAAGTAAATTATTAACTCTCTCACCTAGAATATTTAAAAGAATTTCGCATTTAAATTGTTCGGGAACCTCTTTTATTTTGAATGCTTTTTCAAGCGACTGGAAAAATAAATTATATGATTCCACTCTTGAAGGTACGGGTATTGTTAAAGTTTTCACGGACTTTAACAAAGTCTCAACATTATTATTGTCGGCAGTTTCAAAAACACTCGGATTTCGAATATCGGAATTTTGAGTTAAATTCTTCTGGATATTTGCAAGCTCTAATTGTTTTTGCAATTGCGCTAATTTAATTCGTTCAAATTCTAACTTAATTTCACTATCCAATCTATTATTTTTAATTTCCGCCAAAGCATAATCGATTGCAGATTGAACTAACTCTTTATCATTTTTGTAAGCGTCACTATTTACAATTAAGTTTTTTAAGCCAGCGATTTTTGCTCCTTCTGGTACAGTTAAATTTAACTCTTCCGCAACGATTTTTAACTCATCTTTCCCTAATTTATTTAAAGACATATTTATGAATTAAGGACACTAATAGAAGGATCAATTAATTGCACCTACCTCCTCAGATCGCTGTTTCACGCTGCTCGCTACTCTATTCACACTTTGGAAATCACTTTTTATATTTTTTTCACTGTGAATTTTGATAATCCACGGTTTCACAAATTCTCATATCCATAAGGTCGTTTTCCTCCGGTGAGGTGGACCATGAATTGACTCAACACACACAGTAAACACACGCAGTGGACTGTAATATTTTTAATCTTTCTCTCTACTCCGTACACAACCTCTCGGAGTGAGTGTTACATTTACACTGACGTTTTTCTTTACAAGCCGCTAGAGGGCGCTGTTCATTAACAGAACTAACAAATATTATGCGCTGCTTATAATACTATTATTAGTACATGTTACTTTTTATTATATTGATATTCATTATTGATTGATATAGGTTATTCTCAATCTCTAACTACATCCTTCATTTGAAATAAATTCAAAGCAATTCTTTAAAATTATTGTGTATCATTAAATTGCCGCTAGGCCGCCATATTGGATTCCATTCCAGCAACAAGAAGCGCCGTTTGGCGCCATTACCCCGGATAACAAACTAGTTCCTTTGTTTCCTTCTTAGAATAAAATTAATTCACACATATATGATGCGTGTATGTATATTTTGCAACTAATATTATGATACTTACGCATTATCGCAGCCTATTGGCGACATGAAACGAAGTACTTCATTGCCAAATCAGCGCATACGACATGTGCAAAATCGGGGTTGGGAAGTTGCCTAGAACGTTGCGATATAATACTTAAGTCCCAATATTATTTTATGAGTACAGACATAAGAATAAAATATTTATACGACAGTATATTGTTTTGTATTTACCGAACTAATCCATTATATAACATAAACGCAGTTATTTATGTATATTCAAATTGGAAATTTAGAAGTTTTCACTTCTATTGTGTGGTCCTAAGTACACTTTTTGAAGTGATAACTTCATTAAACGCGTTTTGCTGAAGAGTGAATTTAAAAAATAAAACAAACAAAAAGAATCGCTTGCGCGACTCGAACCTTGGCCGGTCGCGTGGTAAACGGGTTCTCTACCAATCAAGCCACTGCATTGCTGGAGAAAATTGAAATTTAATTGTATAAAAGCTAAGCATGAATTTCGAAGGCTATTTCCCCCGAATTGACTGGCCATTTGGCGCTATTACATTGGGGGTTGATCACCTTAAAGGAGTACTACTATTACACGAAGTCTCGTCCCCAAATGAATTTACTTAGTCGTTCGTGCCCTCCCCTGTTAAGTATTACAAAATGAATTTGCTACCAACATTGGGTGATATTTTTGGAGATCAGTCATATATTTTTCAAGACGATAATGCTCAGTGTAAAAGTAATCAAAAAATGGTTTGAAGACAACACTGTGATAAAATTTACAGTCTCCTGATTCAGGTCTTTATCTGATAGGGCACCTATAGCATAACATTAGTTATGATATTTGGAAGAAAACTTCGAACAAAGCTCAAATTGATTGAATTTTTAAAATTTTCTTTCAACCATGTTGTCAAGAAAGAACTCCTCTTGAAATTGGTACATTCCATGCCCAAAAGATGTAGAGTCGTAATTAGAGCAAATGACTGGCTCATAAAATATTGATGTTCAAACATGCAACAATCATGTAGTTTTCAAAAGCCATGTTTGTTTTGTGTTATTCTACTTTGTATATTAGGTTTTTCTACATCGTGTTATTTTGTATATGCAATACATTCTAGTGTTCAAGCAGCTGTACTGTAAAAATACTAGTGGGATTAAAAAGCTAATAACAGACTTGAAATGAGCATTAAATACATTAGAATCAATAAATATAGTTTAGAAGGACAATTTCATAACAAAAAACTACATCCAACTCAAAGACACAAAATGAGTATTAAGGATTTTTTGCCACCACTGTATATATGTAGATACCAAAAGGCTTGTACTGTTTATTTGTCAGTGATCTATAATGTTTTATCAATGTGCATTAAAGTTTCAAATTTGCGAGTTTTAGTGCCCTTTGGTCAAATATGCATTGGGTGAGAACCACATGTATAACTAAATAAATCTAATATTCCAATCTAAAATTACAAAAACATCTTTTAAAGATATTACATAATTTTTCAAAAAAAAAAACA
Organism: Trichonephila clavipes; assembly: GCA_019973935.1. NCBI lineage: Eukaryota > Metazoa > Arthropoda > Arachnida > Araneae > Nephilidae > Trichonephila > Trichonephila clavipes. Next base: position 264,351 of record BMAU01002453.1, read on the forward strand.
ATTCAAATTTTTTTTATTAAACTTCTTAGTCATTAAAAAAAAGAGAGCATTACCTTGATTTTGAAACAAAATTAACTCTTTTTTTATAAATAAAATAAGATAAAAATGTTAACATAAACTGATTCAAACCACTATAAAATTAATGGAGATACACATACATCTCTTCCCCCCTCCTCTTTAATGGGGCTGCAGTTAGTAAATATATAATTACCTTTGCAGACCTAGTATATTTCCCAGGAGTTGGTATCACTTTAGTACAGCTCCATATAAGTGGATATCAATTGTCACAATGTAATCTGGATGCCCAGTTTCCTCACCAGAGGGAGACACCCGAGTTCTGATAATGTGAAACTGTATTAAGAATTAATTTAATTTTGCCAAGCCAAACAGGCACTCAGAGGAGCTTTAACATGTCATATAATCATACGACATGGACGATGTCGATTTTTGCAACAGGAAAATCCACCGACTTGGACCCACAAACTTAGGCGTATAAGGTCAGTGCCAAACCAATTACAGCACCCTGTCGACATATCCCTTTTTAAAGAACTAAATACTTTTCATGTAGTTTATGGCAAAACTCTTAACTTAAAACAGTTAAAGGTGTACAACTTTAATCCTCACAATGTATTACGGAAATATGATATAAAACATGGTGACATATTTAGAGAAAAACAACTAATTAGAATTTCATTTAAAATACTAAAAAATTATAATTCTATAATAATTATCCAAAAATCTGAAACTCTCTCATCACTTCAAAAAATATATAAACTTATATTCAGTTTAAAATTTATAAGCTCTTACATTTTCATAGTATTTTCTTTCTTTCGACAACATAATCACTATATTGACATTAAATTCACTTGTATATATACCATTCACACAATTTGTACACATCTATACTATTTTATCAAAGTTAAATGGATTTTAAATATTATTCAATTTTAACCTGTATTAATTTTTAAAAATCAGTAATAAAGAATTATTTTAAGTATACCAATTTTAATTTTTCTTATTCCTGTTCTCATTTATTGGATCAATAATTAACTGTACTTAACTGAAGAAATCTTATAAAATAAATTAGAAGAATATGCTTGATCTAATTTTTTTTTAAATAAAAAGAAAATCTGAATAAATAAATTTTTTATAACAATAAAATGCATACAGCAACATCTATCATTAGTTACCTTGGCCAGATGCTGTTATATCATGTAATTGCAATTTATCTTGTAAAAAGCAAACATAACACACTGTAGCTTATATAACTAATATTTTTTATGTGGATATGTAGCAAACTTTTAATGTGTTTTTATTTTCGGATAACATTTAATGTTTGAAATAAAAAAAGTAGAATGAGGACAGAAATTTTTTTTTAATAAAAGCATATATATTTTTTAATTTCAGAATAAAACATCTAAATTTTCTTAAACATGTTGGTAGCATTGTAATACTGAATGTAAAGTGCAAAACTTCATAGCTTAATATGAAATAACATGACACAAACCAAACTTAAAAATATACAGAATAAAAACTACTTCAAAAAAGTTGCATCTTTTTTATCAATAATTTTTACATTAATTCCTAATCCAAGAATACAGAAGGAGAAAAAATATGTTTCTTTATTAAAAGAACCTTCCACTTTGTTCACATGGATGGTATAACTTTTATTTTTCAATTTTTTTTAAATATTCATATAATATTATATATATAATCAAATAACTTTATTAAATTCAGTTCACAGTTAAATGGAAAGTAAGAGTCAAGGATAAAAAAATTTGATTCACATTCTCGGAAATCCAAATGGGTCATTTGCACCTTTTCAATCTTTTTATCTCTCTCTCTCTAACACATGGACTCCAAATATGGTTATAAATAACTATTCTCTTCTGCCGATCACTCGAGATGACCCAGTGAGAATACATGCATGCAAACACCGAAACTTCACAAATTAAATGCACAGAGATGGCAACAAGGAAAAAATAAACCATGAAGAGTGTGAGCTTGAATGAAACATGAATCATTGCACATATACATAAGTTCAAAATAAAACACCATAAAATAGAAGATAAATGGATACAACTTATCACAATATTTAATGTCACAGTTCCACATATATACACAAAAGGTTGGTAAAACCCCCCGCAGAAAGAGAAATCGATTTCTTGCTTCTTCTTTACGGTCGAAACAAAGGTCGCTCGTGCCATGAAAATTGAAACCAGGTAAATGAATGTTCCTTCTTCCGCGTCTATCGACAAAACGCAAGTTTCCGAAGCTGTTAAAGGAGTTATAGAACTGGTACCAATTAAAAAAGAACAAGATTCACATGGTGAATAGGGGTCCTTAGAAGTTATAAGTTCACTGTGTTCTCAAGATTTGTGATTAGATGTGAGCCATGTGAGTCCTTCATAAAGTCCATCCCCTGTTGTGGCACAGGAGGGTTGAACGTACCAGTTGCGGTCACGAATACGGGTTAGTCCTAATTTCTCTTGGATTTCATGTGGCTTCATTGCTAAAAAGAATATTAGCACATGAATGAAAAACTAAATTAAATACTTCAAAACATGCATATTATGAAACAGGGATCCTTCCAGACAAATTTTACAATGTAAACCATTTTGCTCTTGGTATGGCGAATAGTTAGTAATCCTTTATATACAAGCATTAATATAAAGGATAAAATATTTCTTTCATCTAGCATGGGGTGGTCAACCCAAAAGGACCTTGCTTGATTGATTGAATATTAACGTCGCACTGTTCAGCTACACAAGGGCTTTTTTGGCGATGGACCACGTAATTTTGAACCATGGTCAAGTGACGTGGACGACACCTGAGCTGGCACTCCCCTCTCCTAACTACCACACCACACCAACAGGAGGACGTTTCAGCTCTCGACAGATTTAACGTGCATCGCTGCCCTACACGGCGGGTCTTTAGTGGTACTGGGCTCGAACCCGTGACAAAGCACGCCACGGTCCGATACCTATACCACTCGGCTACCGCGGCCCCAAAAGGACCTTGCAGGCCACTTTGGAAAAACATTGTAATCCTATGGGCAACATATAAAAATATATATCTTTTTCTTAGATTTGGACCCATTACAAGCATTTATTGGATAAAAACAGAGGAAAAGTGATAAAATGGAAACAGTTACAGGATTTTCTATTCATTCCACACACACAAAATACAGTGATTTTGTAACTTCTGTTTGAAGATTTTATTAAATTTATCTGGCAGAGAGAACTGTATGTGTGGTTAAGTATCTTTCAAAAAGATCTCATACTGTAAATATAAAAATTTAAATGGTTATTTGGAAACTATATATATATTTACAGCACACATCAATTTGGCATATAAATGAATTATCATTAGAGCTTATTAACTGTTTAATGACAAATCTTAAATTGAAATTACAGAACATTATTGGCAGAACTTTTAAAAAATATAGTATACCTGGAAAAACTCAATTGTTAATAAGCCTGTAAGTTGATGGATTACTGGAGTACCTGCTTCCAGCAGGGAAGCTCAAACTCCTTTCATGAATAACTGGGTGGGTACATGAGTTCAGCTTTTCACTTAGCCCATTGCTGCATAATTGTAAAATTAAGTGTGTTGATAAGAGAATGCATAATTGGGAATTTAAATTTACTATGAGTGTACTTAAATAATTTAGGAATGATTATGTAATTAAAATGTATTAAGGTAGTGTTGGTGTGATCTTATTTATATTATAGAAATAAACTTGACCGCTTAAAATGGCCTTAAAAGGTGAGAATGAGCGAATCGGCTAGCGCAGGGTAACCCGTACCGCCGAGAATCTCATCTCGTCTGAAATTCGCTCGAAACAGACGACTATATGAATGACTTGGAGCAAATCTGTGTGAGCGGTCCAATCAGGGGGCAGCCTATTGAAGCCGGTTTGGAGTGGGTGTGTCCAAGTCGAAGGAAATCTGGGTGCCGAAGCGTTACCAGATCTCGTTTCGCTATTGGTCGGGCTGCTCTGTTCCCATAGGTCGAGAGCGAGTCCGAGTAGATTTTACAGAGGTGGAGATTTTTAGAATGAAAAGTTAATAAAAAGTGAAAACTAAATTAAAATATTACGTGGTCTATTAAAAAATGGATTAATGGTATATTTATCAATACGAGCAATTGCTCGGTTAGTATGAGAATCAATATGAAGAACTTTATAGCAATCTTTTTGAAGAAATCTTTTAGGGTTTTAAATTTTAATGATGATCTGATTTACTCGTTTCTCACATACCATGGTGAGTCGGTTATGATTTTCATAATTTTATTTTGAGCTGTTTCCAACATCTTGATATTAGAATAGGCTGCGCGGGCCCAGATTGGACTCGCGTATTGGAGAATTGGTCTGAGAACGAGTTTATAAATAAGCATTTTATTTCTTAAAGATAAACATGATTTCCGTGCAATTAAGGGGAAAACTTTAGCAACGGAAATGTTAAAATTTCTGCGAATGCGGATAATATGTTGTTTAAAAGTGAGTCTTTTATCTAGGATTACCCCTAGGTATTTGATGTTTTTGGACCAGGGTATGTGTGTGTTGTGTAAATATAATTTTGGTGGTTCTTTTTTAATGTGGTGTGAGAAGAAGACGGCCTCTGTTTTTACTACATTTAGAGCAATTTTCCATGTAGAGAACCAATCTTCTAGTTTGGCTAAATGTTTGTGCCAGGATCGCCGTGTCATCAGCAAACATGCAAATCGTGGATTGGCTGGTTCTAGGAATATCGTTTACGTAGATATTAAACAAAATAGGAGAAATGGAACTACCCTGAGGCGTTCCTGCTAAGATTCTTCTGTTAGTAGAATGAGTATTATTAACTTTTACCGAGAAAGATCGGCTGTTGAGGAAGGAAGAGATTAGTTTAATTAAGTGGGGAGGGGTGTTAATTTTAATTAATTTGTAGAGTAGCCCCACATGCTATACTCTATCAAAAAGCTTTCTGGATGTCTAGGAAAACAGCTCCGGTTGGTTTCCGGTTTTGGAATCCTGACTATATACTCCACCACCCGCAGCAGCTGGTGTGATGTGGAGAGTCTGGCTCGGAAGCCGTGCTGTTGGGGAATTAGTATGTCGTTATCGTAGGATAAACTTCCTCTACTAAATATTTCCTTTTATACAAATAGAACAGCTTGTATCAGAACAGCTAAGTTATTTTTTAACTTTAAAAGGGAAGAAAACTACTAAAATATTATTTGCAAAAGGGAAAAGAGATTGAAAATTTTTTGAATTCTTATTTTGATGGAATATTATGCAACGCTAAAAAAATTGAGATGCTTGCTTTTTTTTTACTAATGTCACATTTTACAACAGCACAAGGGTCATTGGTGACGAACTTAAACCTTGGTCAAGTGACGAGGATGACACTGAAGATAGTAACACTTCAAAGTTACAGAGGAGTTTAATGTGTCTTAAAAGATTTAACATGCATTAACCACTCCCCATGGTGGATTTTCAATGCCCATCAGAAGTTAAACCAATGACTCAACAATGCCAGTCACAAGTACATGACATTACAATTCAGTTACCATGGCAATAAATTTTGAGAAATAGAAAAAAGTTTGATATAACTATGCATAATCAGTAATAAAGTCTCCAGCAGTTACCTCAGAAGCTATTCTATAAACTACTTTATAAACAGATGCAAAAAACAGTCAGACCCTGATTGCCAAGATTTGCTAAATTTTTCTCTTTCCCTGATTAAAATTAGGGCAAAACTCCTTATTTAACGAATAAAACCCCCCGATTTAACAAATTATATCAACAGCTGAAAAATTTTTCTTCATTAGTTTAGATAAAAAAAAATTGGATTTTTTCCCCAAATGAAATCATTTTTGTCTACAACAAAAAAAGATCCTTCTTGAATTTCAAAGGCCAATTATGCAGAACATTAAACTTAACAGGAGCAGATGTGAGTCATGAGAGTAACCAATTGCTTGAATTTAGAATAAGACAGGAAACTCCTTTCATAACTCATCCTACTCCCCAGCGCAGGAAAATATTTTAAGATTTTAACCATTATGTTACATTTGGATGATAGATGCTTATCTGAGCAACTGAAGTTCAAGAAACTGTTGATTAGTCAGAGCCAATGAATAGCAATTCTGATGTAGAAATTGATAATGAAACTCTCATCAAAACTGTTCCATTTTCTAATGCTTTACATTGTTTGGAAACTTAAAAACACATATCTTATGCATCAGGATGTAAATGATGCAGAATTTTATTATCTGCATGAAGTGAAAAAAAAAAAAAAAACTCCTTCAAGTAAGGAATCAAAAAGGATTTTCAAACATGTATCAGTCAATATTTTAAAATTTCCAATTAATTGGCACATAATTCACTAATAATTCCCCAAGCTTTTTGAATAAAAAGTGTACAATTTCTAACTGGATATTTTTTGTGTAGTTGTTTATTGTAAAATTTCCAAAAGGTATATGCAAAAAAAATTGCATTTTGTTTGGACCCTGATATAATGAATAACCTCAATTAAACGAATAAAATGTTTGGTCCCAATGAATTCGTTAAATTGGGGTTAGACTGTATACTTTCTCTATTAACTCCAATTTTAAATTGCAAGTATTAAAAAAAATACACATCCCCACCACAAAGTTTTAATAAAATTTTGCACATCTACCTAAAAGTATAATTTCTAACACATTGAACGATTTAATTTATTAATTTATCGAAACTTAAGAATGTTCTTGTGAGAACACTCACCCTCATTTAAATCTTGTTTGTTGGCAAACACTAAGATAATGGCATCTCTCATTTCCCTATCATTGATTATCCTGTGCAACTCTTGCCTGGCCTCGTCAATCCTGTCTCTGTCCGCACAATCCACTACAAAGATTAAGCCCTGCGTACCAGTGTAGTAATGCCTCCATAGTGGGCGGATTTTGTCTTGACCCCCAACATCCTACAGAGTAAAATAAATAACATTAGGTTTAAAAAGCTATAACTCTGAAATTCTTTACCGAAATACACAGTGATTTAATTAAAGTTTCAAAATGCTATTGAAAAAAACCACTGATCAGAATGTCAAATTTGAACATAATATTATTGAAGAAGGAAAACTTATAGCATAAGGAAAAAAATAGTTCTAAATTTTATCAACAGAAGGCACTGTAAGAATTAGAACATGTACATAAAAATACCCATCATGCACCTGACTCATTTCAATTGTTATAAAAATGCCAGGTACACGACTTTTCCACATTTCATGTCTTAGATAAACCGTCTTGTTGAAGGACTGCACTCTGCTTGGAAAGCTTTTTTACAAGAATAATTACTGTGTACCAATAGCTCTGTAGAAGTTCCAAACACTCAAGGGTATGAAGAAGTGCATTTGTCCAATGATTGCCCAGTGTCTGGAGAAAATGATTCAAAAATTCAAAGAGACAGGTTCTTTTCATGTACAATCTGGTAGAGGGAGGAAAAGAGTTAATTTTACAGTAGTTGAAAAAGTGGTCACAGCAGAGTGGGAGGAGTCGAAAGGCGGCTAGCAACTGTGCAGTGGTTGGGGAAGTGCCCAAACACCGGACAGGTCTGTGAGCATGGCGCATAAAATTTTACGAAACATCCTGTATTGCTATCCGTACAAAATTATCCATGAGCAGAAGTTGTTTCCTTCTGAACCAGTAAGCAAGAGTGATTTTTGGTTTAGAATGTTTTGCTCACATAAAGTGGACAATATATGGCTACGGATAATTTTGTGGTCAGATGAAGCCCATTTCCATCTAACAGGATGTCAATATACAGAATTGCCAAATTCGGACACAACAAAGAATCTATTTACAACTCCACCAGTACCACTTCATCATGCAAAGGCCACTGTATGATGCGGGTTTACAGCATCATTTATCATAAGGCCATACTTTTTCGAAGAGACTGGTGCTTTTGGTGATGTTTCTGCCACTGGTCAGTGCTATGAGTGTTCTTTGTACAACCACATCATTTCAGATCTTCAACAGCATGGTTATGTGGATGGGATCATTTTATGCAAGATGATGCTACTCTGCACATTGCAAATCAGTGAAGCAGCTGCTGAAGGGGCATTTTGGAAATGCTAGAGCCACCATTTCCCTACAGTCTGGCCACCCTGACCAATATCTTAATCTGTGGGGCTATCTGAAAGATGTTGTGTTCAACACTCCGATTGCACACTTAGCTTAATTGAAGTCATGCATTGCACATGCATCCTGAATGTGAGCCCAGAGACACTTCGATCCATTCTACAACACGCTGTTTGTCGATTTAAACTTGTTGCGAACAGCATATTGAACATGTTTTGCACCAGTCTTGCGAAATTTAAAAACAGATTTGATAGGTGTTTATATGTGATTTTTGGCCCCAGGACAATTAAACATTGACTAGATGGATGCTTTTTATGCAGTTTTTGACCTTGGACAATTAAAAATCGATTTGATGGACGCTTTTTATGTGGTTTTTGGCCTCAGGACAATTAGATTTTTCTCCATCCGATGAGATATGATCTTGCCGTGATGGGTGGGCTTACGTAACTAACAGTATCACACCTGAACAGTTATAATTGGTTTAACGTGCAACAAACACCTTAGCAGTTGTTTAAAGATTCACTATCATTTCTAATCGAAACCTTTTAGATCATGATGTTTACAGCGCCATCTGTTGCTAAAACTAGGAATTAACCCTTTTTCTTATGCCATACACTTTCCCCCTTCTTCTGACGTCTTTCTGATCAGTGGTTCTTTTTTATAGCCTTTTGAATTTCAATTATAATCACCATGTACAAATAAAAGTTCTGATTTCTTGTTTCAAATTTAATTTTTCAACTTGATACAAAATACTTAATTTGTGCAGATTTAACACAACAGAATAATCTCTTATATTAAAATTCAGTATAGTATATATAGCTCTAAAAACTTCAAAATAGTCTATATAAAAAACAGAAATATGTATATCAGATTTCTTATGCAAGTTTCATTTACTATGCAACAAAACACTGTGTTTAATAAAAAATTATTCATATTCAACTTTTGCATCTTGAAAAGAATTTTGAACAAACAATAGTTAAATATTCATACAAAAAGTCTATTCTTGGAAAGGAGCTGGAATCAAATATATTTTGAAAAACAAAATGTAAGATGCGATAAATATATACATCAGAATGACTCAAATAACATATTTTACGTAACATTTGTCACAATAACTTTTAATTACATGAAAAAAAGGCTTATTTTAAATTATTCTAGCCTTTAACGCAGAAAACAAAAAAATGACATTTCTTAACTATTCCATTATAGTAACTTTAGGAATATTTTAACTCAGTGTCTAAATTTTAATGTAATAGTTAAATCTCATTATCTAAGGAAGCTTATGAAATTCCTGAGTGTTTAAAGTCATAAATGAAGAATCCCATATTCCCTTACCTTATAATCAAAATATTTTTTTTTAAAAAAAAGAAGACAGTTTTGTTACAACAATACATTTCATATCCTAAAAATAACATTTACTCCCAAATGATCTTATAGTAGAAAGGCATTTCGTTAAAAAATTCAAACAGTTTTATTTTAAAATGCATAAACTTTCATAAATTAAAATAAATTTGAGATTTTCATTTAGCTTAACTGATCTTCATAACAAGTGAAAAATTAAAATTGTGAAAGTTTTTTCATTTTAAGATATCAAATTTAAAATAAAAACTTTGATATTAAGGATGGAAATTTCTGTTCTTTAACATGCACTGTTATTTGTTCCAGCTCAATTTTAAATAAATGCTCAAATCTCCTGTTTTTTAAATGTATTTTTTCCAAGGAATTGAACACTACTTATGTACAGACTTAATCACTCTGTATATGAGGAAAAATCAAGTCAGTTGATTTTTTTTAAAAGAGCACAATTAAAAAATTATTCTATAAAAGTTGCTTCTATAGAAGAAAAAAAATTCAAGTCTATTTCTTGTTTAATATACAATACACGCACAAGATATTACATTCTTACTCACAAAAAATATATATACAGTCGGACCTCTATTTAGCGAAGTCGCTAAATCCCGAAAAAAGTTCATTTATGGAAAATTTGTTATTTAGAGGTTCATCTTTCAATATACTTTATGAACCACCTGAAACAAATTTTACAATGATTAACATTATGTATTTAAAAAAAGTAATTATCAAACCTTTTTGTGAATTAGTATTTATTTATGTTATATATCTTAACTGAACAATGCGGGTCAAAGGTTGCACTTTGAGGAAACGCCCAGAATTCTATTGCACAATGAGTTAGGCATCTAACAAAATCAATTCAAGATTTATAACCACCATAAAATGCAATAAAAGAATAACTTGAAAAGTCAAGAAATACTTCAAAAACAGAAAAAAAAATTGAATTCCAAGAGAAAAAGTTTGTTACATAGAAAATATACTTTGTTATTGGGAAGGTTATTTTACAAAGAGAAAATCGTGAAATGTTCTTGGTTCCAAGAACGAGTTCGCTATATAGAAAAATTCACAATATAAAGGCTTGTAATATGGAGGTTTGACTGTGTGTATATATAAGAAAATTTAGATTTAAAATTGAATTCCCTATACAACATTTATTTTCACTTACATCTTCAAGTATTAAATTAAACACCCAATTATTCCTCCGAAACAGATGACCCAACCACAAAACACTTCTATCCCTGATCATTATTTTATAGCCCTATATGTCAGCATTAACTTTCAAGTACAACTCATAAAATAAGAGATGCTTCACACATCTTGGCAAAAGTGGCCAAGCACTTAGATTTCACTTTGGCTTCATTGGCTCGCTGAATAAAAACAGTTTTTAAAAATAAGCTTGAAACAAGTCATATATATTGTTTTATATTACTGTATTTATGAGCATTAAATTTGTGCATAAACTCTTTTAAGAAAAAGGAAAAGTGCAGGAGAAACATTAAATATATAAATTACTATTAAATTTTATTTGCTTTACACAATGCAATATGTTATAATTCTAATCAATATCTAATTTAGAATTCCTCAAAAAAAAATTATTTAGAAGAGATCAATATTCAAAAATTTGTGATAATTCAAAAGATTTTATCAATACTAGTAAATCTGCTGGAACTATATATAATTAATAGTTTATTACCATCAAACTTGGTATCAACAAGATGGACATTGGCGATGGATCTCATAATTTTGGAACATGGTCAAGAAATGAGGATGAACTCAAGTTGGTATTCTACTCTTTCTACTTACACACCTAGCTAATATGAGTTTGGATAGGACGACACCTAAGCCTACATCACCCTCTCCCAACTACAACACTAACAGGAGGATGTTAAGAGCTCTTGCCAAATTTAACGTGCATCGCTCCCCTACACAGAGGGTGTACAGCTGTACTAGGCTCGAACTTATGACACGCCCGCATCGAGTCTGTTACCTTGACCACTAAACTACCACGTACGGACTTGGTTTGGAAGTAGAAAAGAACAAAAGGGTAGTCTGCTTTTAGTCTTCTACTCTTCACATTAAGGGAAATAATTTTAGAATTTAAAAAAAAAAAACTCTTCAGCCCTTCTAAGTAAGGGAGAATTGTTTAAAATGCAAAAAAACAGGCATCATTTTTCTCAAAAAAGAGCAGATATTTTTTATTTCCCTCCCAATTCAATATTATAAAAAAATTGTTAACTCAGAATTTTTTTTAAATCATAAAAAGAAAACTTACCCATACGTTGAACTTCACATTTTTGTAAGTAACAGTTTCTACATTAAAACCAACTGTTGGTATAGTTGTAACAGATTGTCCTAATTTTAACTTATACAGAATAGCTAAAATGTAATATAGGAAAAATCATCTCAAACATAGAGAAATATTACATACAGTATGTAATCAAAAAATACAATTCTAATCAATAGAATATTTTTTAAAAATTAAAATTTCACATAAATAACTTAATAAATTAGTTAAAATATTTCACTGTTTTACAAATCCTAACATTTGTACAATTCGTTATACTTTATTTCCTACACTGATGGTATCGAATTCAAAAAAAAAAAAAAAAAAAAAAAAAAGGTGAATAATTTCACACAATTCAAGTTTAAACGATGGGAAAAAATATTAATACTCAAAAGTAGATATATGAGGTTTAAAATAGATGTTTATGTTTTCAACATGAAATATATTGTATGGAAATGATTTAAAAATAGAATTTAAAATATAAATAAAAAAAATAAATTAGGTAAGTCTGTAAAAATATGAAATACTTCTCAAAATGCATATCATCCTTACTAATATTATAAACGTGAAATTTGGTATGGATGTCTGTTCCTCTTTCACGTAAAAACAACAGAACGGATTTTAATAAAACTTTACAACAATATAGCTTTTGCATCAGAATAACACATAGGCTATAATTTATAAAGATATTGTGTGAAGTGTTCAAAATATAACTGTAATTGTCAAGTAAGTAGGAAAAATTTTTGCCATCTGCAAACAATTCTGGCATGTGCTGCGAAAAAGCCAGCGACGCGCAGCATATATCTTTTATGTGTGAAGAAACCCTTTTTGTTTTGTCTACGCCAGACACCCACTTCTAATTTATTCCTTTGATCAGTGTAATTCCTGTTTTTTTTATTTAATAAAACTAAGTTTTGAAGGGAGAGGTTGTTTTAAATCTCTCTTTATTTGAACAGCTACTACTGATTTTTGAAGTTAAACTTTTTTTTCATGTGTAAGCCATTATTGCCAAAATAGTGAGCCATACATACAATAAAAATTGACAATTTATTTCTATGCATGTTTTTTTTTTCTTTTTTAATGATTTTATAATGCACATTTGGTACTAACAAATTGAGCCTTATATCAAAATAAATACTTTTATCGTTTCTGGTACTAACAGTAAATATACTTTGTCTTTCACACTACATCATTTGGACAAATTTGCATAACTTGTTTGTGGTTAGAAGCTAATTACAATGCTATAATTTTAATTGAATAGGCAGATATTGCATTTTTTAAATATAAAAATAATAAGAACTACTGTAATGTATTTTTCGGAGTGAGTGAATATTAACGTTGCACTGGACCATGTAATTTTGAACCATGGTCAAGTGACGTGGATGACACCTGAGCTAACACTCCCTCTCCTAACTACCACACCAACTTAGCAGGAATATTCTTTGAAATCCACTCTTTCAAGATATATGGCAGCACAGGTTTAACGATGAGTATTTTAGTGGGGAAGGCGAATAGTTTTGTAGCAGAAATTGCGTTTTCAGTGGATTGCAAAGATTATCATTTTTGTCCCCAAAAAATACTTAATGTCAAAATTTAAGTGTCTTATGTTTTTTGTATGCTAATGAAGACCTTAGAAAACAATGTGACAATTTATTTTAAGTGAACATTGTATATAATTAATTTTACAGTGCAATACCTTTAATTAATTAGCTCTAACAGATTAAATTTCCCAAAGTTGAGTATTTTGTTTATGCATATTCCTTAACTTTCAATGTTGTGATCCAAAAAAAATATTGCATGAAAAAAACTGCAGTAAAGCATAATGTGCGGTAGATAATGGGTTAACGTGCATTGCTCCCCTACACGACGGGTCTTTAGTGGTACTAGGCTCGAACTCCTGACAAAGTCAGCCACGATCCGATACCTTGACCACTCGGCCACTGTATTTTTTTTGGAAGTGTAGAAAAAGTACCTACTAAGAATTATGCCGTGAAAGCATAAGTCTAATCTTTTCCAAAGCTCTAATGAAGCTCGAGCTACGAAAGTAGCTAGACATTTGCCAACTTGACTATTGTCAACATTTCGCTGTTTTTCATTGAATTGCATTATAATTTAAGAAACGGCAATGCTTGTGAATATTACAATTTTAACATAAAATAAATACAACAGAAAGTAATATTAATGTATTACACTTTCAGATATAAATTATTTACACTATATATATTTTAAGCATTCATTACACAAAATTTGTAACAATGTGTTACTTTTGCTGAGCAGAGATCAGCTTATAGAGGTATTTTCAAAAATCGACCCTCAAGGAGTTACGGGGAGTTATAAATATAAAAAACCTTTTTATCAGCTATTAGATCTACAGACTTAACATTTAACAGTTCACTCCTAGGAGAGCCCACACTCTTGGCGCGAATTACTTTAGTTGGCGATAATTGTCCCATCTTGGTAATCCTACTTTTAAACACTACATATGGCAACCCTAACTATTTCTAGCATTTTCGTATTTTGTGGGTGCACATTTCGAATTTCATTTTATTGTTGGGCTCCGGGCTGGCTGCTTGTGTGAGGGAATATACTTTAGAATTTTTCACTTTGTTAAATGCAAAAGGTAAGAAATAATAGATTGAATGGTGTATGAAGGAAGGATTGATTGCTTTGAGTTATGAATGTCCTAAATGTGATGATCGGCATGATGTAACATGGTCGGCAATAAAACGCTTTCTTCGAAATCTTACCAGCCACGCAGAATGTATGTTCGACCATTACCTCGCAGAATAAATATGGCGGCACTCACACGATCATTTGCTTAGCGATGAGACCTTTAAGGCTTTTTTAAAATCAGTTGTTACGTTGTACCCTCCACTCGGAAAATGTTTTTATATTTTTTTAACTAAAATGTTTAATTTCTGTATTGTTTACATATATTTTCATTATGCATCCACCTTATCCAGCTATATTCCTCTGCCGCCATTGTCGGTCTCTCCTAGGATTTTACCTGTTTAACAAAGGTGTTTTTTCCTTTCTTTTTTTGTTCAGCTGACATATGCACAAAGCTTTTTTTTTTTAAATTTGCCATTCGCATAAAATTAACCCATTAAAAAATTCTTTATTCTTCAATCTGTATTGTTTAATTTTTCAGTTCACCCGTGCGAAGAACGGGTATACCAGCTAGTAAGTATATAATATTGCTTGTGAAGACATGAAAACCAAACCTAGGAAAAAATTTAATTTTAGTTTAAAATTTAAACTTGAATAACACATGATTTTTTTTATGTGATAATGCCCCTCCCCTTCCTATCGCCACAAAACTGTATTAAAGGATGCATAGAAACAAAAAATTCATACACTCACATCTACTAAAGTTGTTACCACATTTTTTTTAAAGTACTAAATATTTTAAGATAAAAACATTAATTGATTTTAAACAAAAAAATCACTTTAAAATGCAAGTCTTAAAAGGATACTTGTTTTTCCAGCTGCATCTAAACCTAACATCAGTATTCTCATCTCCTTGTTACCAAATATTTTGGATAAAAGTTTCCCCATTTCATTTAGGCTAGATGAAACAAATGAGGCAGCACCTAAAATATATTATACATTTCAATGTAATAAACATTATGAATTCTGAACAAAACTGTAAATAGTATGGTAAAATAGCAAAAAAGTTCATTTCAATAAAAAACATTTGACATTTTATGAATAAATAATATACTATATTAAGGTTCATATAAAATATAACATGAAACCTTCTTGAAATTAATACTCTAAGTGTTAATTTTTTTTCAAATATGAATATATGCTTAGATAAAATTGAACAAATCTATCTTTCATCTAATAATTTAACCAATTTTTATAATTATGCCAAACATAGCAATAAATGGCTCTAAACTGTAACAGACAACCTCTAGTTTATTCAAAGATTTGATTATAATTTCTAGTCAAATAGATTTCAAAACAAATATCAGGTATTAAGACAACACAGTTCATTCTCATATGCTTAAAAACTGCCCTTACAAAACCATTTTACCAAATTTTTACAAGAAATAAAATACAATCAAAATCAAGATTTCATACATAAAATGTTAAACAATAAGGTTTAAACTAACCTTTATTACATAACAGGTCAAATTGATTTCAATATTTCATCGATAAATGGAATTAATAACAGTACATAAAGGTTCAGTGTAGATCTAAATGAAGCAGGATATAAATACAAAAAAAGAGGATTAAGTTACTAAAAAAACACAATTTTAGTATTAAAAACAAAAAATAATAGCTGTAAGATAAAAACTGATAGTTAACATATATTTTCTGCCAAATCCCTAAAGGAATAAATTTTAAATAGATTTTAATCAAATAATTTTAACACAAAAATTAGTAAGTAATTCAAATGTCATAATCTCAACCTAACTGATCATTTTGAACCCAATTAGGGTTAAAAATTAAAAGATCAGCCAATAGACCTCATAGCTTTATACTAACACTAGCTGGTATACCTGTTCTTCGCATGGGTGAACTGAAAAATTAACCAACACAGATTGAAGGATAAAGAAGTTTTTAATGAGTTAATTTTACGTGAATTGCAAATGAAACAAAAAAAAACTTTTTGCGTAGTTCAGCTAAAAAAAAAAAAGAGAGAAATAAAACACCTTTGTTAAATTTTAAGTATGTAGATCTAATAGCTGATAAAAAGGATTATTTTTTTTTTTATAACTCCCCGTAACACTCTTGAGGGTTGATTTTTGAAAATACCTTCCTAAGCTGATCTCTGCTCAGCAAAAGTAACACATTGCTAAACGTTTTGTGTAATGAACGCTTAAAATAGTGTAAATTAAATTTTGACAAACTATTTTTTCCGCTAAAATACTCATCATGGAACCCGTGCTGCCATATATCTTGGAGAGAGAGAAGAATGGATTTCAAAGAATATTCCAGCTAAGTTGGTGTGGTGTGGTAGTTAGGAGAAGAGGGTGCCAGCTCAGGTGTCGTCCACGTCACTTGATCATGGTTCAAAATTACGTGATCCATTGCCAAAAGCCCTCGTGTAGGTGAAAATTGTGATAATATTCACTCACTCTCACACTCCAAAAAATACATTACAGTAGTTATAATTATTTTTATCGTTATAATTAACTACTAACCACAAACAAATTTTGAAAATTTGTCCAAATGATGCAGTGTGAAAGAGAAAGTTTATTTACTTTATAAAAGCATTTATTTGGAAAAAAGATCAATTTCTTACTACCAAATGTGCATAATAAAATCATAAAAAAAACATTAAAATAAAGAGATTTATAACAACCTCTCCCTTCAAAACTTAGTTTTATTCTGCAATAAAAATAATTAGCATTATGCTGATCAGAGGAATTAATTAGAAGCGAGCACCTTGCGTAGCCAAAACAAAAAGAGTTCTTTCACAAACAAAAGATAGATATATGCTGATGTGGGCTTTTTTGATTTAATAACCCTTGATTTTTGATTTGAGATCTTATGCAGATAAGGTTATGTGTCCATTATAATAAATTGCTATTGGTTAATTAAAATTTTTTTGAATCTTTTCAACATGAGTAGATGATTTTCAAATTAACAACTACATTTTAATTTTAATTTTGCACTTGGATTTCATCGGTGGAGGATATTTTGAATTTTTCGTCCATTTTTATTTGATTTTCCTGGAGTATTATTTCCTTAGACTTATCCTGAAGAGTACGTCTGAAAGGTAAAATTTGCGGTTTTTGTCATGATTTGAAATGAAAGGGAAAATTGTCAGCGATACATTGGTGCAAGGAAAACAGATTGATTGCTGCAAATGCTGAATGTTTGGTTAAAAAGGATTCAAGTGATGGATATATTATTATCATTCAAATCACACATGAAGCACGTATTTTTCTTTGGAGATAGCAGCATCACTTCAAAAGGAAAAGTATCAAAAAGTATGACGTTAAAAAAAAGAACTAAAAAAGAAAAACTATTATTACAACTTACCAACAAGCTTGTTAAATATTTGAATGAATTACATATAAAATCATTTCTTACAATTTTTAAACTTAGAAGGCATCAGATGTATATCACTTTGAATCATTAACCCTCTGAGTGGTTAGCTTCCTCTTGAAAAGTTATTCCGAAAGCGTTTACTCTTATTTTGACATTCGCTTTAAAAATGCAACAGACTTCTTTCCTTTCCCCCTTTTAAAATTTGGGAGGTCGAACGGGGACAATTTTATGACTTAGTTCCGTCCCTTTGTCAAGTAAGAACCAAGACATCAATCATTTACAGCTAGCTGTTAAGTTGCCTTGGGCAATCTTGTATGAAAGCAACTTGGTCGTTTCCCCTATATGTTCAGTCACAGTAAAATTAAAACAAAATGAAGGGTAAAAAAAGGAAAAAATGAAATAAAAAGTGTGTGAGAAGTTGAAGAATAATTATATTTTCTTCAAAAAAAATTTATTTTTCTGTCATTTTTTAAAAATTATATATATATGTGACATGCAGCCAAAAGCAACGCAGTCTTCGCGCGCAGGCGCATTGAATCGAAACCAAAACAAAAACTGTTGGACATTAGAGCAGAGAAAGGGAGAAGCAGCGAAAGGAGAACGCGAGAGGTGCGCGAGCAGGCGTTACCTTCTGAATACAATCGTCAAACTTATCTGTAAAAACTTTTCTACCTTTTTAATTAATTTTTGTTTAATGTTAAAATAAAATAGAAGAAAGACCAACGTCTTGGACCCCTTGTTGTCTCCCACAAATTATGGGGGCTCGGCCGGGATCGAGAAAATTTCGATTTTGAACCAAAGTCTGGACAATGAACAACAGCGTCCGTGAAGGAGACGCACCGCCATTTTTCGGAAACTTCGTTCAACCTGTGTAGAGGTTGAATTTTTCAATTTCATTCCGCCTGTGTAGAGGTTGGAAAACCCATCGACGAAAATTCCGCCTGTGTAGAGGTTGGAAAACCCATCGACGAAAATCCCGCCTGTGTAGAGGTTGGAACTAATTCAGTGTGAATAATCCGCCTGTGTAGAGGCCGGAACTACAATTTCAACTATATTACCTGCGAAGAGGTGACATCAGTGGAATCAACGTTTTTATTGGATACATCGTACGTGCGAGCAACAAGGGAGCCAGAAAAAAAAAAAGGTAGGATCTTTCCATTTCTAAAATGTATAAAAACGCTCTTAAAGAGGATTTCATAAGAGTTGTTCAGGAGCTAGACGGTATTGTCGAAAGTACTGACACTATAGTTAAACTAAAGACTAAAATTGAGAACAGTAGTACATTTGAAAGTGATCCAGATTTCGTTAAAACTTTAATTCAAAACTGTATAGATGAGAGGGTATCGCGAAACAAAAGAGAAGTAACTTCAGGAAAACAGAAAATTGAGCTCGCGAAACTACAGTTAGCACAGTTAGAAAAAGAAGTCGAACTTCAAAGGGTTAAAAATAAAGCATTAAGTTTAAATCCTGCAGCTAAAGTCGAAGAGAAACAGTTCAAAACTTTAAATAAGGAAACCGCAACCCATATTGGCATTCGAGAAGCAGAAGATTGGTTTAGGCCTATTGATTTAGCTAAAGAGTGTGATATTTATATTTCATCTAGAAGCGGATCACATAAAGAAACTCCTATTACTTATGGATATACCCAAGACCCCTTTAAAAATAAATCACAAAACTTTAAAACAAAGATTAAAGAGAACTATCCCCAATATCATGAAAGAGAAAATAAAAATTGCTTTATATGCGGTGATTCATCTCATTGCGCAAGAGACTGTGAGAAGCGTTTTAAATCTAAAGAATCTAATGATCACATCCATAATAAAATAAACGTGAATACTTTGAAAGTCGAGAGCGAAAAACAAAATAGCGAAGAATGCGCAAATCTTCAATACGTAAGCATTTTTGTAGAAAATCAGCCCGTAACAGCCTTGATTGATTCAGGTTGCCAGATCCCAGTTTTAAATTCCTCACTAATTAGAGTGCAAACACCTTCCGAAGAGATCATAACATTAAGTTAATGTTTTGGCGAACAGCGTATGGTAGAAGTTAAACCCATAAATATTTCTCTTAATCAACACTCTCCTAGCTTAAGTGTTGGAACGGCAATATCACCGACCTTGACCGAAGAATTTATTATACATCCCAGTGTATATTCTGAAATAGAGAAACTAGGCCACGCAAAGAGCGATGTTTTATTGAGTGAAAATGAATCCTCTTTAGGTGCTCATGCTTATGCTTATTCAAGTGGTGTTTCTTTTCCAAATGTTTCTGTTTCAAATGTGATAGAAAACTCTAGTTATGATTTGCCACATGTTGTAAACTTTAATACTAGGAATGATTCGAGTTCTCTAATTAAGGATTATAAATGTAATAAAATTAAGATTACTAAGTTAAAATTGAGTATTGTAAGAGAAAAATGTTCTGATATAGTATTGTGTAAGAAAGCCAATGGTGCCATGAAAACGAGTTCCGTGGAATTTATCTCCCGCTCACCTAACCCTTTACCTATGAAGAGTAATTATCGACGGTTTGTGTTGCTCCGGGAAATTTTTGAGCCTTGGCAGTGGAAACGAAGGAAAAAGAGAAATCGTTTTAAACAGACGTCCAGAACTCTACAGAGGAAAATATCGATGCGTTCAACCAAAGATCAACTTGTTGAAAAAGATGTTCTTATGCCGGTGAAACACAATGTTTTCCTGTGGAACCTTCCGGATGTCGAAGAGATGCCTTCACATGATGGAGAAACTGTCTAGTTCAGAAAAATTTTGATATGTTTAATCTCTATATATTTGTCGTATTGTCCTTGTCTGTTCCGTTTTTTTTTTTTTTGTATGTTTCAGATTCTCCTCTGGTCTCCATGGAAATACCGCTGCGGACAGCGTACGGTCAGAATGGCCGTTGTGACATGCAGCCAAAAGCAACGCAGTCTTCGCGCGCAGGCGCATTGAATCGAAACCAAAACAAAAACTGTTGGACATTAGAGCAGAGAAAGGGAGAAGCAGCGAAAGGAGAACGCGAGAGGTGCGCGAGCAGGCGTTACCTTCTGAATACAATCGTCAAACTTATCTGTAAAAACTTTTCTACCTTTTTAATTAATTTTTGTTTAATGTTAAAATAAAATAGAAGAAAGACCAACGTCTTGGACCCCTTGTTGTCTCCCACATATATATATATATATATATATATATATATTGGTATTGCGATTTGAACCAGAAAAAGCATCCTGTATTCATATTTGAATATGAGAGTAAGAAAACGCGCTCAGATTCCTGTTTTTTTTTAAAAAAGTATTGAGGTAAAAAGAGCAAAGGCCCTATCTCTTTTTTTAAACAATAAGACAATAAATGGTGCATACGGTGATATACATACGATGATTATATTTATGAAATAAAACCTATCTTTCTCTATTCAATTATATTTTTAATTTAAAATAACATAAAAAGGATTTCAAAATACTTTTAATTTATTTTAATTAAAATCATATAAATGATATTTTTATGTTAACTGCATATTTTTCGGAAAAAATCTAAATTTTCATTCCTAGTGTTCTCCTTTTCGATTGATTGAATATTAACGTCGCACTGTTCAGCTACACGAGGGCTTTTGGCGACGGACCACGTAATTTTGAACCATGGTCAAGTGACGTGGACGACACCTGAGCTGGCACCCCCCCTCTCCTAACTACCACACCACACCAACGGGAGGACGTTTCAGCTCTCGACAGATTTAACGTGCATCGCTGCCCTACACAGTGGGTCTTTAGTGGTACTGGGCTCGAACCCGTGACAAAGCAAGCCACGGTCCGATACCTATACCACTCGGCTACCACGGCCACGTTCTCCTTTTCGAACTCTTTCAAAACAGTACACTTAGAACAATTTTGTTTAGTGAAGTTAACCGACAGTTCCACAATGTATCCATACCAAATTTTAAAAACAATTTTAACATTTTGAAATGTATCCTGTATTAAATTTTTTGAGTATACACAAATATTTCCTGCTGTATGGAAGACATAGTATGAGATGTGGTGTGTGGTTTTGAAACAATGTTTTCGTACGTGTAGACTATTTTTTAAAATTTAAATATCACTAAAGCTGATCATATAACTGCAAATGAGCCTTATTTTAATGTGTGCTGGTATCAAAATAAAACACTTTACAATATTAAACAACCTATGGAGTTATATTCAATATCAAACTATTCGCAAAAAAAAAAAAAAAACGGTTTACAATTACTATTCAAATTGTAAAGAAACTGAATTATAAATATATCTTACTGCAGTCAAAAATATTCATAATACGTAAATATCCTATTTCTCCACTTATTTCAGTACATTTTAAAAACTGTAGCTGAATGCAATTTTTTATATTTATAAACGAGGCATAAAAGTTCACACAGTCGTAAAAATGTCCTTATCATTTTTAAATATACTACTATAAAACTTATATGGATTGTAAGATCACTTCTAAAATCCTAAAAGCTTTTAGAGGAGCAAAAAACATGTAATTTTGGATTGATCAAAATTTTAATATAATACACAAATATACATGTTATTAAGCAAATACATTTGAAAAATCAAACTTCCTTCTGAAATAAACGTAATTGAAAGAAAAATGTTTAATTGCAAATGAGTGGAAATACATGTTTATCTAATGGGTATCCCCAAAGTGAGGCAATCCTCAAACTTAAAACTCAAAATCAGTGGCACAACAATCCATGAGGGACAGGAACTACTATGCCCATCCTAATATACGTGACCATTGGGCGCTGAGGTGCATAAACAGATGTCCCGATTTGGTGGTCTGTCTGAAGAGACACCTTCAGTGTTTAAGACCCCAAGGAAGTTTGGTACTCATTTATCGACCCAATGTAGCGGGGATGAAAGGCAGAGTCGACCTTGCCCAGCCCGTTAATAGAACCCAAGACCTGTGGTGTGGGAAGCGAGATACACTACCACTTGACCCTATTTGGTGAAAAATAAAACTTGATGTTAGAATCTTATATAATTCCCTAATGAAAGAGGAAGTCCAAACTTTTTTTTTCATGTAAACTGTTTAGACGGAAATTGTTAATTATGAACATTTCACAAGTTGCATAAATTAAAATTAACTGTTATAGTTAACATAAATTTTTAAGAGTGCAAAAAGTGCATTTTGGCCGCACGAATTAATTTTAAAAGGAATACGGTTACGAAAAAGTAGTGCAAATCTATCTAAAGTATGGTTGGTTACTGTAGATATAGTCGAACACAACAAAGTATTGGGAGCCAAATCCACAATTCGTTGTTATAAAAATGTTTGGAAAATTACAAGACTTAGTTTTTGCATTTGTAATTTATATTTTTTTCCCCGGAGAGATTTAAAAGCTAGAGTGGCATCCATCAAAACCGCGGTTCCCTCTGTTTTTCCAGATCGCCCCTGACTAAGCCGGCTCTGCCATAGTAAGTGAAAATGCCGTATTTTGTTTGTCAAGATCATTTTATAGCGGACTGCATTTTTCTTGTATTTTAGATGGTCGTTTTCTACATCAATATCTTAATGTCTGAATTTAAAATTACATAAAATTCTTGACATTCGGATCAATGACCATTATAATTTTTATTAGTATATGAATGTGTCATCACACGATTACATGACTATTATTAACATATTATTTTAACCATTTAATTAATGTTAAGTATAACATAACACACACAAATTTTCTGAACTTTAAAATAAATATTTCGAAAACTACTTCAGATATACTCAAAATTTTTCATTCCTACGCTTTAGCATCTCAGTTTCGCTTCTATGTAAAACTTTATTGTATATTCGTCGATTTTTTTAGTATATTTTTTGCTCTTAGCATGCAGTTTTCAATTGAATTGTATGAAATCTTTGAAATATATTAAAAAATACCAAAGAAGCTGTAGCGATATCTAAGTAAAACCAGTACTTAGACATCACGCGAAGATGTTCGTCTTGGCGTGATCGATAAAGTACTGGCGTTCGGATCGGAAGGTGCCCGGTTCGAATCTATACCTGACCCTGGACTGAAGTAAGAATGGCGCCATCTACTGCAAGAAAAAGTATATAAATAAAAAAAAATAAGGGAGAGTGAAAAAATAAATAAATAAGAGAAGAAAAATATAAATAAATAAAAAAAAAAACATATACTCTCTCCGAAACAAATGATAGATCATCTTTCTCTCATCTCAGCAAGAAAAATAGATAAGAATAAAAATAAATGAATGAGAGAGAGAATTAAAAAAGTAAATAAATAAAAACATGCTCTCTCTCCAAGAATAAACAAACGGGGGAAAAATCGTTCGCCTATCCACCTCACTGGTGGGAGAGTAGTGTAGCGGTATCTAAGTAAAACCAGTACTTAGACATCACGCGAAGACGATCGTCTTGGCGTGATCGATAAAGTACTGGCGTTCGGAACGGAAGGTGCCCGGTTCGAATCTATACCTACAAAGCTATATAATAAAATTTGAAATTTATACTATACTCAAAGAGTTGCTAGAACTTATGGTAAATAATTTTTAACTGCGCAATACATTTTTTTTCGAAATTTCAAATGGAATTTCTAACATAAAATTTCTAGCTTTACACGGCGAGATTTCAAAAAAATATCCAGATTTTAATTACTTATTCAGTTAGCCTTTAAAAAAAGATAAATGTTGAGGTATTTTGCATAAATAGATATTTTTGAAGAATAATTCGAATGTTTTTGAATAGCTCGAATTTAAAATTGATTTTTATGTTTATTTATATGCATAAACGTCTACTGTAAATGTTTCCGTATATTTTGATTACCATTTATTCAAACATTCAAGTTATAAAAAAAATGTGGGAATATCTTCATTCATGTTGTCTTTGATGTAAACTGAAGTTCAAGCACTTAAAATTCAAATATAATTCGGTGTATTGTAACAATATATAACTAGGCACTGTACTTAAAACTTCCCTGAACACTTGGGCTTTGAAATCTAAAAAAAAAAAAAAAAAACTAATAGATCTTAATTAGTTTTTTTTGTTATTATTTTTATCAAAGTGTAAGAAAATGTTTCAAATTATTTGATGAAGTTTAAATTTATTCATTTTTAGTGGTTGGAAAATTGAAAAGGTTTAAAATTTTAAAGTATTTGGTGTTTTATTAATTTTTTTTTTGGCATTTTATAATGAAATAATCATGTTTCAAAAACTGAAAGCATTGATTAAAATAAGAAAAATGAAGCGAAAGAAAATACTTTAAAAAAAGATAATTTGTCTAACTATATAAAATAGCAGATTGCTCTGACACGCCCCAACTTGTTCCAGTTTCAAATTAATATGAAACCAAAAGGGAATTGTAACATATTTTACTTATGCGTTGAGACTTTTCAAAACTTTTAAAATACCAGCTAACAAACAAACACTTCCTGGGGTGTAAAGAATCCCCCCGATTTTTTAGGATTGCTCCAGGGTCAATACATGGGGTGGGGTTCCCTGTGAGCCATAAAACTTCCTATCAGTGTCCTGCTGTGTTGCTTCTACTGTCCCTAATTATCTTTCAAGATGTTAAACCTTGAAAAGGGGGAAAGGATTTCAGAAAAGTAGGGCTAATCCGCTTTTGAAAATGTTACTTGAAGGCAAAAAACCGGTGCAGTGCATTTTTGAAGTATCTTTACAATGACGGAATTTTCCATGCTAACCGCTTGGAGGGTTAAATTCTCTTCATAATTTAACAAATTATTAGCTTTCAAAGACTTGGCTACACTGTATATCTTTATTCATTTATAAGTCTTTTTACCTATTGAATTTATAAATAAAAGGGCTAGATATATTTTCTGATACAAATCTGATAACATTTCATCACACCAACTATACATATCAAATATTCTAGAATCCATAAAAAATAAGGAAATGTAGTAAATTATTTAAATTAATAACAGTGTTACACATTCAAGGCATTTTAAATAAAAAAAATTTAAAAGTAACTAAATAAACAATATGAAGCATTTTACACCAAATTTATTGGTACTTTTCCATTTTTCTGGCACACGTGATCAAATCAACAAAAATGATACAACCGACACCAAATGGAATATTCCCATTGGTAACCTTTTAACACCATATTTTCAAAACGTGTCAGTCTTTTTCTTATTTGTCCCATCTTTTTCATTATACATCAAAAAGGGATAAAAACCCAATGAGAAAACATTAAAATTTTTTGTGTTTTTATATTGTGTGTCGTCGCCAATAAAGCCTGCTCAGTGAGATTTGTGCCTACGAAACAGAAAAATACCAACTTATTTAATCAATTATAAATAACAAACAAGAAGCAATAGAAAGGATATCTTACATTAGATTTTTTTAAAACTAAGAACTGACCCACACACATTTATGGAACATGAAAAAACACAAACTAAGAGTCAAGGTAGTAGTAATGTACTTTTCTATTGTATTTAGTAAAGATATTATAAATGTGTGACTAAACAGACAATATAAATGAATTACTGCTTTTTAAGTATTAAACTCCAATAATTTAAAATTAAATTTCACAAAAAAACGTTCTAACTGAATTGTATTAAAACATTACCTAAAAAGATCCTCATTTTAATTTCTCACTTGCTTTGCTTAAAATTAAAAACTGTTACCCCCATATGGCTACATAAAAATATTCTTTTAATTACATAACAATTAATACTGTTGGATATAAAAAGATACAGAATAGAATCCTTGAGGAATAGCCAAATTTGTATCATGCAAGTCAGTGGCGGCGCAAGACCACGCGTGGACGTCGGCGAAATTAGGGTTCGCGTGGCCTCCTTTTTCCCAGTCAAGAAAACATTAAATTACATAAGCAGAATTATAGTTAAACTAATGTATAAGTAAACGAGATTTATTGCTAATCAAATGACAAAAATTACACAAATAGAAATTAAAATAGACGAACTTTTAGGTTTTGGCCTCACTGAACTTTTTCAGGATTATGTCATAGCTAACACTAGCCGCTATTTCAGTTTCAATTGATAGAACTGATAATGCAGATAGTCTTTCTTTACTCATCCTGCTCCTCAAGTAGGTCTTAATTTTAACTTTGAGAAGCTTCTCTCAGCGGAAGCTGTACTGACGGGAACTGTGAGCATAATTCTAATTGTTATATAAACATTTGGATATATTTCTTCCAAATTATTTTCTAAAATGTACTGAATGAGTTGTTTCGCGTTGTTGATAGAGTCTAGTGAATTCGTTTTTAAAAGTTGGAGTTCTTCATATAGTTCGAAAGGTTGTATGTCGCTGGTTTCGCCTTCACGAAGTATTGTACCTAAATCACATTACAATACTTAAGAAGGTCTTCTTTTGATATAGAATTTAAGTAACTGATATAAATAAAACCAAATTGTTCAAAATATTCATTGAGCACTTTAAATCGTCATTAGGTGTCGACTATAATAGCATCAATCATTGCATTAAAAAGTTCACTCTGTACTGCATTTCAAAAGATTGAATAGGTTCGTCAATATGCTCATAACCGAACATTCGTTTTTTCCTGGCTGTTCTTTTTTATTTAAATTGCGACTCAATTTTGAAAGAAATTTTCTCTGCAAATAATCGAGCTTGTGCAACACTATTGTCAAATCCTGTATAACGGAATTCTTGAATCCAGCTGCAAAATGATCGTAAAGTATGAATAGCAACTTTCAAGTTGACTTGAACCGATTGCCATAGTTTGCTTATATCATCAAATTGCAAAAATATTGCTTTTACTGCTCCGATTCTACTTTCCCACTGTGTTTCAGAGGTTTTAATGTCAATTTTAATTTAGTTTTTACAATATCCCAATGCTTACTTGACTTTGAAAACAGCACATAGATTTTATTGATGAAGCCAAAAAACGTTTTGGCTGTTGCAGAAGAGTTAGCTGCATCAATCAAAAGCAAATTCCAACTGTGGCATCAGCACGGCGTGAAGAATGCTCTTGGGTTTATATTGAGTATTCTTGTTCTGACACCTTTATTAATACCGACCATATTGGCGCCATTATCATATCCCTGTCCTCGACAGTTTTGGATATCTAGACCATTTCTTTTCAGTTCTTGTAATATTGAATTTGTTATCCCCCTGGTTGAATCCTAGGAGGACCCACGTTTGGTCGCCAAATTTTTTGTTACCAAATTTTGAGCGATAAAGGTTACAATATGGTAACCCTTCCATTTCATCAAAAAATTTGGATTTTCAAATCACCGAAAAAATGGCAACCCTAAAAAAAGTGCAACATTTTTTGCCTTTTCCGAAAAAACGTCATTTTGACATTTGACTTCGCTGGAGAAGGTTTGCTCTCCACCGGTTGTTGTTAAGAATGGCGTGTGAAAGGAAATTACTTGAAAGTGAGGCTACGACAGGTTTCTTTGTGCTCCTGGGCACAAAGGGGAAGAAAGAGACGTTAGAATGGTGTATGAAAGCTAATTTAATTGCTTCTCGTTATGAATGTCCGAGGTGTAAAAAAAATATGCGTTTGCAAGTGCGAAAGGGGAACGGTTGCGGCTACGAATGGCGTTGCCGCAACCAGTCGAAAAGATAATCGCCACGACGTCGTTCGGAGTGTGAGAAAGGGCACTTGGTTTAGCGAAAGCAAACTTGCTATAACTATTATCTTGCGTTTGACGAGATATTAGTTTGGCAAGAGCATGAATGCGTTCGTGATGAATGACTTGAAAGTTAATAAGAAGGGTAAAGGGTCAATTTGATTCTTACCTTGCGGAATACATGTGGCGGCGATCTAACGGTCACAAGTTGGTGGATGAGAATTTTCATAAATTCCTTGCATCCATCGCAAGGGTGTATGCACCAACAGATCAAGACGAAATGCAAGCGTAAGGTAAGGGCTTTTTAACATTTTTTAAAATGATTGATTTCATGTATTTATTCGATTTCATCTTTGCGAAATGCCCATTTCATCCCCCTTTTCCCCCTCTGACGCATGCGCTTCCCAAGAGTTTTTCGTCATTGACGCCTTTTTGAAAACCTTCAATTTGGCGCTTTTTGGCGAAAAAGTTTTGGTGCCAAAAACAGCAGTGGGTCTTCTTAGGATTTTACCTTCTCCCCTTGTTTCTGCGAATGCAATAAACCCAACAAAATGTTCCTCTATTGCTCCAGTTGAGGAATTGCAAAATCTTAATATTATTGATATTTGTTCAACGCGGCTGACATCCCTGGTACAATCGAGCAAGAAAGCGTAGTATTTTGCTTGTTTAACTCTGCGTATAATTTCTTCAATAACTGATTTAGACATTAATGCAATTAATTCATTTTGGATGTTGTGGCTCAGATAATGTTGAGTAAGTTGCTTTTCATTAATACGTTGCATATGTAGGGTCAGATCATATTTCGATAACTTAAATAAATCTATAAAATTGCCACTGTGTCTGCTATCATTCAATTTAAGGGATTCTCGATGAGCTCTAAATGATAAATTGTGTGAGGCTAAGTAGTTTATTATATCATTCTTTCAAACAAATTATACCAGTACTTTTGCGATTCCTTAATCAATCTCTCGTTATCCTTATCTATTGTTTTTCCGTGTTTCATTCCTTTATAGAATTCCATCCATTTAATCATGCATTCTATGTGTCCTTGACTTTGTTCGCGTCTTTGCAATAACCGACTCAAATCTTTCCAGTCACAACATCCTTCTTTTATCACCTGTGTCTACAAATGTGAAAAAAAGTCTACATGGAAAGCAATAAACTTTATCTTATAAAATGGAGTAAACTAACCATCTGCAATGTTGCTAAGTTGTTTAGTTTCCATAGTGTTGCCAGACGATTCTGGATAATGCCCGTAAAGTACTAATCACTCTTTACTCGCGCAACTGTATGAAAATAAATAAAAATGAATAACTTAATTCTAAATAATTAAAAACTTTGCAATGCCCCCCTCAAGTGCGAGGCTGTCGGTGGTCGCCTACACCGCCACTGATGCAAGTAGCACTACAATATCATAACAGCAAGAGAACAAGAAATAAGGGGGTCATGCTAGGATCCTAACAATATTTGATCTACCTTATCTATACACAACAAAATTAACAGCAATGATTTATTTACAACATTTGTAAATGATAATATATTGTGCCTTCTAATAAAATTCTAATCTTTAAAAAAAAAAATGGGTAAAATCCTAGGAGAGCCCACACCCTTGGCGACAAACCGAAAAATGCGCCAAGCCAGAAGATGGCGCCAAGCGAACCCGACAATGGCGGCAAGGGAATATAGCGGGATAAGGTTGATGCATAATGAAAATATATGTAAACAATACAGAAATTAAACATTTAAGATAAAAAAATATAAAAACAGCACTTACTTTCTTATTGCTGATCTTTTCCAAGTGGAGGGTACAGCATAACAGATTTTAAAAAACCCTTAAAGGTCTCATCGCTAAGCGAATGATCGTGTGAGCGCTGTCATATTTATTCTGCAAGGTAATGGTCGAACATACATTCGGCGTGGCTGGTACGATTTCGAAAGCGTTTTATTGCCGACCATGTTACATTGTGCCGATCATTAAATTTAGGACATTCATAACTTGAAGTAATCAATCCTTCCTTCAAACACCATTCAATCAATTCTTTCTTACCTTTCGCATTCAACGAAGTAAAAAATTCTAAAGTA
The DNA here is from genome assembly GCA_019973935.1 of Trichonephila clavipes. Classification (NCBI taxonomy): domain Eukaryota; kingdom Metazoa; phylum Arthropoda; class Arachnida; order Araneae; family Nephilidae; genus Trichonephila; species Trichonephila clavipes. Next base: position 294,728 of record BMAU01002453.1, read on the forward strand.
TATTCCCTCACACACGCAGCCAGCCCAGAGTCCAACAACAAAATGAAATTCGAAATGCATGCCCTCAAAATATGAAAATGCTAAAAATAGTTAGGGTTGTCATATGTAGTATTTAAAAATAGGGTTACCAAGATGGCGCAATTATCGCCAACCAAAGTAATTCGTGCCAAGGGTGTGGGCTCTCCTAGGAGTGAACCAAAAATAATATATTACACTATTGTATCATAACATACTCTCCAAGATATTATAAAAAGGTAAAACATGCAAATATCAAATGTATTTATTTTGATGCTATATGCCAAAACAGACCAATAAAATATACCATAAATGAAATTGTTATAAATTATAAAAAATCTGTAATAATAACAATAAATACAAACTGTAAAAAATCTAGGCATTCTACTTTCAATATTACATTTCATTTATGTGAAATTTAGTTAAGAATCAAAGTGGCCTGCTTTACATGGTTAATATGAGCACAAATTTACTTACTTGGAGTATTATTTGGATAAAAAACTTTTCAGTAATTATTTATATATTTCATCAGTAATTAACTAATTATTTGATACTGGCTGACTGCCTCTTTGAAGATGCTCATAATTGGAAAACTCGTTGCTTAATCATTATTCTCTCAAACAAGTAATTCCCCCCACCCAAAGCTTTAGTGTATTATGGCAGCCTATTTGATATCCTCCAAAGAAAAATTGCTTTTTATTGCATACATGAAAATTTGTTTAAATTTTTTCACCTGAGATTTTCAATTGCATAGGTTTAATATGTAATTCTAATTCAATTAAAAGGGGGGATGAATTAAATTTTAAAATTCAATTTTGATTTTCGTTAAGTAAAAAGGAAGCTTCAATGCAGTGAATGAGTGAATATTAACGTCGCACCATTCAGCTACTAGAGGACTTTTGGCGACAAGCAACTTCAATACAACTTATTCATGAAAGAGTGAAACTAATTATAAGTAATACAATAAGTTTCCTAGTAACTAATACATTGCATGTTTCCTAAATGTGTCTACAAAAACACTCTTGTATAGAAATTTATAATTAATGTAACTGAAGTATGATGCACAAGCATCATTATAATTGAAAAATACTGTACGCATAAAAAAATGTTTAATTTATACAATATACAGTTACAACAGCAACATCAATTTAATTAACATTAAGCATATTTTAACGTCCCATTTTTCATACCTTATTTTTATAAATAGGCATACTTTTGATAATTTTCATTAATCACATGTCTTATTTTTCCAGACTTATCATACTTAAGTAAAAGTCTGGATTTGCATTTGTCTTCAAATGAATATTTAACTCTGAAATAGCTTTAAATGTATGAAATATAAATGATTCACATTATGAGAAATATAAAATCAACCTTTACAGGAAAACTTCTAGTGTATGTTTAGCACACTGTCCTGATTAGAAACTGTCAAAACTAACATGTGATTTAAGTTGTAACTCTTTATCACATGATTATTAATCTTATGTATGGAAAAGATCTACACAAAAGAAAAACTTCTCTATTTTTTTAAAAATTTATATAAAGCGAAATGTTTATGTGTTTGAAAGTTAAATTTCAATATATTTTGTTTATAAACAACTATGTAGCGATGAAAATATATAACTCATAGAAAAAGTATAGTGAGTCATTAAAAGGATAATGAGAATCCACCAATCCATAGACAGCATACTAATAATGAATAGGAGAATAATTTCTTTAATAACTAGCCAAATTATTAATATTGAAATCAATTTCAAATAATATAGTATATCAGGCTTAATGTAACATTGACATTTAAGAATACTACACTTTGATTCATCTGAAGAATCGTACTTTTCTCGGAAACAGTATACAATATGCAAAGGTTAATATTTTTTTGATTAAACTGCATTTTAATGATACTTACTAATGAGTTTTAATTTCAAAACCGGTAATTTCAAGGCGTTGGTCGGATGGATATTAAGATGTAGTGTTGCACCAAAAAATATAAATTTCAATAGTGTTAAGCTAAATATTAGCTCGGTCTTTTACACCGCAAATACGGAGTGATTTTTAAATTCTCATTAGGAGATTTGACTAAACAGCACATTCCAACGTCACTCTCATTGACCTCAAAAAGACGAATAAATATTAACGGAAGTAACTATTCCAACAACTCCATCGAATTTCCGGTTAAGGATGATTGCCAAACAAATACAACTTTTATCATTAAACTTCATTTATGATGTTTTGATTAAAAATTTAAAGATTGAAAAGTTTACGAGAAAATCTATTGTAATAACTTTGTCACCTTTGCTCGGTTTTCAATCAAATGATTTCCAGATTATGTTCTATCTGATTTTCAATTAGAATTTTTATATGTTCGGAAAAAAAAGCAGATAAATTTTTTATCAGGGTCATAAAAATTTCAGTAGATCAAAATAAATTAGATTGATTACTTAAAAGTAAAAACATTCCTTGAAAAAATAATTCATTTCTAATTATTATTCATTTTAACCAAAATCATTTCCAAAATATATTAAAAGATGTTTTTAAAGATGGCAACATATGTGGCGGGATGGTTTTTGAATTCAAAAAGCATAATATAAAAAATTGCTTATAATATTTTTTGTTATGAAAGCATTGAATTCATCGTACGATTTACAGGGTTTTGGAGCATTGTTTGCAAGGTTTTTTTCCAGTTTCGAAATTTTTATTTTATGTATTTATTTTGAAATGTAAATGGGAATAAAGACAGCGCGTGTGAATAAATCAAACGGCGCATCTGAATGCGAATCGGTATTTCTGTCTTTAGATGATTGCGACAAAATTGTGTAGTATAATCCTTTTTATTATGGGGTAGTTAATTAAAGCATTTATATTTTCATACTGATTTATATTTGGTAAATATTCTTTTTTTAATGGAAAAATTTGTTTGTTGCTTTTAATGTACTAACTACTGATAATAATTACATGTGATATTTTAGGTAGAAAGGAAAATGGATAGCAAGGAGCCATATAGAGCTACCAGACTGGTAATTATTATTCTTTTAGTGTAATTATTAATGTTTAAAACGAGTAATATTATTGTTTTCGTATTTTATTCTCGTGAAATGCAAGTGTACATATTTTATTATACTTTGGGTTAAAGTGTAGAACAGTCGCGCCCTTGGTGAGGAATCGGTCGCCAAGCAACTTAATTTATCGAAAGCTAAGCAACATAATTTAGCAATCAGTATTCCAAGAGTTTACAAATTGTGATTTTGCAATAAAAATAAAAAATTATAAATGTGAAATTAAAAATATATATATTTATAAAACTGTCAGTGAAGCATAAAAATAAAAATTGCATTTTTAAGTAAAAGGAAATCATAAAAAGGAATATTAAAGAAAAATGCTTACGTGTGTGTGTGCTCAGGAAAGGAAAGTTCTAAATGAGGGTAAATCCCTTTCACATATATTTCCATACATACCTCTCTACAAAAATTCATCCAGTCAGTGACTGTTTTCTTCAAAACATTAAGTTCGAAAGAAATGAAGTCACAGTTTGACTTTTGCACCCACATATTCATCAACATCAGAATCTTAAGCATACTCCGTTTGCTTCAAACCAGCTATTCTTCCTTTCAAATCTTTTTATACAATGTGCTTTCACTGCTTTCTTTCAGCATTCCTAAATATATCCGTCACTTGAATCCTTTTTAATCAAACACAATGCTTTCTTGTAAACCTGACACTGAGCATTTGTAGCAATCCTTTTTCCATGCACCATTGTATTGCGAACAGTTTCCTCTTTCAATCCAATTCATAAAGAAAAAAGCAAATCATATCTTTCAGGCATACTTGTCAGGATAAGTCCAAGGAACGAACAAAAAAAACAAGAAAATCGAATATTTAAAAATTCCACAGAAAAATTCAAAAAATCCTCCCTAGACAAAATCTTAATGCAAAATGAAAGTTAATAAAATAAATGATTGATTTGTTTGAAAATTATCTGCCTAATATATTAAAAACATCTATTTTTTTTTTAAATAAGCAATAGCAAATAATTAAAAAGAACGTTTGACCTTATCTCCATAAGACCACATATAAAAAATCAAGGGTTACTAAATTATACAATCTGCCAGAATGAATTCATTATCTTGTCATGATATCTAGATAAAAATTGCCAAATCCAAAAGCCCTCTGTTCTACACTTTGGCCATATTTTGTAACAATGTATGGTACAAGCATATTATTGCAACCACATTGGTTACATTATATGAAACAAAGTACATGGTTGCTGATTCAGCGCTTTCAACATGGGCAAAATCGAGGTTGCCAACTTGGTAAGTTATCTTGAACATGAGCATTATTGCGATAATACTTAAGTACCCAATATATGTACATTAACCTTAAGCTGGGCAAGATCGACTCTGGCTTGCATCTCTTCAGTGGGTCAATAAATGAGTACCAAACTTGATTGGGAACTAAACACTGGGGAGGCTTTGTGTCAGACTGGCCACTTGACTGACACATCTACTCATGCCCTCAAGTAATGGTTTCCTAGAGCACAGCGGTGCCGTTCTTTCGCGGTCGTAATCATCATGATGGATGACGTCACAGAAAAGACGGCTGTCTGTTAACGTTGATCGAGTGGTTTCCTAGGATAGCAACCTGTTGTACTTACGTCCGTAGCTGTAAACAATCTTAAAATGGATGTATTCCTTACATATTTTTTAAAAATTGAACATATTTTTTAAAAATTGAACATATTTTTTTGTATATATTGAACATACTTTTTTATATTGTACCTATATATTGAACATATTTTTTTTATATTGTACCTATATATTGAACATATTTTTTTTTTATATTTTATACACATTTTTTTATACAGTAGAACCTGTTTTTGTGCAGTCCTTTTCTATGCGGTATACTAATTTCAACACCTTTGCCGCCACTGTAATGTTTTCGATCAATTCACGTAAGAGTATGTACACATCAAGATGCATTGTTCATTTTGAAACTTTCAATAATTTGATAGATAGATGATAGATTTGAATTTCAAAAAGAGCTTTGATCATGCATATCTGGTAATCGTGAAGTTTGCAAAAACTTATCACTTAAAGGTGTAGAAAAATAAATCGATTGAAATTGTATCTTCAAGTGGCGAAAGCAATTTTTAACTAATTACTGTGTTGTACATACTTTACATATATTGTCATTTTATTATATCAATAAATGAAATCAGAGAAATTTGATTATTTGTTGCATTAGTTCATTGAAATTAAAGAATTACAAAAACCATATATTATATTTCTAAGTAATTCCAAGGATTAATTTTCATAAAATTCTTTTTCTCAAAAGTAAACATTTGGAAAAGTTTAAAAGAATCTGTAAAATTCCCAAAACTTCTAGTCAAATCCCACATATGACACATTATACTAATACCAATATTTTTGTATTGAATTGAGTAAACAGTTAACTGGCTTCAAATATTTTTATAATAAATACAAAAAAAGACAATATGCTCCAAAGAAGTGTTGCATATAGTTGTAAAGAAAATACAATCATGACATGATTTAATAGTTTTATTCATATATTTTTTTTTCACAGTTTAAATTTTTACAGATTAAAAAATTAATTTAAACACTGGACAAAAAAAAATACAAATGAAAAAAATACAATTTTGATAAGTGAATTATAAGTAAGTTATAAGTTACTTCCTTTATTTACATTAAAATAAGAGAATTTAATTTAAACACTGAACAACAACAAAAAAAAATGAAAAATATACAATTTTGATAAGTGAATTATAAGTAAGTTATAGGTTACTTTCATTGTTTGCATTAAAATAAGAGAATCTAATTTTTTAAATTTTAGTCTAGAGACTTAGACAAAAAATATTTCCGAAAAATTGGCTTTGCTTGAAAGCATCCTCCTTGGGGTTGAGCAGGCTGGTGATGCATCAGATTGTATCATTCTTAGTTCAGCATTACTAATGAAATTAGTAGTCTGAATTCGCAATTCAGCCTGCTCTTTACAAGGAAATCTTTTGTAAATCTTTGCCATAGATCCAAAAAAAGATCAGCCTCATCTGGTTCATTCTGAGGAGCGACTTTTCAGGAGTCCAGAAAACATTGGAACTCATCTTTTTTGCCACCGCTGTCGAGAAAAACGTGCAACAAACTGTTGCTGCGATCGTAACGACCTGCTGCTTCACATTCCGCTCTCTAGGAAACCACGCCTATCTATTTACACAGGCGACGTTTTAGTGACATCATCCACCGTAAAATGTTACGGACGTTAAAGAACGGCGTCCCATCCCTAGGAAACCATAGCTTCAGTGCCCAGGGTTACGAAAACCAAGATTGACACAGTAGACCTTGGGCTGTTGTGCTACTGAGTTTAGTATAAATATACATTGAATACAATAAGAAATTAATTTGATATCAATATGCTACTTGTTTTTTGTGTAATTTTGATATAACTCCTAATAGATTTTTAGCTTCTATACAAATATTATATTTTAATGTTGGCAGTTAAAATATGTGAAATTTTATTATTTGGCAAAAAAATCTATGGTGTATTGATATAAGAATTTATAGTACTTGTGTACTATTGCAACAATGCCAACATTCAAGATAACTAGTCAAGTTGGCAACCGTGATTTTGCATGTCTTGATGTCAAACATGTGCTTCATTTCATATAATTTTACCTATTCAGTTGCGATAATACCTAAGTACCAAATTTACATATACCATTTACTACAATTCATCAAATGAGTAAGTTATATTAAGGTCCACTATAAAGCAGCATTAGGGCTATTGGTAATGGACCTTGTAATTTTGAGCCTCGATCAAGTGCCCCTGATGACGCCTGAGCTGGAACCCCCTCTCCAGACTACCACATAATGCCAGTGGGAGGACATTGAACTTAACAGATTTAACATGCATCTGCACTTTCTACTTGGGTTCTTCAGTGGCATCAGGGCTCGAACCTGCAACATACTGCCCGAGAGTTTGTGGTGAGACTTTGGGTCACCAAATGTTGAGGATTGGTCCACATGCTCAGTAAATTAAGCTGGCCAAGCCTTGCAAAAGCACTTTTATCTGGAGTTCATTAACATATACAATATTGGGCTCAAATGTTGTATGGGGGGCTTTGGGTTTGGCAGTTTTTATCTAGATATTATGGTGAGATAAATTTATTCTGGCTTCCGGACACTTATGGCTAAATTAAGTAGCTTGGCAATTGATTTTAATTGCCAGAAGAAATTGACATCGCCAAGGACACCACTATACTACATTTTAACCCAATTATTGTATTAATTAAAATGATAGATATTTTTATAGTATACAAATGGATCCCTTATACAAAGTTAGTGGTAAATGAATGGTGGCCACCTGCCCTTTCAGCGGGAAAAGTTTACATTTGCAAATTTGAGAGTTGGTTGCAATCAGCGAGGTCTGAAGAACCACGCAGGAGCATCAATAAATAGTGATGTCAGCATTGTAGGAGAGTAAAAACATCCAGATCACAGGCAGTGACATCTGGTAGTAGATCCAACTACTGTAGCAGCATAGAAGGCACACAGCAACCAGGATCATCAATTGTAGTGGGCTAGTCCTCATTCTCAGTAAATCAACAAAACTGAGCTGGCTCAGTCAAGCATGAGCAATTTGGGTATTTACAGTCCCTGGCCAAATTATTAGACACACTATAAGATTTTATGAAAAATATTAATTATCAGGTGATACTGTACAGGTTTTTGTTTTTTAGTTGTCCATTTAATAATCTACTATTTTCACAAATAAAACATCATCATTAAAGAAAAAAATATGTATTTATTGACTCTTGAAAGAAAACAAGAACAAATATAATTAAATATTAATATTTTGTTGAGCCACCTTTAGCAGCTATGAGAGCTTCAATTCTGCGCGGCATACTATCAATATCAGACTGTACTGTCTCCTGCATTTGAGGATGATGATTCCACACATGAATTATTCTTTCTAAAAGCTGCGTTTTATTTGTAATCACACGCAAAACGTTTTCGATTAGGTTCATATCAGGGTTATTACCCGGCCACTCCAACAGAGGGATATTTTGTTCTGCCAAAAAAGCTTCGATAGACCGAGCTGTATGGCAGGAAGCTCCATCTTGCATAAAAATGTATGGTTCTCCATTTGGAAACCATTCTTCCAGCTGCAGAATCAAGCAATTTTGCAAGACATCTTTGTACTGGTCTTGCCGCATCATACCTTTAACCATGTACAGACGTCCAGTACCCTTGCCACTGATGACTGACCAAATTATTATTTTTGTAGAGTGTTTCACAGTCTGAACAACGCAGTCAGAATGAAACTTTTCTCCATGACGACGATGCACAAACTGAGCTTTGTTCTGCAAAATTTCAAATGTGCTTTCATCACTGAAGCAGACCTGTCAAAAATAAAAAATATAGTAAATAAAAATCTTTGCCTTTCCTTCTGTAATCACAGAAAATGGTTAAACACTTTGTTTGTGAATAAATTTTAACAATATACTGATCTCCAGAAGTCCACATCTTTGTCAGGCCACTGTTTGGCCCAATTCAGACACTTTGCTTTCATTGCAGGGGTTAGCTTGGGCTTCCTGGCAGGTCTTAAAATTTAAATCTTTTAATTTTCTTCGAACAGTGCGTTCAGAAGCAATCTCATTAATATCTTGGAGTTACGATTTGATCACTTATGTCGTTGCAAATATGTTTTCAAGGCAAATTTTCTTTAAAGATCTTTCTGACCTTGGGGTGAAAATAGGCTTTCTGCCGCATTTTTGCTTTCTTTTTGGGCTCATTTTTCTTCTTTCTAGCTTCAGAAACTTCCAACCTTCGTGATATTTCGCGGTTTGAAAACAATTTTGCATTTACAAGGATCTTACTTCTGCTTTCTTACATGGGGAAAGATCGCCTTTTTTACCCATGCTGAAAGTGTACAAACTGATTTTTTAAACGCCGCACATGAAATAAACAAATAACTGCTTAGTATAAAACTGCTAAATTAACAAACAAAGCATATTAACCCACAGAAACACGTTCGAAACTGAAGTATGTGCGAATGCGACTCAAGCAGGTTTAGACTTGTTTACGTTCGTGTGAGAATTTATTAACTTTGTGTTGCCATGTGTGAAAAATAAATACAAATACAAAATGCATAATAAATTTCCTCATTAAAAATCCATTGGATCTATGTTTAAATGTGAAAGCATTGCATTTAAAATATAAAACAATTATTAAAAACAGGAGAGTGTCTAATAATGTGGTCGGAGACTGTACGTATCAGCGTCTTCACAGCAAAATTTGTACTATGCAAATCATGCCATGATATCAAAATAAAAATATTCTTACCTGCTTTATTTGAAAAAAGAAGCCTTTTGGTTAAATTTTCGTGAAAAATGGCATAATTTGCCTGGTGCAAATTTGGCTACAGTTAATTCTCTACAATTTTATTTGGAGCTCATCAAGATATTTCCAGTATGCATATTGATCCTTTATGCAAAGGTAGAAGCAAATGAATGGTGGTGCCATAAGTTGATGACCATAACCACTTGGCTTCAACAGCAGGACAACTTCATCGAATGAAAAGACATATCACCAAATGCTGCAATATGCAGCTAATACTTGAAAACTATTCCTGTGCATGTGCAAACATATTAATTTTGTTTGTGTATAGGATGACAGCATTTAGCGATGCTTTTCGATTTGGCGTGATTGGTCCACATTATAATATGCAATTACCCTAATATCAAATTAATACCCCATAACAAGTATCAAAAACTGCCGTATAAAGACTTGTTTAAAAATCAGTTAAGATTTTGCCAATGTTTTTTTTTTTTTCAAAAGAAGAAACTACAGTTACTTCTCATATCAAAATCTGTACTTGCGCATTATCGCAACCGTATTGGTGACATGTTAAACAAACCACATGGTTGCCAATTCAGCACATACGACATGCGAAATCAGTTTTCCCAACTTGATGAGTTATCTTGAAATTTGGCGTTGTTGTGGTAGTGTGTAATTACCCCTCAAAGCTGCAAATAGATTTAAAAGTCCTATCCCCCCCAAAAAAAATTTTAGTAAACCAAAAAGTCATTATAATGCTCCTTTACTTAAGATAGGTATATTTAGAGAGAAAATATTAAATGGTAGTTGTACATAAAGAATATAGATACTTGCTTATTAACGTCACCACAGCAAAATTTGCAACATGATATTGAAGCAACAAAAAGATTCTTGAGTGTTTCCATTTTGAGAGGGGGGGGAAGTAGATTTTGTTGAAAAATAGTGCGATTTGCGTGCAAATTTTGCTGCGGTGACGTTAATATGCGAGTACTAGAATGTCTTATTTGCTAAATAATAATTAATTACCATTTATATAAATTCATTAAGGTAATGTAGATCAAAATTTTGCTTTAAACAAATGCCAAAGATGTCTAATGATATTTCTGCACTTTCAGTGGAATGAAGTCATAGCAGCTTTCCAGTCTGGGATGCCTGTTAAGAAACATAGGCGTCGTATCCAAACATACCATAATTGTTTTACTTCTTCTGAAGCAGTTACATGGCTTCATTGTTATCTTATGAATAATCCAAACTTTGGTTCAGAGGTTACAAGGTATGATTGCTTTTTTGAATAGTTTGATTTTTTCCTGTGAAATGAAGCATTGTAGAACAAAAAAAGTCTTATCTGTTAAGTTATATGCATTATGAAATGAAATAGTATTGTGTAATCAAGAAGATATCCAGAAATTTTTGTTACAGCAGTTTCCGAATAGTGGGTTGAGTATCAAGCTTGCTTGGGAACTTAAAAACTGGGGGTCTCGCTTCAAACTGACCAGCTGATCAGGACATCTGCTCATGCACCTCAGTGCTCAATGGTCGTATACTGGGATGGGCACAGTAGGCCCTGGTCCTCATGGGCTGTTGTGCCCACTGAGTTGAGTTTCCAATTATGAATTCTATTGTTGTTACTTATGCCACTTGATCGACAGTAACATCAGATCAAGGTTCACGAAATTCATCGTGGCGAAGGGATATATTTTTGTGCTTGTCATTAGCCTTAGCTTTGAGCACTATGCAGGAAACAGTGCGATTTTGCTCGGTTCTACCCCAATTTTGAGGGAGAAGACCCTAGGGGTGGTCAGGGGCCTTCCACCAACCTTACGAGAGGATTTGCAGCCCGACGGCTATTTAAAATGCCCCCATGCCGCGCAGGCACTATGCATTTACAAACACCTATGCCTTCTCCGGGATTCGAACCCATGCCCTACGGCACCGCAGTCAATGTCACTAACCACTGTACTGGTTAGGCGGCTAAATATGAATTCTAAATCCACTAATCATTGTAACATAAATAATAAAGATTGTTGTGTTGCTGTTTTACCCCTAGATGTTGAGTTGTTTTGCTTTTGTGCAAAACTGGGCCATCCTTTTATTTTTTTTACGTTGTAAATTTTGGCCGTTATTCCTTTTTGTGTTTGGCATCCAATATCTATTTCATTTTTTTAAGTACCAAAAAGGAATTTCCTTTAGGAAGATTGAAAAACTACTAATTTTTTTACATTAAAATAATTTTCTTTTTTTCTTGGTCAAAACTGAAATTATCAGAAAGGAGAAAAATTGAATAATTTTCACTAGAGGCTTCACTGTAGCATAATGAAAGGAATTTCCATTTAATTCGTTTTTTTAACTATACTTTATTTGTCATCAGAAAAGAAAATGTGTGTGCATGACTTTCATGAAAAAGACCATTTAATTCTTTTCTGAACTGGAATTATCATCCAAAAGGAAGAGAAAAATGGAATATTTTTCATTAAAAGTTTCGCTGTGGCTTATAGAAATTATGAAATTTCTGCTTCCTTTGTTTAAGCTAAACACCAGTCATTGTTAGAAAGATGGTAATCTGCATGACTTTCATCAAAAAAGAAAAGCTATTTCTTACAAAATTTTCACAGGGTTTTAACAATATCATAATGAAATTTTCCTTTCCTTCTGTTTTAATATTAATTAGAATTGTCAGAAAAGAGAGAATCCATATGATATTCTTATTTTTCCTGTGATCGTTTTTGCTGTATTTTTTTTTTTTTCTTAATTGGCTTTGCTTCATGTCATGTTGTTCCATTTATCAGCAACAGTTCAGTTGATTGTTTTTTTTTTCAGGTAGAATGTAATTTCTGTTGTTATAACAAGATTTCTACTTTTGAAAGTAGTTTTGGTACTTGCACATTATCACAACCTATTGGCGACATTATATGAAATGAAGCACATGGTTGCCAATTCAGCGTCTACTACACATAGGAAATTGAGGTTGCTAACTTGACGAGTTAATAAAGTTGGCAATTGTTGCGATTATGCATAAGTACTTTAGTTGCTAAAGTGTACACCAAAATAGGAGTTTACCAGATCATGTATAGTAAATTAAATACCTGGAAATCTTTCATCATATAGTTTGTAAATTTGTTAAGTCAAATTTCATCTGTAGATTTTCCATCGGGATGTAGTTTGAAATTATAAGGTCTTTACCAATTACTTGTTCTTGAATATCTACAGAATAATAATTTTTAATATTCTCTTTTTATTTATCAGTTATATAGCTGCAATTGATTGAAATTGTATCAATTCTTTAAAAAAAAATATTTAAAAATGTTATTTTTATAAGTTAAAGAAAATGAATGTAATTAATATCTTTTTTTTTCTGGAGTAGTATCAAACATGCTTTTCTAGAATACTGTTATTATATTAATTTTTTTCAGACAACAAACTGTAAATTTGCTGCAAAAGTTTCTGAAGTGCCATGTGATTGAAAGTATCACAATTAGATCTAAGGAAAAACAGTTTTCTGACGATTCTCATTTATATAGGTAAGCAGTTGTTGACGAACTGCTTTAATTTTCTAACTCAGGTCATTTTTCCTACTTTTATATTATTCCACAGTATTCTTTATCTATTAAATAACAAGAAAATGTTTGAATCCTTTTCTCTCTCCTGATTTGCAAAAGGTACTTTTATGTTTTTGATAACATCTTAGTCAGATAAAAGTAAAAATTCATTACCCTGTAACACAAACATTTTATAATGATTGATTTAAAATCAACTTTTAAAAAATCATTGTTCTATATTTATATTTGTAAACTTAAAAACTGTATTTTACTTAATTTTTTATCAATGTATAGTAGTATTAAAATATTGGTGCAATAAAAATTAATATTATCAATGTTCATTTTCTGATTGATCAATATACAAAAATGCATAGAATTAAATGTTAAGTTTTCTCTTATGAAAATTATTTATTTGGTTCTCTTACGCAACGAATGATCTATTTACATATGAAACAAATTGCATGTTTGTATTTTTAATACGCTTTTATAAGTTTCACTTATATGTAATGGAATCGTTAAACTTGATTTTTACCCACTTTAAAAGGTCAGATTAATTCGAAATTTTGCACATTTGTCAAGGATCGATGTCAATATAATATTTTCATAATTTTGTTTCATTTGTCATGGTCAGGAATAAGGATTTTGAGATTTAATGACTAATTTATTATATTGTTTCCAGATTTGACGACTAATTGCATATACCATTTTTATATTTGGCAACTAAAAGATTGTTACAACCCTATAAAAGCGAAGCGTTTGCGGCAGCCATTTCTTACCATAATATAAACAATTTTCCAGTTTTTCTGAAAATGAAAATTTAAAAAAAAAAGACTCGTGCAAGTGAAAGAAAAAATATTTATGTTTTAACCCAGCATTACTCAAACTAGGGGGGGAGCATATTGAAAAGTCCAAAATAAAAGACGTAAAATAATTATTAATTTACTGAAAGGAAGCAAAAAACAATACATTCTGACATGATAAAAAATAAAATACATATTCACACTGATATATGATATTTACAAATGTGTAAGTGTGGCAAGTATTTAATAATTGATTTATTAATACTAAATTAAAAGCAAGTTTAGTAATTACTAGTGACTTCCTGAGCTTGTCATATACAAAATATACATATATTGATAAATATGGGCAGTTCGTAATACTAAAGTCACATTGTAGCTTTATCCTCGAAGTACATTATTATTGCATTCAATACATTGTTATTGTATGAGGGGGGGGCATGATGAAAATTATGACTGAATATTGGGTCGCAAATATTGAAAGTTTGAGAAGTACTGTTCTAACTGCTAAATTCGAACATAGTCTATTTTTCTAAATTCTCTTGTCTGATCTGTAGAATCAAACATCATTCATTGCTTCATTTTACTAAAACAGCTGAGAATTGATTCGAAGCTCATCAGATTAAAAAAAATAACTTCTCAAAAACTCGTTCAATTCAAAAAGTGTACTTTTGCGTCTAATACTGATGGAAGTTTCAGAGAGTGCTTACCATTGATCCTTCTTTTGCATGAAATATTTGAAACTTGGCTCTTCCAGATTTTCTTCAGTTGGCTGATTCTACATTTTGCAAATCAGGCCATATCGACGCACTGGTAGTATGCCAAAGGGTGTTCCAGATTCTGAAAAATGACTCATTTAAGGTGACTGCCTACCTCAGACCAAATTTTTGAAACATTGAGTTTTTTTAGGAAGAAAAATAAAAAAAAAGAATGTGTAAATACATAGATTTTTTAAATAAATGCCCTACTTTTAGAAAAATTGATTGTTTTCAAGGAAATTTTACCAAATTTTTACTAAAACGGCAACACTGTATAAAAATTTCTAATACAATTATCTTATTTTTCTTTATACACAACCTACATATTACGGGACTCTTCAAAATGAACCAAAATCTAAGAAATATTAAAATATAAAAAAAAATTACAGACAATTATACATAATGATATGAAAATTTTGATATTTTTTAAGTTTTTTTCTTTATAAAAACTAACATAAATGAAAAAAATATTTAATCTACAACAAAACTTATGGTCCACGTTATGAAAAATAGTATAATAAACATTCCCACAAAATTTCAAAACGTTATCTGGTTTGGTTCTTAAAATATCATGTATCTGGTAAAGAGTTTCTTTCAAAAACATAATTTTGAGAAAAACTCATTTAAAGTTTTATCTTACCATCCTTTTGCATAGTGATGTTTTTTAAAATCACTAACTTTATTTCTGTTTCGCATAAAGGAAAAAGAAAAACTGTTTTAGAAAGACAAATGTTCAAACCATAAGATTTTGAAATTTTAATGTAGACGAAAAACGACATTTTCAGGGTAGGTAGTCACCTTAAGATTATTTCATCAATCAATAAATGACAGTTTAAAAAACTAAAAATGCATGTTTTTGTTGTTGATTGAATGAAAAATAAATTATAGTTTAAAACTGAAAAACATGCTTTTGTGTTTAATCGAACTAAAAAGTAAAAAAAAAATTCTTAATATAAGAGTAAAATGATTAACGAGAAAATTAATGTCATTGGGGTAAAAGTGTGTGGTAACCTATGTCGATTGTTATAATTTCTTACTAGTTTCATTCCGAAATGCTGAGCTAGTGTAAAAATGTAGTACAAAGCACCCCACGCTTTTACCACAATGACATTCATTTTCTCGTTAATCATATTATTCTTATATCAAGAATTATTTTTTTACTTTTTAGTTTGATTAAACATAAAAGTATGTTTTTTTAAACTATAATTTATTAATACTTTTTTTTTTTATGCTTTCACTTTTATTCTTCCAGATTCACTCCATTATCTCAAGTGTCCAAACCCTCAGCTCTGTGTCTCATTCAGTCCCCATCTTTTGGTGCCAGAACTCGCAAATTAAATAAAATGCAATCTAGAACAAAATCCCCACCTCCAATTCAGAAAGAAAATCTTCCTGAGTGCCATTTTGTTGAAAGAAAACTCTCTGCTCAGGAAGTGAAAATGGTGTGGAAAAAAGTAACTTTATCCAGGTAATACATGATTGATTTCATCAGTGATTATTGCAACTTAGTATAGATTAGTGTTATTGTATTTTGATGAATTAGTGTGGGAAAAACGTATTTTGTATGCAAGTTGTTATATTGTTACCAACTTGTGTTTTAATGTTTTGGTTCTATAAGCTAATTTAACTTTTTATTTAAGAATCTAGTATCTAAAATGCTTAAGTTTTTGTAAGACATTATTGTACATTTTATTGTTATTACAGTATTGCACATATTCCTACTTCACGAAAGATTCATTCAGAATTTGCAATTAAGTAATTTAGATATTGAATAATCATTTAAAAACTCTCATTAAAGGAAAAAGTAAGTATATGTATATAACAAAGGCATATTATTACAGAGCATCTGGTCTGTTCTTTGATGAAATAACTAAATTATATACCTGTTTTTTTATATAAATTGCAACTAAAATTTCACTGCAACCTTTTTATTCAAACATTTTAATGAAAAGAATTTTGAATTTATTTTGTAGGTGCATGAGAAATACAATAATTTACCATTTTCTAAAATTTCAATTATTGATACATAAAATATCTAGTTTTATATATATTTATATGGGTTATCTCAAATCATTTTCTTACCAACTTTTGTGCCAGAAGACATACTTTTAATGCCCTTTATAATGTTTGCTATTTTTTTGTATTTTGCTTAATTAGAAAATCAAATCCCTCTAATGTACATAATTTCATAGCAAAAATGGATAAGTTTTTCTAAAAAGAAATTTTTACAAAATTTTCTTGACTTTATTTAATGTTTTAGAATTCATTGTTCTAAGAATTTGTAAGTTATATGTTATTGGAGTGCTAAGGAAAATATTCAGTATCAAAATTAGTTCCATTCCAAGGACTTTTGGCTATATTTTTCCCAAATGAAGAATATAAACTCTTAAAAGCATAGTTGTATGTCTTTGTCCATGATAAAATTATTACCTTTATTTTTTAATTAAATACTTTATTTAAAGATTTACTATTTAAATTTTTTTAATTGTTTGCATATATATTTTTTTTTTCTGATGAAGCTTAATTGTAAGTGGATGGCATGAGAAATTGCCTATTATTAAATATTTGTTTTTGATAAAATATTTCTGAAATCAATGGAATGAATTATTTTTCAGTATGAGAGTGGCTTTTGTTTTATTTCACCTTTTTTTAAATTCATTCATATGCCCTATAAAAATATAAATTAAGGGGATACATTAACTGGTTTATCCATTGGGGTAGGGGCCTAATAAGAGCTGGACTTAAAACCAGAAAATCTGGTTATAAATTTCGATCCTCTAGTTCCAAGGGGCCTGTAGATCTTCTGCGCTCAGGGCCTGAAATGAGCTTAATTTGGCACTGACATCAACCAGTAAGTTTTAAAAAGGCCTAATATTTTGAATAGTTATATTTATTCATCAGTAGTTTTTCCAACAGATAGTTTATTTTGAAGTTATAATAATTTTTGAAGAGAAAATGGGCAATCCATCTAATGCTAATGGAGCATATAAATTCTTTTGATAATCAGTGGAAGAATTATCAAGGAAAGGTAACTGAGGATAACTGAAAAATATTCTCTTTTGCAATCCAACATTTCTATTACATATATATTGCTAAATATGCTTTACTTGTCAGAACATGATAATGCTTCCTAGTAGCATAAATTGTTCACATGTGTCTTAAAATCCATTATATTAAAAATATTGCACTAAAAATTATTCCTTTTAATTATTCTCCCAGATTATATTATTGATCATAAAAGAAGTAATATATTTTATAATCTACTTTTTCTTTCCAAAATATAAAATTATATCCAGATATTCTGTTGCTGTTGGTTTTAAGTTAGATAAAAAGTAATCATATATAAGCTCACTATATTTGCCAAAAATTATATTATCAGCATATTTATATATACTGAAAATCGTTTTAACATGAAACTAAGGGGGACTGAAATATTTGTGTGTGTTAAAGGATATTGCAAACAAATAGGGAGGAAAACGAATATTCAAAAAATTAAGTTTATTAGAGTAGTAAAGTTAAGTAGCATAGTAAAAATCAATTTAACAAAAATATTCACAAGAACTTAATGAAATTTAATACAAAATTTTCAATTTTTTTGGGAAACTGAGCATTTGTTGAGTTTTGGGGGGAAAACTTGATTAGCTTCACCACAAAACATTTTTTAGAACTTATGCCATTTATTTTCTTGAAATGTTTCAACTATATTGAATTTTCAGAAAATGTAATACCCATTCATTTAGAAAGTTTGTTGCTTCTTTCTGGCATTAAAGGTTCTAATATGGGAGCATTCTGAGATCTTGCGTGTTTAAACCAAAACAAGTAAAGCAGTCTCTAAATCTTTGTGCAAATGTGCTTTCTCAACCACTTTCTCTGACTCAAACATTTCTGTAATTTGCTCTCTTTTTAATTGTTGTTGATTATGTAAAGTTAGCAATACCAAAATCTTTACACATTTCCATTTTTGTCAATTGTTTTTGATCAACAGCCTTAAGAAGCTCCATCTTCATTTTAACCTTTTGGAGATGGCGCTTCCAGCGAAATTTACTTCCCCTTTTTTCGTAGCTGATTAATGACACCATACATCGGCGGATAAAAGAAGCAGGGTAGTCCTTGATACCCCGCTGAATAGTGGGGATGTTCGCGGCTTAGAAAGTCCCTAAACACAAATAGGCTCCCTTTCTTGGGGAAACATGTTTTCTTGAAAAATCCAATGTAGTAATTACTAATGTTTTCAGTTCAAGATATTTTAGCACAAAACAGAGGTGATAATATAAAGCATTTCATAAAAAAATTAAACTCTTATATCATTGTAGGAAAAGGTACAATAAACTAATCCAAATTTAATTGATTTTATTTAAGAAAAAAATATTTATATTTTGATTTTCAATTAAATTTATTAAAATAGTTATAAAATGTTTTATATTTATTTTTTATTCATATATATATAAATGCAGGAATTTGGTACACACCTGGTGTTAAAACTTAAAATAGTCAAATTAGAAATAAGAAGTAAATAATATGATTCTTCATTACTTGCACATAATTATAAACAAAAATACAAAATAAAATAAAAAGCCCAATTGCTGATCATGTCTCTTTATGTTATAATGTAAAGTTCAGACTTTCTCATATCGACAATAAAGTGAGTTTAGAAGCTCTTACAAGTATTCACAGCATCTGCATATCAATAAACATATTGCCATAAATCCTTTTTTGGAAACTTCATTGTTACTCAATTTATAATTGTTTTTCTTTTTTAGAACATGCCAGAAAAACCTTAAAAATTTAAATTCTCTTAAGGATTTTCGTGTATATCTTCCATAAAGAAATAATAGATTTGATGTATAATTGTCATTTTTTATTTTTCCATAATTCTTTGTATTATGATACATTAGAATTCATAGTACTCAACGAATCCTAACATTAAATCTACATTTTATTATAACAAGCATCTTTCAAAAATTAAAATCGTTTACTTTGATCTAATTCTTCTTATATATACAGAAAATTATGATAAAACATTTACTGTGGCAAATATATGAGATGAATAGCAGTTAAGTGTTTCGCATTATACTATAAAATATGAATATCCTAAGCCTATAAGTGTTGGCCCTTGTGTTGGATAGTGCGACATTGTAAGTCACTAGGGGGGGGGCTCTAGCTCGACTATCGTTCTTGTTACTTGATCATCATTTAAATTATGAGGTCCGTCTTATTACTTTGACCCTAATAGAACTCGTAAATGAAATATTAATAATTTATCAATTTATGTATACCTCATGTTCCTAAAAATAAGTTCTTTAAATATACATTAGAAATTTAAAATTATATTTTTTCCAACATTAATAAATTGTTTTCATTAGTAAAAAAGAGAAAATTCTTTGAATTCTTAGAATACTCGATAGTAAAGTACAAACAATAAGCTGATATCAAAGACTAAATATTATGACTACAAACATATTTAAGTTGCCGAGGAGCTTCATGCATCTCGACAAACTTGTTTATACAAAAGGATTATATTATTCTTATTTTGCGAGTAAGGGCAACATATTGGGACTTCTTAATTTTTTTCACCTTTTGTACAAAAAAGTGATCCGGCCGCGGTAGCCGAGTGGTATAGGCATCGGATCGTGGCTGGCTTTGTCACGAGTTCGAGCCCAGTACCACTAAAGACCCGCCGTGTAGGGCAGCGATGCACGCTAAATCTGTCGAGAGCTGAAACGTCCTCCCGTTGGTGTGGTGTGGTAGTTAGGAAAGGGGGGTGCCAGCTCAGGGGTCGTCCACGTCACTTGACCATGGTTCAAAATTACGTGGTCCGTCGCCAAAAGCCCTCGTGCAGCTGAACAGTGCGACGTTAATCTTCACTCACTCACTCACAAAAAAGTGATATTCTTAGCCTTTGAATAATCCTTACTTTTTATTTAAAATTTCAAAATAATTGCATATTATTGCTTAAATTCTAAGATTACAGCTCTGATTTTTGTGCGGTAATGAACTGACTTTGGTGTGTGATTTTCTGCATAAGATAGAGCCAATACATTTCTACGAAGCCAACTCTTTCGTTCAACATCAAAACAATTACAAAAACGTTTCCTTCTCAACGCACAGGCAGGCATGTCATGAGTTCAAGCCCAGTACCACTAAAGACCGCCGTGTAGGGCAGCGATGCACGCTAAATCTGTTGAGAGCTGAATTGTCCTCCCGTGGTGAGGTAGTTTGGAGAGAGGGTGCCAGCTCGGGCGTCGACCACGTCACTTGACCATGGTTCAAAATTACGTGGTCCTTCGCCAAAAGCCCTCGTGTAGCTGAACAGTGCGAGGTTAATATTCGCTCACTCACTCTGAACGCACACTCCACGGTTGGGTTACAGATAACTGACAACAATTTTTCTTTGATTTTCTTCAAAACGAAGAAAAACTTTAGCTTCAAATATCACCCCCCCCGCACTTCGTTTGGACAGTCTCCTAAGTCAGTGCTCCGCAACCTTTTTATCGCTGCAGACCGATCAACGTTTGATAATTTTACCGCGGCCCACTGAGGGTGGGACACGTTGATTATTTATATTTTAGATTGTTTTGATTTAACAATTTTATTTTAGTTACATATAATATGCCTTCAGAATAAAATATAGTTACACAAAAAATGAATAAAAGTGATTTCTGAGGAAAGTTGCGCAATCCGAGAGAAATGCACCACTTTAAATAAAATGGCAATAGTTGAATGTTCTTTAGATGGCCCGGCACCATTTGATCCGCGGACCGGGGGTTGCGGATCACTGCCCTAAATGATTAGGTGCTTTTTACCTTATATCTCAAAATCTAACACAATATTAGTTCCCCGAAGAGGGTTATTTTCATTCTCCTAATAACGTTCGCAAAGTAGATGAAGTCTTGAAGAAGAGCTTGGTCGGGGCATAGTTTCTATTTATCCTATGTACGACAATTTCACCGAAAAAGAAATGCACTCTCTAAAGATTTATTACAGCAACTAGAGGAAGAATAGTTTTCCGGCTACTTTAAAGCAACCTTGGAAGATTTACAAGCAGGCAGATGTGCACTTCTAGGTTTTATTACACCCAAAAAAGGCATAGGATAATCAACAAGGACCAAAAACTAAAGCATCAACAATAATCAAGAGGGACAAGCATTCTTTGTCGATATAAAAGATTTTACAACCTGCTTTCATGCTCATTTACAAGAACCATCTGATTCTGTATTCAGAGTTTCAAAAGTTCAATAGCCT
This sequence comes from Trichonephila clavipes, assembly GCA_019973935.1. Classification (NCBI taxonomy): domain Eukaryota; kingdom Metazoa; phylum Arthropoda; class Arachnida; order Araneae; family Nephilidae; genus Trichonephila; species Trichonephila clavipes. The sequence continues at coordinate 316,420 of BMAU01002453.1, forward strand.
TAGAGCGCACCCGAACACTTTTTCTTTGTACTATCATACCTAAAAAGTGTGACTCACAAATAATTGGGCGAAAAAAAAGGGAACAAACACATTTTTTTTACTTCAATATAACTATCTATTAGACTATGTTCTGATTATATTTATTCTTCTGATAGATTTTAGAGCATTTTGCAAATTTTTTTGTAATTATTATTATAAAGGAAACTTACTTTAATTTTTTTAAATCAGGAAATCCAACACTGTAGAACTTCAAAGAATAATAGTATAACAAAAGTAAGGATTTAATTTTTGCTTTTAAGGTTTTTGTATAAATCGGGGCATTTTTCTTACAGTTCAATGGCATTTCAGGTGCCATAAAACCATACAAAAATTATAATTCAAATACAAACAAGTACAATGACAAATTTAAAAAAAAAACTGAAAATGGGCTCCTGCAAATCAAGAGAATCTATTTAAATTCTCTATATATTGATATTATTTTACATGATATTCTTCAAAACAATTTACACACAATCCTACATTACACAATTTACACGAAACAGAAATGCGTCTCCTTACACCTTTGGACGTACACACAACACAACGTTGTTGAACTTTTTTAAATTCAGGCCAATGCTGGTTTTCAAGTCTATTGTTGCTAAAATTTGATTCTGAGCTGGTAAAAACTTAGATTATTTTCTCTTTGTAAAAGCTGCTTTATTAAATTTAATCGGAATATTTTATGGCTTATGCTTTTTCCCGTTTTGATTTTGAACAATATAAATGCATTTAATACTGTCAAATCTAGTAAAGAAAAAAAAAGTTTTTGGTCCCTTTTAGTGTTTTACGACCGAATGTATAGCTGTTTGCCATACGATCACTCAGATCTATAGAACCCATATTTGAATTATAGCAAGTTATTAAAGCGTGCTTTTCACATCTATCGTTGCACAAAGTTGTTTTACTCATTTCTGAATCGTGCATGTTGCTTAGCGTGAAAACTTCCCGCTTATCCTTCCAACACATGGCTGTCATGCCACTGCCAAATATTATAGACAAGTCACCTTTTTTTCATTTTTTGAAAAGCTAATTTTTTTGGATAATTCTTCCTATTGAAACGCATTTTGCCACAGGAATTCATTTTGTATTCTTTATGTAATTGCTGGAACAATTCTGGAGATGAAAAAAAATTGTCCATGAACAATTTGTGCCCTTTATTTTTTATACTTTCGGCCAATTCCAAAACTGTTGCATGCGTTGGTTTTACTTTAATACCACTTTTCAGTCTTTCTCTATCTGCTTCCAAATATACTTTCATATTGAAAGTATACTCTTTTTTATCTACAATTTTGTATACTTTGATACCAAATTTTTTCCTTTTTTTTCAGAATACAGTCAGGTCTCGTTTTATGCGGTGGATACGTTCTACCGAAAAATGCATATATAAAAAAATCGCATTAAAAAAGACATTACTTGAATGGAAAAAGTAGGGATACGTTCCTTAGTTTTCTAAAATCGCATAAAACCAAAACAACTAGTTAAAATTAACTTAAAACCGCATAAAAAAAATTGCAGAAATGAAAAGAAGTAGGCTGCATGATAAATTACTTCGAATGTCTGAAAGAAATTCATACAAAAGCTAAAAAAAAAAAAAACTTGTATTCAAACCTTAATTCATTTTATTTTATGGAAAAGTAATACACATGGTTTTACATTATTAATCATTATCGCTATCTGATAAAGGTTTGCACAGTTTGCGAAGTGGTTCCAAATCACCTTCATCATCAGAGGAGACTGACTCTGCAATAGATATTTGCGGTAAAGGCCACTGACTTTCACAAACTTCATTGTCGTTCTGTGTAGCTCTTCCTTTTCTGACAATGTAATCAGTAATTAAACTTTGCCATCATGATTCTTTTATTTTTTATATAGTTCACGATATCCAGACATGCAGTTCTCTGCAGCTCACGTTGTAATTTAGAGGCTCGTTCAGAATTGGGGTCATTAATAAGGAAATGATTTTCTAATTTACTGCGAAGTTGAAGACCTTCTTGAATTAATTTTCCAGTGAGGGGAGTTGATTTTTCTTCCTCATCATTATCACCTTCTAGACCTACGACGCCGTCTACAGTTAGATCTAAAGTTAAGTCAATAATATCATTGTTACTTAATGCATCACCCACAAGCAATTCATCTATATCACCGTGGCTGAAGGTATTAAAACCATCTCCTCCAATTTCATGTGCCAAATTAATTATTTCATCTGATAGTGTCGATGTTTGAGTGGTTGTATTGTCTGTCACACATGCTGGCCAAATCTTTTTCCAACAGGCATTGAAAGTTCTAGGTCTTATTTGAGCGGAAGCAGATGCAACGTGAAATAAACAATCAAAAATAGAAAATTGTTTCCACACATCTTTTACTGTTAAGGACTCATTTTCTAGTTTATTCAAGATGAATTTGTATGTTGTCTTAATATAATATTTTTTAAAAGTTGCAATTATGCCTTGATCTAATGGCTGAATAAGGCTTGTTGTATTGGGCGGAAGAAATACTAGTTGAACATTTGGATGTTCTAATTGTGGATGACTTGCTGCATTGTCAACAATTAATAAAACTTTAAAATCGAGAGATTTCCCCTTCATATAGGCTTCCCCTTCTGGTACGAAACAATTATTGAATCATTCTGTAAAAATAGCTGTTGTCATCCAGGCTTTCGGGTAAGCCATCCAATGCATGGGCAGTTGTTTTAAATCTTCAACTTTAAGGGCGCTTGGTCAAAGAGATTTATTTATTAAGAGAGATTTCAACATCCGATCTCCTGATGCATTGCTACAAAGTAATATGGTGACTCGATCTTTACTTGCTTTAAGTCCACTTGCAGTTTTTTCACCCTTTGCAATGTAATTACGGTTAGGCAATTTTTTCCAATAAAGTCCTGTTTCATCAGCGTTAAATACTTGATCGGCAGAATAGTCCCCATCTTCAATAATTTTCGCTAGCTCCTCTGGAAATATTTTTGCTGCTCCTTCATCTGCTGTCGCACTCTCCCCCCTGTTATCTTAATATTATGAAGTACATTTCTTTTTAAGAGCCCGGTTAGCCATCCTTTGCTAGCAGAAAAATCTTTTCCAGCTTGGGAAGTGGAAGTTGATGGTTCTGACTTTTTCATTGACTTATAAAATTGAAGAGCTTTTTCTTGGATTAAATAACCACTTACAGGAATCCTTCTTTGAACTTGTTCCTCAATCCAAATTGCGATGGCTCGTTCCGTTCTTTCTAATAATACATCCATTGTGTACGATGCAAATTTGGTGCTCAATTTTGTACCAGAAGTGACCGATTTTCTTATTGCAGCTTCATTCTTTTTAATTGCTCTGACAGTAGATTCGCCTAAATTAAAATGTTTTCCAATTGCTGTAGATCCTTCTCCTTTTCCTAAGCGATCTAAAATTGCAATTTTCGTTTCCAATGAAATTGACTGTCTTTGATGTTTTTTTTTTCTCTCCATTGGGCCAAATAAAATCTTAGAAAAGAAATTTTAAAAAATTACACTTACGATTTTCTAATGAAAAATAAAACTTTACGACACTCACTTTAAATCCAGAAATCAAAATTTGCTGCTTATTATATTGCAACATAAATTCGCCACTTATTAAAGTGAAACTTTTATAAAAATGAACGAGACACTGCTAAGAGAAAATATAATTTCGGAATAATGATATTGTATCGGTATACTACTGAAATAACGAATGCGAATCTAAGACTGTCGCAGACGTAAGCACCAAAAAGATACGGAAATTCTCGGAATATTACGATCTACGTCTCAGTATAAAAATAATAATAATAACAAAAATCCAGAAATGTTTGGAATACAAACGGCAAATGTTTGAAATACAAATCGCATAAAACAATCCGCATAAAAAGAGACCTGACTGTATATTGTTTAAATATTATCCGTCCCTTAAAAGCGACAATAACTTCATCGATGGCTAACTCTTCAGTTGGATCATATATTTCTTGGGAAGAATTATTTAAAGAGTTAAACACATTCCTTAGTTTCCAAAGTCTATCGTAATCTGAAGCTGTTTTATCCGGAGCATGGTCATTATTTTCGAAGTGCAAGTACCGAAGTAGATTTAAAAATCTGTCCCTTGGCATAATTTTTTTTAAAAAAGGGTGTTTCCAGCATTGGATCCGTCGACCAATATTCCTTTATATTGTCCTTATCCATATGACCCATTAAAAGTTTTAAGGAAAGAAATTTTAAAATCTCTTCTTCGCTCGTTTCAGTACATCCAGGATTATGTTTTCGCAAACTTGATGGTGTTGCCGATTGTAAAACGCGAGTTGCATATATGTTTGTCTCTTCTGTAATTTTTCTTACTATAGAGTTTTTAAATATGCAATTAAAAAAATCTCTTTCCACGACACACGGTACAGCGGCTCCTTTTATCACATTTTTTCCTGTAAAAGGTAAAACTGTCGCTTTATGGGTTAGTTGTGGGTCGTCCCAGACTATTTTACACTTTGTTCTTCGGAGACAACCTCATCTTCAACCTCTAGATTCAAATTTAAAGATTGATCCAAATCATCTTCCTCATTTTCTAACTCACTATCGGAATCAGAATCATCAAAAATTTCATCTTCTAAATCTGCTAAAACTTTCTGAATCTCATCAGTGGTATGTCCCGTTTTACGTTTAGGCATTTTTTTTAAAATCAAATTAGTTTAAAATGAAATGATTAGGTAATCGAGATGACAAAATCGTTTGAAAAAATAACTATGCACTCTCCGCTAGTGAGAATTTAAGCATAAGGGAAAAAAGAGGAATTTCTAGATAAGGGTGAAAGAGGGAACTGTATTCCCCTCCTTTTTAAATGCAAAAGAAACCGGTCAAGCAAATGATTTTCCAGGGCTGTAATAGGCCTCATGCTGTTAAGAGGGGAAAGCATTGCGTGGCCGATACTCCGGCCAGAGCCGTCTTTTGAGGATCTGTTCCTTTTGGCCTTTAGATCGGCCAGCAGTCCTCAAAATGTTAAGCAAAATATCAGTTTGCTTTCTCCCGAGCTTTTTGCTTTTCTGCTCGTAAAAAATTTCTTCTAAAATATAGGGGAAATGTGAACCCAACTCGCTGATTTTTACTGGCACTGTGATGTACTAGTAACCGATTTCAAAAGCCAACTGATGAGAGGTGAAATGTTTTTGTGTGGCATTTGTAGGGGGTGGAGGATGTAAGTCACTTGGATAGACAAAATTGGTTCATATCACAGGGTATTGCAAAGCCAAGTTAGCCCCCTTTCTGCAAAACATGTGAAACCACCTCTCTTTCCTTTCACACTCTTCTTAAATCTCACCTGTGTGTCTAGTGTTTTATGTTTTTTTTTCATTCACAGAAGGGAAATCTTTTCATGTTAATTATTTGTTTCGTATTAAGAGAAAAAAGATGCATGAAAATACATAGTAGTGTGTCAAGACCATTGTATTATTCCGTGTTAACCGACATTTCATCTTAAGTGTGTTTGTGTTAAACATACTATTTCTCTCTCTCTGTAGGTAAAAAAATCATAATTATATAATCATAAGGATTATATAATCGAAACAAAAAAATAAATTTCAATTTAGCATGAATTTATTTACTGCTTTTTAAAAAATAGAAATTTGTTAAATTTTATTAACAGCATATATTTTGAACATTAGACTCTTTAAAAAGGAGAAATAATATTATGAAAAAAAATGGCATTAATTTTAGTTTTCTTAGTATTATATAAGCCAATAAAATTTTTTAAAAAAACTTTGTAATGATTTTGGAAAACAATTGATGTTAACTTTTAGAATTAAGGTTTTAAACAACCTATCTTGTAACCTGCTGGGAAACTGAAAAAATAAGAATATTATCACTTTTAATATTGTAACTGTATTGTGCATAATATTGTAATAATTCATAATAAAATTTTAACTGATTCATTTAAGTAAAGAAAGAATATGTAGATAAAAATTAATTATGAAATTTCTTTTAATTGCCTTGTTTATTTACAGAAATATGTATTCAAAATTTTACTTTTGTAAATCCGTACTTTTGTGATTTTCAGGTACACTTTTGTTTTTTCGTAGTAACTCCATTTGATTGGCAACCTAGGATGGTATAAAAGGAATTGCCATAACTCATAATTCTTCAAGGATAAATAACTTACATGAGGTTAATACTTATAGTTTTATACATATTTAATATACTAGCTGACCCGGCCACACGTTGCTGTGGGTTTGTTTTAATACGTTGATTTAATATTATTCTCAGCTATTCAATGCAGTCAAATTAATCTTCGCTTTCAATTTCGGAGGATTGAAATAAAGTATAAAACAACATAATGATTTTAATTTTGCATTTTATTCATCTCCTATTTGAGTATAGTATAATAGAGGAATAACTGACCAAGTTGTTAAGTAACAACTTATTAAGATTTAATTTTATAAACATAGTGAAGGAAGTTGATTTTTTGCAACATATAGCTACCCATTCAAGAAACGTGCCCATTCAAGTCGAAGCATCAAATGAACATTGTTTGGCTTTCAGATTCATTTATGGTCATCGCGAAAACCAAACAAATTGAGAAATTAAGCCTTTTGAATGGTATTGGAGATTCTGATTGTATCAGTGGAATATATGGCAACAGAACAGATTTCTCTTTTAAACTTTACAGTCAAAATGTGTACTTCAAGAAGTTTCCTGGTAATTCTTTTGATGATCAAACGTGTACTATTGCATAATCTAGGTGGATTTAAGTTACGCAGCAAAATAACCAGTGAACCAATCTTTAACCCAAGATTGTGTATGGTGACACATTCCTAATATATCTAGATAATTCAAAGACTCAATTGAAAAATTTACCGGTTTTGATTTCATCAACAATAGTGTCGATTAATTTAAAAAAGGTTTTGGATTACCTGGCAACAACTCTGTACCTGGAAGTTTATTTCATCGCAAAATATCCATATTTTTTTCAGATTAAGTAACAGGATTACAGAGACAATAATTATCTAGATAATTATACAATATGTCCACAGGAGGACATTCTCAACCAGTTCCTTTTTGTCTGAAAAACAGTACAGAAGTTGTCACTCTATTCAATGCATTATGTATTGGGAGATACAGTTCTACTTCACCGTTCCAATATCCAGCAATTGGTTAGAAAATATTTGCTCTGATTGATCATCTCTCAAATGTTCTAGCGTCTTTATGGTCAATCAAAATGTTTCCACATTTCGCCATAAAAACGATTGTTTTAAACATGCGTAAATCTCGTGAGCAAAAGTAGAGTGAGGAATGACTTGTATTGTTGTCTGTAGGAAACCGCCAGACAGTAGTATGACACTGCTTTGAGTGAACATTTATGGGCCATGGTACACTTATCCCTGTTATGATTGAACTCATTTGCAATACTGTAGCCTATCCCTTTTTTTTCTGTGGTACACATTGCATTTGGTTTCTTACGAATGTCTAATGGCAGCTTTAATGCGGAATGTGCAGTTTATCCAAAGGGACAACAATGTCTGAAGATTCAATTGTCAATACAATTTCCTATTGCAATCGTATTTTCACAAGGCTGCGCCTGCAAGTTGAACTGCTATAGGGAATGAAAATTGGGAGTTGGGACTCGAACGCAAAGCCATTTGACCTTGTTCCAGCAATATCCACAAAAGTTACAAGTACTTTTGAAATCCGAATCCAAATTCTGGTTCCCCACCCCGAGACACACCAAAAGCCTACTTTCGTCGGTGTCTACTCCTACAAGTTAAGTCCCTGAAGGGGGGATTATGGTCATCCAGTAAACTTATGGGAGTTTCGAAAAGTCTAATTTCAGATAGTTGTTCCTCACCCAGAAAAACACAAAAAAAGCACTTCTCACACTCCAAGAATTGTAAGACAGGCCCCTGCTGCAATCAGTCTAAAATACTTTTCGACTGACATTATTTGACATTGTTATGGAATTATCTGGAATTGGATTAAGAATATTCGGATTGGCAGTCCCTAAATACGTCCCTATGTTGGCAAGCTGGTGCTGCTGTCTGCGAATATTACGGTCGTCCTGCCTTATCCGGAAAAGTTATTGGAACTCCTAAAATTCGATTTCAGATTCTCATTCCACAGCCTGAAATGCACACAAGACTGACTTTCGATATTTTAATGCAGGCAAGTTCAGTCGCTAGAGGGAATGAAATTCTGTATGCTGGACTTGAATGCAATGCCTTTCCACCTAATTCAGACAATATCTGGCAAAGTTAGTGGAGTTTCTTAAATCTGATTTCAGATTCTCGTTTCCCGCCCCTAGACGCAATTGTAGATTACTTTTGATGCCCCTGAGCCTGCAAGTTCAGTCCTTGTGGAAGGAGGCATTAGGGTCGTCTGGCATTATCGGGCAAAGTTACAGGAATTTTTAAAATTTGATTTCAGACTCTCGTTTACCATCTAGAAGTACACTAAAAACACACTTTTCCCGTACCAAGACTTTAAGTGTCTCTTCCATGGTTTGCATAATAGATGGTCATTCTGAATGATCCGGCAAGGCTGCAGTAGTTTCCCAGATTGTATATCTGATTCAGATTATTTATTTTTAAATGTGCCAGGGACCAAATTTTCACGGTTCAAGGTTTTTAAGATAAGCCCCTGCCATGGTTTGTCTAAAATACGTTCTACCGGCAAAGTTACAGATGTTTTGGGGAAGTAATTCGAAAATTAGTTTCCACAGCACGAAATATGCTGGGCACTTAACTTTTCATGCATTTTGGTCTACAATAGGGATGGCAAACCAGTGCCACACATGCCATTGATGGCACGTGACACAATATTTTTGGCACACCAGTGATCAAAATGGTTTGCATTCTATTTCAAAGTTCACTATGAAATGTTGCGAACAAGCCCGAGTGATCGGTTGCGGGGGGCGGGGAGCACACTCCTTTGTTATTGTCTTGCCTTAGTTACATCGTAGACTGCAATTGTTTAAGATGTAAAATTTGTCTATGCATAGTATAGTCAATTTTGTTGATACAACTGTATTTTAAAGTTTATCTGTGTTACATTTACAATTTTTAACTGTTATTTAACATAGCTAGTTCAGCAAGAGAACAAAAAGTGCAAGATAGTAAGTGTAACAGAGAATTTCAAATTTGTTGGACCGAGAAACATGGCATTATTAAAGGCGACAAAGTGGTGTGTGTTTTATGTTTTGGAATAGTGGTATGCAGAATATTGTCTGTAAAACACAGTATTTTGAAATGAATCACAAACCCACTTGTCAAAAATAGGGAACTACAGCAAAAATAATTAATTGCTTAGAAACCGTTTGGCAGATGACTCCAATTCAGCATGTATCTACACTAATGTTACTTTAATTTGAATTACTCATATAACTAAAACATTCATAACTATACATTGCAAAAGGTATTTTTTCGTGTTAAATAGAGTTTTGTATTGTTAGTATTTAGTTTTATTACTTTCCCAATTATCAGAAATCAAAATTATTTGATGGCATGTCTATAACTCATTAAACACTTCTTTAGAAAAAATGGCACGTTAATCCATAAAGGTTTGCCACCCCTGGTCTACAATATCCGCTTCCACAGACACATGAGCATTGTGATATTTTGCGAATTTTCCTGTTTCTCGGATTCTTCAGATTTCTGGCAATAAAAAAACTATGATGTCAGTAATTGAAATAAAAACTGTCCTATGTTGTTGGACGAAATTACACACTGTATGCAAAATTATATTAGGACTGGTTGAATAGTTCCAGAGTCCATCGCGGACAAACATTGTGACATGCAATTTTCATATATAAAGATATAAAATGCCAAGTGTAATTAATTAAAACCTGTTGGCTCATATTATTAAAATAGGCAAGTTGTTGAATATCTTGATAATAAATTGTAGAAATATTTAATAATTTAAATAATATCCAATGTTTTTTTAATAACATTAGATAATATCTAATGCTTTTTTTTTTCAAAAGCTTCACATAATTTAAATGAGCAAAAAGAAATAAGTAGTCATTTCTTTGTTGTGGATATTTATTCAGGAAAGTTGGGAATGTTAGCATTTAAATTGTATTGTTAAATAAGCTGAATTTAACTTTTGTTTTCTTCTATGTAGATTGAAAAAGTTGTTTCCTTCAGTGCTGGATATTATAGAAGAAAAAGACATTGATGGTCTTATTATAAAACATAATGTTTCCTGTTTAAGCAAAACAGGTGTTGTTTGCTTGGTAGACAAAACAGGTTAGAAGTTTTCTTTGTAGAATTAAATTAAAAGTTAAAAATTTATCTCTTGTATTTATACTGTCATAATTTTAATCTTGCAGATGATATACCTCACTGGGTGATTTCTGCAATGAAATGCCTTGCTAATTGTAAGTTGTTGTTTTTTTAGTATTTGCTGAAATAATAATCCATTGTAATTTGTATATGATTGCTTGTGAAAATTTTTTCTATTTATCTTAAGCTTTTGTAAAACTTCTGTATCCATAATTTGTTTGTATGAATTTTTGGAAATAATTATTGATTATATATTGCTGTATAATTTCTTAAATCTATAATTTGTTCCTTTTCCATCTGTATTTAGTTTTTTACTTTTGCCATATACATAATGTTTATCAATTTCTTTATGAAATACAGAGGATTTAAAAGCATACCTCTACTACTGCATAAATTCTGTACAATTAAAATAATATATTTACTTACACTCTATCATGATATAAAAGCAAGTAATTTTTTAGGGCCAAATGCTAGTGGAAGTGGAAGCTGTTTACCAAACTATCCTGGTTTTGAAAAAGATGTTTTTAAAGTGGTTCGAGACTTTTTTATCAATCCTCAAGTTCCGTTATTAACAGAATCTTTAACTCCACTTCTTGTCAAAGTCTTCTGTGGGTAGCAGTTATTTTATTTGAACTTTCTATTTATTACATTAAAATTAAATCTATTCATATGTATTAAAAAATTTGATACTTTACGTTTCATTGATTTTGTTATACGAATTAAAAATATTAGACATTAGGCAATCAAAAAAATGTTTTAAAATGGATTTGCTTTAGCATAGGTAAAAAAAATTGATTTATGTGTTATGTGATTATTTGTTGTGATATATATTTATAACAATTATCCCATTTTCTATTTTAGTTCATTGTTAGTTCAAAGGCAAGCAACAGGCAAACTGATTTTTTTTTTTGTTTGCATATCATTTTATTTTTTATATATATATGTTTTCAAATTTTTTATGCAATATCACATCTTTGAAAGTGATTTTTTCTCCCAAATTTCTTATTTTTTTAAAATTTTTATTAGCTTTCTTTTAAAATAGTTGTAAAGGGACATATGCCAGTTAATTTACATAATTTATAACTATAGCAATCTTTAATATATGATTACTTTACCTTTTTTTTCTAATTTCATCAAAACATATCTAAACATAAGTATCTAATTTTTGAAAAGGCTTTTGCTCTTATCAAGTTCGAAGTTAAAATATAAGATTTTGGTGGAAACCATTAACAATTATTATTATTATTATTATATATTGCTGTCTGAATATTTCATTTATGCAAACTGTTGTAAATCAATTTTTTTTATTTTGATTTGCCTGAAAAAATTTGTAGGTCACTTCACAGAGCAGCAATATATCAATTTCAATAATGCCAAAACATCATTGATTACTTCTAATCTGAATACTAGCAGTAGATCAACCACAGCTGTCAAAACTTCAACTCCTCTTGGAACTAATGATCATAATTCCAGAATAAATTGCCTCAACAAGGATCAAACTAGTCAAGGAAAGATTCTCCTGGATGACCCAGAAGTGATGTGGGACTACCCTTCAGCTGTCTTCTATGAGACTGACTTTGCTACATCTGATCCAGTTACTCGAGTGATCTCCAGTCACCAATCATACACCAGTTCCATAGGAAGCATTGAATCAGTTAGCACTATTAGTGTCTGCAGCCAGAACCATAGATCAGATGTACTGAATAAAGATTTAATTAGAACCAAGACTCCTCTAAAAGCTTGGAGCTCAAATATGTATCTTCAGGATGAAATAAAAGAACACAGGAGTCCAAGGAAATATTCTCAGGTTGATATTCACGAAGGACATTCTTTTGATTGTATTCACTATGGATCTGGCTCAAATGTATATCTTTGTGAGATAAATGATTTGGATACTTCTAATTTAAGCGAAAGAACAGTCATTGAGGTTGAACAAGATAATTGTAATGAGTCATTAAAAAGATGCAATCAACAAGGATTGTATTACTCATCGAATGCTGTATGTTCAGATCATTCTTCTAGTCAAATAAATGAAACATTACAAAAATGTGAATATCAGAGTTTTGAAAGAGGTTAGGTTATATTTTTATCTAATCAATGTTTTTTGATGCAATATTTTTCGTAACTTCATTAATTTTGTATTATTTCAAAAGTTCAATTTTATTTTTTACAGAAAAAGAATATTGTGAAGAACTGAAGTTGTCATTTCAGTTAGTTCTTTTATTTTTACCGTCTGTGAACAGAAGACAGCTGCATTTATTGATGAGGCTTATAAATAAAGTTCTTAAGAATGGGAAATTTGTCTTAAATGTGCAAACATCAATGAGGCCTTATGTAAGATTTATTATATTCCTTTTTATTTTGTTAAAAAGAACCTTCATAAAATTAGAATATTTTAAGTTGTAGATAGTTTTTCTTGTTTATTTCAGTAATCATATTGTCTTTTGAAAAATTTGGTTTCAATTTTTGTATTTATATTTTTAATTTGAAAAAATTAATTCTCTTGTTATTGGGTTAAAGGTAAGATTTTATAACTAAGCAAATCATTTTAAAAATTAAGTGTACTCTTAAAAATACTTTTGTTTCAAATGTGCTGTGCAGCATTTTAATAACATTCATATTTCTTTAGAAGGGAAGTTTTAAGATTATTCATAAAAATGGTAATAGCACCAGGAAGAGGAAGGTCACTTAATATGTGCAAAACATACATTTCAATCTAGTAATATATTTAGCTTCTATTAGTGTTTATGTGTAGGATGTAATTCTGTTAGAAGAGTAAACTTTGAAATACAATTATTTTATCTTCCAGCTTTTGGAAACATTTTTGCCAGCTATTGTGCAATCTGATCAAAAGCTTGCACTTTTATTTGAAATAGCAACTTTTCTAATGGACAACTGTGAATTTCTATTTCAAATTCCTAATGGTTTGAAACAAGAAGTGGAAGATATGTCTCGAACCTGCTTTGGAAGAGTAAGATGTTGATTACATTTTCTGTGCTTTGCTTTTTTGCATGTCTTTTTTTATGAAGGTCAGGTGTCTCTATTGTGCATGCTGCTCATTATTTACTTAAAGCCTTGCTTTATATAGCATACAATAAATTGAATTTCTACTGGAATAAAAAAAATAAGTATGTTATATGTGTATGCATAAAAGATATTAAGGAAGTCAATGCAAATGACATCCATGCCATGTCTTTTAATGTCACAGAAATATGATTTTTAATAATTACATTGGCAACCCTTTAACTGCCCCTGGCTTATATATGCATCTTTCGGAAGAAGTTCTTTGCAGAGGCTGTGTCATTAAAACTATTCTGAAAGTTTTGGAAATGACTTTGACAGTCTTTTCAAAGGGTGCCTTTTTTCCCCTTCAATACACCACACATGGATGCCATGTAAAAAAACGGTGGCAGTAGGGAGCAAATTACATAACCAGCAGTTAAAGGTTTTTTTTTAATGTATACCTGATCTGTCTGAATTCTTCCTAAAGATTCAGTTTCATATCCTTGTTAGTCTCCCCCTTCTACATGCATGTTAAAGATATTAAGTAATTCATAAATATACTTTGTGCACAGATAATTTATTTTGAAGGCTTGCTTATCTCTTTTGGGGTGAATTTCTGGGCCGCACTCTGTCCTATCTCATGATGATTTTCTGCTCTCCATCGCTCTGTTGCAGATTAGATATACTGTGGATGATACCTGTTTACTTACTTATTGTGAAATGGTTTCAAAACAGCAGTATGAACACCAAAAGATTTCTGTCTCAAAAGAAGCACTCAAAAGTCTCCTGAATAGCATCGTACAGGATCAGAATATTAGTGAGAAAGAAAGGAAAAGAAAAATTAAACAGGTGTGTTTTATAACAAATAATGCCTTGTTTGGGTTATTACTGATATCAATAGTATTAAGAAATGAATGTGTATATTTGCATGTCATGTAAAATTTAGAACAAAATTTGAACATATTTTTTTAATCTAATGTACATACGTATTGTACTTCACATGTCTATGTACTAAATCACTATTATTATTGAAAGTAAAACATTAAGCGAGAAAAATAGTACTGCATGATAAAGTATCAGTGCAAGGATAAAATAATACCAGGTTTCCATAAAGTATGGCTACATTTTCAAATTTTAATTTCAAATGTACAAAAGTATTCACTTGTAGTTTCTTATGTTCCTTAAGAAAAATACCAATGTTTTATTATGCACCATTAGTTGTGCACAACACATAAAATCTATATGAGTAACATCATCTCTGCTTCTACTAGGACAGCCAGATTTTGCTTTTGACAATATGCTACTTGTCATTTTTTATGTACATGCGTATTTTCGCAACAATTGCCAATGTTCTAGATAACTTGCCAAGTTTTGCAACACCAATTTCATATAATGTTGCCAAAGTTGTGATAATAACATAAGTACCAATCTTTCATTTCATTTATAAAATGTACATCTTGGAGGTGGACTTTGTAGAAATCGGGGTCACAGCAGGAGCTTGACCAAAATATTCTAATGCTTTTTTTGCCTCCTAATACCACCTTGTTGATTCAGCCACTAGATCAGAGTATATTATAGCAGCATTCAAAGTGCACTATATAAAGCAAGAATTTAAATATATTTTAGGCCCAATGTGTGGAAGAAAGAAATTTTATTGTTGTGGATGCTTGAAGGAAATTTACAAGAGTAAGTTTTGTTTAGTGGGATATCAAGAATTACATAAGCAACTTGAGAAGCCAAAAAAAAAAAAACAATTTCTAATAACAGACTATGTGGCAATAAGAAACCGACAGAGCTCTGAATAACAAGCGACATTCATTTGTGAATCAAAGCTGACAGTTGTGTTAAAGATATCTGACACTTAAATTATATTGAGGGTAATATTTTTGATCCAGTTCATAATAAATGTGCAGGCTTGTTATCAAGTAGTGATAAATAGTTAATATTTTTATTTCTAAGTTTGAATATTAATTTTTACATGTTGTATGTACTTGTAGACTAAATTTTCACTGTACACTTTTTTTTGTAATAAAAATTAATTGTTTTTGTTTTATAAATATGAGGCACGAATTTCATTTTTACTTTTTTGCATAGATTTTCTGGAAAATAATACAAGCTTTTTCATCTGACATGATTTTTTAAAGTTGTGGATCATATCCTCAAAATGACTATGTATTTTTTTATATGATTTTTTGGCATGTTTTTCTATGGGACATATCTATAGTGTTAAAAAGAGTAGTTTTTTTAATAAAATTGTGTTTTTAACTTATATCTTAACTGTATCATTCAAATTTAAAATAACTTGCATGTCACTGTATCTCACATTAACATAAACAAATCAGTTTAGTATTAAAAAGATTTAAATTGTGAAATTTATATTATATTAAAATTTCTCTTATTGGATTTTTTAGAGGAAAATGTATTCAGTATTTCGGGTTTATATTAAAATATTTCCAGTGTTATTGGAACTGTAAATAGTTCTACAAGAGATGATACAGTTCAGTTTTGAATAAATGTAATGAACTTAACATTTTTAGGGTATATTTAAAAATTTTGATTATATTTGGCAAAGGATATCAAATATGTAAAGTACATTGTGTAAAAGTATTAGAAAAGAATAAGAGCCTCATTACTTGACTGTTGTTCATATAGTCTGCTAAAATAATTTCAGAGGATAACATTTATAAACAATCAATGAGAATATATTAGAAATAATAATAATTAATGATTCATGTAAAAGATTGTTATAAGGATAGCCCAAATTAAAATAAAATACCAGAGAGAGTTAATCAATATTTCTTACTTTTTCAAAAATTGGAAGTTTTTAAATGGCATGTACTTAGATAATTAAATTAGAAGGGAATGATTTTTCTTTCTTAAAATATATCAATTATTTTAGTAATTAAGTTAGATACCTCAAATTAAACAAAATTTATTATTTAATTTGTATATTGCATTGTTCTGAAAGTATAGAAAATTGCAATTTCAAAATGAATCAGGGAAATTAAAAGTGATTGGTTTTTTTCTTTCTTATAATATATCAATTACAGTTAATTAAGTTAGGTACTTGAAATGAAGCAATATTTATTTTGCATATTGCATCGTTCCAAAAGTATACAGAATTGTAATTTCAAGATGAATTTTGGAAAATTCTGTAACTTTTTCTTAAGCACTGAACTTATTCAATCATTTTTTTTTTTTTAATCTATCTTGCCAACTTTTAAAAATTACTTTGTGCTACAAATCCTTATATGTTCGAGAATTTGAATCAATATTGATTAAAATTTATTGCAATTTTTAACTATACAGTTGGACCTCTATTTAACAAAGTCACTAAATCCCGAAAAAAGTTTATCGTATTGAAAATTTATTAAATAGATATTCATCTTTTAATATACTTTAGAGATCATGTAAAACAAATTTTAAATTCATAAACATTATATATATTTTAAAATTAATATCTATTCGTTTTATACATCTACTGATCAAAAAGAAATCTGCAAGGTGATCCAGAAAAGAAAACATTGTCCAGAAATACACTATGTTTTCAACTTCAAAAAAAAAATAATTTGATATTAAAATTAATGAATTTTTTAGGGACATTTTCTAGTTTTATACTTACATTATTTTGTAATCGGTATCTTTACACTCACGCTACCACGTGTCCTTAAATTTAATTACTGGTAAAATCTGTTAGTTTTACTTTTTTGTGTTTGAAAAATTATGACAATTTCATTGCTGTAAGTGAGTTAAGCACCTGGTAAAACCTTACACCATTGATCACCATAAAATGTGTTAAAATAGATAATAATTTGCAAAATGACCTAAAATATTCTAAAAATAAGGAGAAAAAAATATAGAATCACGAGAGGAAAGGTTTGCTAAATAGAAAATACATTTCGCTATTTGGAGGTTATTTTATGAAGAAAATAGTAAAATGTTCTTGGTTCCAGGTAAAAATTTGCAAAATAGAGAAATTCGTTAAATAAAGGTTCATTATATAGAGCAAAGGTGCCCAACACGCGGGCCACATGTGGCCCGCCGACTCTAAAAAAAAATTTTAACATCAGGTTTTTCAAGTTTTTTCATTTTGAAATTTATTTGAGAAATTTATCTTTTTATATAAATCTAAAATGTATTTGCTTGTTACCTGCTCTTGTTTTAAAATAATTCCTTTTTGATAATAGAAATGTCCTGTAGATTAAAATAGATTTATATTTTATCAAACAGCTACTTTTGATTTTACTATAATAAATTTCGAATTGCATTATGCATATCCTTTACTATGGATGGTACATGATTCTCTGAGTGGGCGACTTTCATTTCTCCTCCTTTTCTGCTTTCTGCTTCTTTTCCCAAAAAAAGCAAAAGGCAGTCAAAAATGTTTTTTAAACTATAAAAAAATATTCAGGACTGTTAAGATAAAGGGCAATGTATACTTAATCATTTGCGAATGACAGCTGTAATATTTTAAACATTATTTGATCATTGCATTATTATGTTATATACACATTATTATATTATCTATGTCTGTGCATAAAAAAATAATGAAAACAATACTAATAATTCATTTTGTATTAAATTTTCACTCCAATAAATGCTTTTTTGTTTCCAAATCTGATATAAAAGTATATAGTTTTATCTGCGGCCCACGAGATTGATGTTTTTCCGAAGTGACCTGCAAGGTCATTTGGGTTGGACACCCCTGATATAGAGGTTTGGCAATTTTTTATTGTAATTTTGAATTAATTTACTTATTTGATAATTATATTGCAGTTTAAAGAAAACCATCCAGATGTGTATTATCTTCAGTTTTCAGAAAAGCAGGATTATCCAATGAAACCCAAGCAGACATTATTGAACAAACTTGCAAGATTAAGAATGTGAAGAAGAAATGTACATTTTTAATTTTTATCAATCAAGTTCATAAATTTATACCTAAAGACCTTTTTTTTCTGGTTCAAAGATTATATTACTTTATATGTAGCTTTTTTATATAAATTATTGTTTAACAACTTATGTTATTTTAAGTGAATCTTGATCTGACATCCAAGTCATTTATGAATTTTTTTAACTTAAGTTAATTTTTTTAAAAAAATTTCAGACTAAAATAGCATAAGATATTTGAAGTATTCTATAAAAAAAATGGGTTTCTTCTCCCCACATTATTAAATCGGACTTATTAATAAATTAAGAAGTTTCTCAGAACTGTACTAAACTCTTAACCGAAGTACAAAATTAGTGCAAGATTTTTCATTCCATAAAATGTTGTGCTACAAATATTATATAATACAAATTGTTCTATAATTTTACATGGTAATTTTCGTAAATATCCAAAAATTTGAATTGTTTTGTAATAAATTAAAAACTGTCTGATGCATAAAAGTTAAGCTTATAATTTGTTCATAACAATAATTTTCTTTATTTCTATGTATTTTGTGTTATTCAGATTGTTTCTATCATATTCAATTTACCACTTATATAAATCTTTGCTTTATTTAACATGCATAGGATTCTCAATTTACTTAAATTGGAGAAAATGTAAAACCAATTTATAAAATGAGAAAATAGTTTTAAAAAAAATTTTGGAAGAGGTTGTTTTATGTATTTTTGCTCTAAGTGTATGTTTATTAATCTTTACTACTATAGTTTTTAGAATACATTATCCAATACTCTCACTAAGTGAACAACAAAAATTATGAATAAGGATGAAAAAGTTTTCGCGGAAAATTGGTAGAAATACCTTAATATCTTACTAACATAATTTGAGGCTATATTTTTCTTTTCATGTGCTACAGATATCTAACATTTCTGAATTTCTTGAAAGGATGAAATGTGCCATTTAATTGTGAAATGTAATGTCCATCTACATGTTTATATATATATACCGTAAAATCCAGCGTTATACACCGGGTATAAAAACTATAGCTTTAAAAATGAGAAAATTGTGATTATAGAAAAAAAATTACTTCTACACATGTCGAAATACTGTTTATTTAAAAGAAATGACATTCCTTATGAATTAAAAAGAGTTATAGTTCCAGAAGTATACTATTTTTTCACATTGTATACTAACATTTCACACAGATTTCTTCATAAAGGAGAGTGCGCGTTATACGGCAAATATACCTGAAAAGTAAATGCACCTTTAAAGTATAGGTAAGCTTTATACGCCGAATTTTACAGTATATTGGTAATGCAAACAAAAGAGAGATTAATGTTTTTAATTTAGTATTTTTCAAAAGGGGTGGTTAGCTTCCTCCTGAAAAGTTATTCCGAAAGCGTTTACTGTTATTTTGCCGTTCGCTTTAAAAATGCAACAGTCTTCTTTCCTTTCCCCCTTTTAAAACTTGGGAGGTCAAACAGAGACAATTTTATGACAGTTCGGTCCCTTTGTCAAGTAAGAACCAAGAGATCAATCGTTTACAGCTAGCTGTTAAGTTGCCTTGGGTAATCTTGTATGTGTCGGTCGTTTCCCCTATATATTCAGTCACAGTAAAATTAAAACAAAATGAAGGGTAAAAAAAAGGAAAAAATGAAATAAAAATAGTGTGTTAGAAGTTGAAGAATAATTATATTTTCTTCAAACAAAATTTATTTTTCTGTCATTTTTTAAAAATTATATATATATATATATATTGGTATTGCGATTTGAACCAGAAAAAAGCATCCTGTATTCATATTTGAATATGAGAGTAAGAAAACGCGCTCAGATTCCTGTTTTTTTTTAAAAAAAGTATTGAGGTAAAAAGAGCAAAGGCCCTATCTCTTTTTTTAAACAATAAGACAATAAATGGTGCATACAGTGATATACATACGATGATTATATTTATGAAATAAAACCTATCTTTCTCTATTCAATTATATTTTTAATTTAAAATAACATAAAAAAAGGATTTCACAATACTTTTAATTTATTTTAATTAAAATCATATAAATGATATTTTTATGTTAACTGCATATTTTTCGGAAAAAATCTAAATTTTCATTCCTAGTGTTCTCCTTTTCGAACTTCTTGTATTAAATAAAAATTTCTTTTCTACATCGGCATTTGTGATGGACATAACACACATTCAGTCCATAATTTTTAATTTAAATGGGGGATATACTTCAAATGCGCATGACAGTACTTCTAACCATTTTCTACTCAAGTTTAATTTCTTATCTTCCTGTTTCTTTTATTACAAGGAAAAATGTCACACATCGATAACTACATTTTCACACAATTCAATCATTACAAATTCTATTGTGAGAAAAGTTCTCCCTAATTAATTTTGTCTTTCAAAACAGTACACTTAAAACAATTTTGTTCAGTGAAGTTAACCGACAGTTCCACAATGTATCCATACCAAATTTTAAAAACAATTTTAACATTTTGAAATGTATCCTGTATTAAATTTTTTGAGTTTACACAAATATTTCCTGCTGTATGGAAGACATAATATGAGATGTGGTGTGTGGTTTTGAAACAATGTTTTCGTACGTGTAGACTATTTTTTAAAATTTAAATATCACTAAAGCTGATCATATAACTGCAAATGAGCCTTATTTTAATGTGTGCTGATATCAAAATAAAACACTTTACAATATTAAACAACCTATGGAGTTATATTCAATATCAAACTATTCGCAAAACGGTTTACAATTACTATTCAAATTGTAAAGAAACTGAATTATAAATATATCTTACTGCAGTCAAAAATATTCATAATACGTAAATATCCTATTTCTCCACTTATTTCAGTACATTTTAAAAACTGTAGCTGAATGCAATTTTTTATATTTATAAACGAGGCACACCACAGACCTCTGGTGTGGAAGCACAATACACTACCACTCGACCCTATTCGGTGAAAAATAAAACTTAATGTTAGAAACTTATATAATTCCCTAATGAATAAGGGAGTCCAAACTTTTTTTTCCATGTAAACTGTTTAGACGGAAATGGTTAATTATAAACATTTCACAAGTTGCATAAATTAAAATTAACCGTTATAGTTTACATAAATTTTTAAGATTGCAAAAGGTGTATTTTGGCTGCACGAATTAATTTTAAAAGGAATATGGTTACGAAAAAGTAGTACACATCTATCTAAAGTAGGGTTGGTTACCTTAGATATTGTCAAACACAACAATGTATTGGAAGCCAATTCCACAATTCGTTGTTATAAAAATGTATGGAACATTACAAGATTTATTTTTGCATTTGTAATTTATATATATATAATTTTTCCTGGGAACTTTAAAAGCTAGAGCGGCATCCATCAAAACCGCGGTTCTCTCTCTGTTTTTCCAGATCGCCCCTGACTAAACCGGCTCTGCCATAGTAAGTGAAAATGCCGGATTTTGTTTGTCAAGATCATTTTATAGCAGACTGCATTTTTCATGTATTTTAGATGGTCGTTTTCTACATCAATATCTTAATGTCTGAATTTAAAATTACATAAAATTCTTGACATTCGCATACGACCATTATAATTTTTATTAGTATATGAATGTGTCATCAAACGATTACATGACTATTATTAACATATTATTTTAACCATTTAATTATTATTAAGTATAACATAATGCACACAAATTTTCTGAACTTTAAAATAAATATTTCGAAAACTACTTCAGATATACTCAAAATTTTTCATTCCTACGCTTTAGCTTCTCAGTTTCGCTTCTATGTAAAACTTTATTGTATATTCGTCGATTTTTTTAGTATATTTTTTGCTCTTAGCATGCAGTTTTCAACTGAATTGTATGAAATCTTCGAAATATATTAAAAAATACCAAATAAACTATATAATAAAATTTGAAATTTATATTATACTCAAAGAATTGCTAGAACTTATGGTAAATAATTTAACTGTGCGGTACATTTTTTTTCGAAATTTCAATTGGAATTTCTAACATAAAATTTCTAGCTTTATATGGTCGAGATTTCAAAAAATATCCAGATTTTAATTACTTATTCAGTTAGCCTTTAAAATTTAATTCGAATGTTTTTGAATAGCTCAAATTTAAAATTGGTTTTTATCTTTATTTATATGCATAAATGTCTACTGTAAATGTTTCCATATATTTTTGATTACCATTTATTCAAGTTATAAAAAAAAATGTGGGAAAATCTTCATTCATGTTCTCTTTGATGTAATCTGAATTTCAAGCACTTAAAATTCAAATATAATGCGGTGTATTTTAACAATATGTATCTATGCACTGTACGTAAACTTCCCTGAACACTTGGGCTTTGAAATCTAAAAAAAATAACTAATTGATCTCAGTTAGTTTTTTTTTTTTTTTTTTTTTTTTTCGTTATTATTTTTATCAAAGTGTAAGAAAATGTTTCAAATTATTTGATGAAGTTTAAATTTATTCATTTTTAGTGGTTGAAAAGGTTTCAAATTTTAAAGTGTTTGGTGTTTTATTAATTTTTTTGGCATCTTATAATGAAATAATCATGTTTCAAAAACTGAAAGCATTGATTAAGATAAGAAAAATGAAGCGAAAGAATATACTTAAAAAAAGATAATTTGTCTAACTATATAAAATAGCAGATTGCCCTGACACGCCCCAACTTGTTACAGTTTCAAATTAATATGAAACCAAAAGGGAATTGTAACATATTTTACTTATGCGTTGGGACTTTTCAAAACTTTTAAAATACAAGCTAACAAACAAACACTTCCTGGGGTCTAAAGAAATTTTCCCTGATTTTTTACGATTGCTCCAGGGTCAAAACACAGGGTTCCCTGCGAGCCATAAAACTTCCTATCAGTGTCCTGTTGTGTTGCTTCCACTGTCCCTAATTATCTTTCAAGATGTTAAACCTGTAAAAGGGGTAAAGGATTTCAGAAAAGTACGGCTCAACCGCTTTGAAAATGTTACTTGAAGGCAAAAAAACCCGTGCAGTGCATTTTCGAAGCATCTTTACAAAGACTGAATTTTCCGTGCTAACCGCTTGGAGGGTTAAATTGCTGTTTTTATTTATGGGGATGTGTTTTCTTGTGAAATGGAAATATTACCATGATTGTCACAAAATTAAGTATATTTAAAAGTCTAGATACATTAAAACTAGGTGCAAATTTATAAAGTTAGAGCTTGGTACATTGATAGTTCTATTTATTTAAAAAAATTTAACAATGTATTGTTATTTAGGCTTCTGCATTCTTGTGTATTTTGTAATAAATTGCAACTAATACTCATTTTTAAATGAATGTGGTACTTCAGTTTATTATATGCCATTTATAATGTTAGTATATTGTATTATTTTTTGCCATCAAGCCATTTCATTTGATTCTTTATGATGCTACTCATTGTTTTGAATCTGCCAAAAAAATTTTATGTACAAATTGTATCCTTTTCTAGAAAATCAAAGTTTTTAGTTTGTTTTATACTTATTGTAATTAACTAGTCTACATAGGAAACATTTATATTTTTCACTGCCTTAAAATCACAATGTGTATTTTTATACATCATTATCTCTTATATATGTAAAATAAAGAGTTTTCAGAAATACTTTGTTGCTTTTATTCTTTATACTACTTTAGCATTTAATGAAAAGCTTTTTTTAAAAAAAAAAAACTTGTCATGTTATTTTATGTGAACAGATATTCTATAAATGTTTAATGTATGAATTTTAATAATTTTTTGGCAACTCATCATTTGACAATAGAATTATTTTTAAAAAATATATTCAATAAAAATGTTTTAATTAAATCATGGTAATAAAATCAGTTAGCATATTTCAATTATTAAATATTTGATTTAATAATTTCTTGAAAGTAGACTTTAGTTCAAAATGTAAACAAAATTACTTCTAAAAAATATAATGCAGTAGTTACAGGGTGCGTTCAATAATTGTGTTATGCAGATTTTCCACTTCGTTAAATATGATTCACATCACTGCATATTTTCGTATTAAATGCCATCATATTATGGTTTATTTTTGCCAAATATCATTTGCTTGCACACCTTATTGCAGAAGTGGTGAACCCTTTTAGAGGCCACATGTAAATTAAGTAGTAATATGGGAGGCCACATAGGTTGATATACTTATAAATGCATCTTTTATAGTTTTTGTGTATCATATAGAAATATTACAAAAAGAATTAAATCCTTATTTATTGTTTGACTTAAAATATTGTACAATATAAAATATCTTTGTATTCAAATCAGGGTAAAATCGTGTTATGAATGTTTGATACCCAACAAGTCACAAGTGTCTTTTTTAGTACATAGCTGTTGTATCTCAATCAACAGAAACTTATAATGAAACACTTCATTACTATTCAAATGCCATTCATACAGAAAAAATGCATTTCAAAGTATATGCAGTCATTCACAAAAATAATAGTAAGAAAATAAGTTTTTTTGTAGAGATTGAATAACATGTCTGGTAGGGTTACATGAGTGGCGTTCAAACATTTGAAATGTATAATTGGTCATTGAAACATACAGTCGGACCTCTGTACAACAAAGTCGCTAAATCCCGGAAAAAAGTTCGTTATATAGAGGTTCATCTTTAAATATACTTTATAAACCACATAAACACTATATATTAAGTAATTATTCACCTTTTTTTTAAAATTAATATATGCCTATCTTACCCATCAAAAGAAAGGAAAATATGAATACAGAATGTCGAATTCATTGTTATTTCAATATTAAGGAAATAATTTTATACTAAAATTAATGAATTTTAAGGACATTTTATAATTTAAAGCATAAAAGTAATATTAAACTTGCATTATTTTATAATTAGAACATGGGACAACACAGAGGGCGAAAGGATATCGAAGATGTTTCCAGTGAACTGGGCAATGGGGGTTAAAGGATGCCCTTAGATGAAACATGCAGAACTCCATTGCTCTGAGCGAGTTAGGATCTAATAAAACCAGTTCAAAATTTATGACCACCATAAAATGTGTAAAGGGAGAACAAAAATTGAGTCACAAAAGAAAAGTTTGTCATATAGAAAATGCACTTCGCTATAGATTATTTTGCGAAGAAAATTATGAAATGTTCAAGGTTCCAGGAAAAAGTTCGCTATATAGAGGTTCAACTGTATATTCATTTCATTTATTTTCAAATAAGTGTTTTAATAAGTTTCTTTTGCATGTATAAGTCAAAATTCACGATAAAAATCTCCTTTGATATTACAATCACCAATCTGCTCTGACTGCAAAACTATTAGAATTGTATTTATTGTACATGTTATTAAAAAAATTTGGGGAATGTTATAAATTCCTCTCGTATTTCCTTTTCTATACTGCAAGCAATAAGATATGCAAAACCATTCGATTACTGTATTTACTTTAATCTAAGACGTATTTTTTTCAGGGTTGATACTGAAAATCGCATGCGGCTTGGAATCAAAAGTAAAAAAATTCGTTGTATGAAGAAATTTATTTTCCACGTCTTTCAAAAAGAAATATGTAACCATCCATTCTAGCCACTTAAATCAATGATGTGTCACTTTCCGCAGTTTATCATCAGTATCCAGCCTATCCTGAAATTCGCTGTTTTGCTAATATTTAGAATTTTGTTTTGGCTTTCTTTTAATCTCCTAATCATCACAGATATCAGTAAGTGCATCAAGACGAGTTCGCTATGACACAAGTATAAACAGGAAGTCGATTTTATATCCAGAAGAAAACTGAAATAGAGCAGTGGGCAGAAAATTTGATACAGATTAAACAAATATACGTCAATGGTGTAAGCAACATGATTTTTGCTTGTAAATCTCAAGTCTTTCACTGGATCAAAAAAAAAAAAAAAAAAAAAATGGCAATGCCAGCTCCAGTTCTGAAGTCAGTTGTAACAGTGGGAGTGACAAATCATTTTCAAAACCTGATATTGACAGAGCAACCTCTTATTAGTTGTCTTTTAAAAATTTTTTATTAGATATCAATAAACCTTTTACATTTAATTTTGTTTTCAAAAACGTGTGAATTTGGATGCAGCTTAGAATCTAGACATTTTTTCACAAAAACCATGCGGAGAATTTGGGAGTGCTGCTTAAATTCGAATATGGTAATTACATTTAACTCACCAATTAAATTACAATATCCTAATATTAATATGAATTACAATATTATACAAGTAAACTACAATTATTTAACTCATTGATTTAATAATTTCAAATTTTTATTTTGAAAAAAATAAGTTAAAATAGTAGTTTAGAATTTTCATAATATTGTTAGAGAGAAAGGCTATTAATTTTACTTCCTAGTAATTTTAAAAATGATACTAATTGGTATTTCTACCTTTGCAGGCCTAGTACATTCCCCAGGAGCTGGTACCACTTTTTAGTATAGCACCATATAGGCGATACAAATTGCCACAACTAATTTTGACACCCAGTTTCTTCTTTAGAGGGAGGCACCTGGGCTATGCCGATACAAAGCATTATTTAGCAAGTCTTTGAAATTTAAAACATAACCAACTGGCCATTAAAAAAGAAAACATTGTTTTTAATTCCATCAGTTATTTAAACAGAGATGTTCTTTGAACAAATTATGTTATTTTTACCTATTTTAAGGAATGTCTAAATAAAGTTTTATTCTCTAACTTTTCTCTTTAAGAGCTTTAATCAATTCATGATCCATTAAAAATCATCTTTTTAGTAAGTTTTAATTAAGATTAAATTTGTAATTTAAAAAACATGCCACTTCACAAAGAATCGTTACATTTAATATTCTGACAAAAAAATTTTTTTTTAAAGAAATTGAATAACGTAATGTAAGGCAATATATAAAGAAATCAATTTATCTTTGTATAAAAATTATACATGAAATGCATTCAAATTCTCAACAAAAAATACTTTAAAGCAATAATCATTGTATTCATATTTTTTTTATTACTTTACCATGATACAAAGTAATTCACTGATAAATATTTGATGTAAAAAACTGTACCACAAGACATTTGTTTAATGTTTTATTATTTCTCCAATGTAACCAAATTAATCCACAATCAAAATTAAATTTAAGATATTTTTTAAATAAGGTATTTTAAACAACTTTATTCCTTGGATTCTTTTTAAAGAGCATTTATTTTGTAAAGATAAGAGAAAGTACCCAAATTCATTTCTCCCGCAATATAATTTTAATTTAATAAATTGCAATGTCTAATAATAATAAAATCAATGTAAGCTTTAATTCATTAAAATGGGGTAGATAACATTTTCATTTATATAATTTTAACCAAAATGGCTTAGTTTTTTAATATATTTGAGTGAATTTCATTTTCTAAAATAAATTACAGAAATGCATTTAATTTAATTTTTAAGAATTATGAAATAATCATTTTATAATCCTATATTTAGAAAATAATGTATTATGAACTTCTGTGTCAAATACTAAATTTGCCTTCTATAATCAATCCATTCATTCTTAAATTAGGTGAATCAATATTTTCTGGATGGGAATATACACAAAAATCAGGCTATTTATTGTTAACATTATTTACAAAGCAAAGTGTGCAAGTAACTAAAAAGCAACATTATAACCAGAAATTTCTGCCCTATAGATATGTACAATAACTGAACATGTTTTGCTTTACATCATTTTTTAATTCCAAATTAAATTACAATTCACAGCTCAAATGGAGAATTTTCTTCAGACCAATGAAGGCAGTTAAAATACTACCTGACATGAATGATAAAATAACATGACACAAGTTTTTTCAAGATGGCTTCATCAAATGTGATATTTGAGACCTTACAATATATCTAAGACACACATTACTTGTTGACATATCGTCTAGTTATATAACTTTCACAATTAGTCATATATGACTGACTGTACATGTTTCAAATGATTTAAATAGCTAGATATACTAAATTAAAAAAAAAAGTTTATTTCCCTAAATCCCAAATGTTAGGCTACAAATAAACATGAATATTTCTAAAAAGTATTTTTATGCATTATATACTGGAATGAAATACTAAAACCTCAAATGTAACAAAGGTAAAAAATATATACAGTACTTAAATAGGTTGAAGCAATATATTTTTACAAAGGATTTTCTGTAGTTGATCGATACTAAATATAATTTTTACAGGAAAGATTTTAAAATAAGTATAGATTTCAACCCAATATACTCGGGACAATGCCTTGATGAAGAAAAAGGGTGGTCCCCTCAGAATTTAATGAGGGCACAACTGCTGCATTATGAATATGGTAATTGCATTAAAAAACACACATCCACCAGTTCCAACTATCTTTTCTTTGAAGCTATATTTTAAATTATTTTAATTTTCAAAGTTTGACCCAGCTATATTGAACCACATTTTGAGAACTAACTAAATTCCTGATTATAATAATTTGTATTCAACAATTACAAAATAAGAAACCATTCACAGTATTAAGAATTTGGAACAAGTCTGGCTATTACTCACCATTGCATTTTACTGAGATGATTTCACAATTATTCATATATCATGTATAAAAACAATTTTTCTTTCAACATTTCATGTCTTTTAGAAACAATACACAGAACACACATAGTCTAATTAGATGAAAAAGACTGGCTTTACCACAGTGCTAAGTAAATAAAATATGCAGAAGAAAGAAATTTCAGAGTCAAAAACCATATTAGTTTAACAATCAATAGAAAAAAAATGACAATCCTTAATGACATTCTTAACAATATACAAAAGGTTTAAGTATGATACATGTGTTTGGATACATAACATAAAAATATCATACCTGAAAATTTTACAAAGGACTCCATAATCATTTACAATTCTCAAACTGGAAGACACTTTTGACAAAATTTATCGACATTCACTTGACATAACACATTGTATATAGCATTTACAGAAGATAGATTTTCGTTGTTTGAAAGCGACAAAATATCAAATGCAACAGAATGCACAAGATGAAATATGAAACATTCATACATAAGAATATATATAGATATATATATGATATCAATACTAAAAACTTCCATGTGGTAAATAATAATTTTAGAAAAAATCTATTTCACAGGGAAAAAAAAACTTTCAATTTATTAGTATAGGGAAAAAAATCTTGAAACATACATAGAAAAAAAGTTAATAAATTTTCAAAGATATTTATAGCAAGGTACACTTCCTGTCATTCATTTAAGACATTCTGATCCAATGAAGCTTATATTTTAAAAGTTATTTTCACTTTCAAAAAGAAGTTTGTATGAACTTGAAAAGAAATTGCAGAAATTTAATTTAAACTTACACATCTCATAATAAACCCTACAGATATATCCACAATAAAAATTCACTGTAAATGTTCATTTGTAAGTTATTCAGCACATATTTTCTTTAAGTAAAGATAGGTTAAAAATCTTGAGATTATTGATCTTATAATTTTCAAATTCTAATTTTCATTAAGTTAAAATATATAATATATTGATATTACCTCTGTATATTACTATTCTTTTCTTTTTTTATACTAAAATTCATAAAATTTGCCTCTAACTGTAGTATAAGTCCAGATGTAATATTACTTTTATCAAGATCACATTACAATCCCGTTTTACATACGTTTAAACAGGTAAAATTTTAAGGCAAGTTACTTTAAATGGTCTTTTCAAAAGCTGTTATTTTAAAATTACTCAATGAAATTATGTGCTTGACCCCATTATGAAAAAAAAAAAAAAATTTCATTCACAAAATACCCATCATGAAACTTATATAGAAAAAAAATTACATTAATATAAAACAGTTAAAAATTCGAAACAATAATTAACATGAAAAACTGAACACTTTTCAATGGGTTATTGATAAATTTACAACAAGAATAAAAATTATTGTAAAACTCACAATGGGAAATCTGCAGAGATAAAAATGGTGTCTCATACATATGCACGTCCTGCATTCTTCACATGCAAACAAATCTTATTTGCAACTATATTCTTCAGTTACACTCAATATTTCAATATAGATTAAATAGGATGAATTTTTCTCTTCTTAATCTATATTAAAACACATTCTATCAACTATAAAATATAAAAAAATTCATAGTAATTCATTCACGATCCATTGTTAGGTGTCATATCTTAGTTCACACATAATGTAGTAAATATCCATTTTGTATCAAGTTTGGATAAATACAGCAGCGGGGATAATTCTCCCCAAAACACAATTCTCATAGCCATGAACATGAACAAATGAATCTTATCACATTCACTTCAATACAGCAAAAAGAAATTTTTTTAAAAAGTGATAATTTTTCAAAGAAATAGAATGACTGGATTATAACACAATGATGTACAAAATTAGGGTACCAATTTGAAGAGAAACTGATGACAAATGTAAAACGTCCTCATCCTCCACAAAAAACCATCTCAAATTCTACTTCATTAGTCAATTGTGCATTTTTTTTTTCAGTAAAATTATTCCTATTTTCCTCCTACAACTGAATGGAATTAAAAATCATCATCAGATTCTGAATCAAAAGTAAATTTTGTTGGAGCTTTTGTTCTTCCGGAGCGGGGTTCCCGTGCAGGTTGGGGTACGGCAGGCAAACCGTCATCATTTCCTGAAGCTCCAAAGTCCTCGTCAGAATCGGAATCTTTTTTCTTGGGTTTAGCTTTGGGTTGTCTAGGCTTTTTCGCAGCAGCACCTTCTTTAGGAGCAGCCTTCTTCCTTGGAGCGGCAGGCTTTTTGGGTTTTGCCTCTTTTTTTGCCTTTGGTTTGAAGTCATCTTCAGAACTGTCATCACTAGCTTTTCTTGGTCGCTTTTTAGGAGCTGCTTTGGGTGCTGGTTTCTCTACTTCGATTTTAAAGCCCGAGCTTGAATCACTGTCAGAATCCACATTTTTGCGAATCTCAGTCGTTTTCCCAGAATTTTGATTCTCACTTTTGCTTCCAAGCAAGGAATCAAATAAGTCATTGTGAGATTGACCTTTAGGGTTTGATGGAGGTGGAACATTACTTTCACTGTCAGACATATCAGATGAAATATTGCCATTTAGTTTCTCTTCTGCTCCTGCATTCTTATGATTCACTGCCGCACGAGGTGGTGATGCTTCTTTTGCATCATCATCACTTCCATCACTCTTCATTGGATCATTTTCATCACTATCAAAATTGTACTTGGTTTTAACTGCTGCTCGTCGAGGAGCCATTTCTCTTTTCTCTGCTGGAATATAATCATCTCCCAATTCTTCCATATCTGATATTCCAGACAATTCTTCATTTGATTCTGAATCATCAGACCACGGATTTCTTTTGGGCTTTTTAGGACTCTTGCCAGCTCCACGCTTCTTTTCTCCAGCAGGTTGTTTAGGAGCAGTTTTTGCACCACCTTTTCCTTTCTTGACGGGAGTATTCAATCTATCTGATAAAGACACATCTTTAATGTCATCTCCATCTTCTTCCTTAATATCTGGAAGTTTCTTCTTGCGTCCTTTTTTCACCTCACCTGGTACAGTAGGTTTCTTTTCCCACTTCTTTTTGTAATCATCATCTATTTGTGGATTTATCCTTTCTCCAAATGGTGATGGTTTATCTTCATCAGCAAACTTCTTCTTTCCAGTTGTTTTTTTCTTTAGTTTACTTGAACCTACTTCATCTTCTTTTTGTTCTTTTTCTACTTTATCTAGTTCTTCCATAAATTCTTTCAGATCATTTCGCCATAAGTCAGAAGGTGATTTACTTTTCAAATCATCTAGCTCTTTGATTTTCTCATCTCGTTTTTTCAACAAATCATCCTTTCTCTCTCGAGTTAAACTCCACAAGGTCATACCCAATAAATAATCATAGTCTGGGCCAGAGGGTTCTATTTCCTTTTCATCATCAGATTCTGAAGCTTTTTCCTCGTCAATATTTTCTTTCTGTGCTTCTTTCCAAGCTTTGACAGGATCAGAGTCATAACCTCGATCTTGCAAAGTCTTGATCATCTCAGCCCTTCGACGATTTTCAATTGATATTTTGTTTTCAATTTTTTCTAGAATGAATCTTGCTTGATTTTTAAGTTTGAGACTTTCAGCTTCCAACACACCAACCATGTATTCTTTTCTGCGTTCATACAATGCAAAACGTACCTCATAAAATTCTCTCAAAACTTGTTCAGGGCTGTCATATTTTCGTAAGCAACCAAGATGGTCAAATAACACCATACTAGAAAGTGATATTGATGTCTGAAGTTTAAATACTTTGTGAAAACCCTGTTCTCGAGCTTGATTAAATTTCTCTGGAGTCATAGTCACTACAAATCTAACAGTAGTATCTGTGTGGTATTCTTTATAGTCCGTAATAAAAGCAGGTATTTTCTCTGTTCCGTGCACCATAGGCTCTAGTACATTTTCTTTATATTGTTGAGTCCAAGTACGAATAGGAAGCTCAGTAATTTCAATCTTATTGTTTTCTAGAATAGCAATTTCTCCACTCACCAGAAAATGTTGATCATCTAATCGATCAATCTGACCTCTGAAGTTCTTATACCATGGATTCATTGGCAAAGGATCCTCACCATCAAGTAATTTGTAAATATTTTTTACGAGGTCTCTAGGATTGTAATTTGGAACTTTAGTACTCCATCCTGTACCAATACCTTCAGCACCATTCACGAGAACCATGGGAATAATAGGTACATAATACTCTGGCTCAATTTTTAAATTATCATCATACAGATAATGCAACAGAGGAGAGTCTAAACCAGAAAATAGATGTTTAGACACAGAATTCAGCATTGTGAAGATGTATCTGGGACTTGCAGCATCTTTGCCACCTTGTAGACGAGTACCAAACTGTCCTACTGGTAACAAGACATTGATGTTATTGCTTCCCACAAAATCTTGCGCTAAACCAATAATTGTTCCAGCCAATGCAGCTTCACCATGATGGTAAGCAGATTGCTCAGCAACTGATCCAACCAACTGTGCAACTTTGACTTCTCGTTTATCATTCCTTTTAAGGCAAGTAAAAAGGACTTTTCGTTGACCAGGTTTAAAGCCGTCAATAGCAGAAGGGATGGATCTCTCATTATCCATATTACTGAACAATATCAATTCCTTGTTAACAAAATCATTGTAAGTTACTGCAGTAGTATTTTTGCCATATAAATAAAGTTCAGGCAACCCTAATTCTCGCCTGCGTTTTCTTTCTTCCATTCCATTGGTAAGCCACTCCTTACGCATATCTACCATCTTCTTACTAAAAGCCAACTGTATAGCATTGTCATCTTCATTACCAGTATAATGAAACCGAATACGATGTCTCTTCATGTCTGAAAAGTATTCCTTTGCTTCTTTAGCTGTACTGGTACCCAAACCTTTGTAGTACTTTACTTTAAACTTATTCCAGTTTGGGGTTTCTGTTTTCCATTCTTCAAATTCAGGAAGACTGTAGAAACATTTTTCTTCTTTACCTTTTGAGGCTTTAACAATTGGAGTGATAAACTCCTCAAGAAATGGTAAACGCAGCAAACTTGGCCAGTTATGATGAATAAAATTAATCAACAGACCTTTTATGTGAGATCCATCCTGATCCTGATCTGTCATTATCATCAGACGTCCATACCTTAATGTTTTTAAATCATCAATAGATTCATACTTTTTCTTGTATTGCAGTCCCATAATTTTAATTATGTTGTTTATTTCTGCATTTTCCAATATTTGTTTGTGAGATGCTTCACGGACATTTAACATTTTACCCTTCAAAGGAAATACACCATACTTGTCTCTGCCAACAACTCCCAATCCAGAAACAGCTAAAGATTTAGCTGAATCTCCTTCTGTTAAAATCAAAGTACAGTCAATTGAGTTCTTAGTACCAGCATCATTGGCATCCTCTAATTTGGGAATACCTTTAAGTTTAGAATGTTTTTTACCACTGCATTTTTTCTCCAATTCAGTTTGGGCTTTGAATCTTATCCAGGACATAATTGATTCTACAACTCCACATTTCATTGCTTGGTTGATAAACTTTTCAGTTAGTTGGCATTTAGAACCAAAATTTTTTATTTGCAATGTCATATTTTCTTTTGTTTGAGAGTCAAATGTTGGATTTTCAATAAGGCAATTTACAAATACCCACAGATGACTTTTGATTTGAAAAGGTTTCACATCTTTACCACCTTTGTTCTTTTTCTTAATTACTTCTGCAATTTTAGATGTCAACTGATCTGTAATATAGTCCACATGACGTCCACCTTTAGTTGTGGCAATGCTGTTGACAAAACTTACATGTTGATAGCCACTGTTACTAAGAGTAACTGCAATTTCCCATCGTTCATTAACGACATCATGAACAGGTTTTAAAGGATCTCCATTATCATCAGTTTTTTCACTCAAGTAGAGGCTGATATAGTCTTTAAAAGATTTCACAGGCAATTTTTTATCATTCAAGATAACTTTTACACCACGAGCACAACCAGCAATGTCGTAGGCTCGTCTTGTCATGATAGCAACGATATCTTTATCTAAAACAGTCATTTTGAATTTTGCTAGATCAGGATAAAAAGTAATGCATGTGAAATCACTACCATTGAAGGGGTTAATTTTTGGTTCTTCTGCTTTTGTCATATTATCCTTCCAAGTTTGTTTAAACTGCTTCTTGTATGCTTTGGATGCTGTTTCAACAGTAAACTTAGTGCTAAAGATATTACATAATTTTGCTCCATAACCATTCCTACCACCAGTTACCTTCCTCTCTTCATCATTATAATTGGAAGAAGTCAATAAATGACCAAATATCAATGAGGGAACAAACATTTTTTCATCTTTGTGTTCTACAACTGGTATACCTTGACCATTGTTCCATATGCAAATTTTATTTTTTTCTGGATTGATTTCAATTCTAATTAAATCCATACTCTTATCCCTTTGTTTATTATCTGCAGCATTTACCAGAATTTCGTCAAATATTTTATACAATCCAGGAACGTAAGTAACTTCTCTATTTACCAAACCAACATTTTCCTCATATACCCACATTGTTTGCGTGACAGGTTCTACAGATCCAATATAAGTGTCAGGTCGGAGCAAAATATGTTCTAATTGAGTTTTCTTCTGATAAATACGCTCTACAGAGAGCTTTTTATTAGCTTTGGTTGATTTAGCACTAACATCATTCATCTCCCAGTCATCCAAATCAACGGAATCCGCCATGTTTACAGTTCGATTATAACTAACCAGCAAAATTTATAATTCTTCACTACTTCAAACAAGAAAATAATTCAACAATCGTTTAAAAGGGAAAAAAATCCTGTCAAAATTTAAAAATACTTTCCAAATATAGTCAAATGAAATACCTCTGATGACTCTTCAATCAATTCTATCCAACGCCGGTTACACTTACGCTGAATCGAATTCGAATGTAGACAAAGAATGGCGGCCTACCGAGCAAAACAAAAAATAAACGGTCATTTCAAATTGAAAAATTGCCATCCGTTTTCGCAGATCGTTTGGCAGCATCTTAATAAACCGGAAATTTTTTATGTTTAAGGTATTGGCAACTGTATTCATTTTCAGTTGTAAGAAACATATTAATCAAATCATAACAATTAAAAATTTATTAAATATTACCAATAAACTTCTGTCCAAAATAAAAATGTATAAGAAATGAAATTTTTTATACAATTAGTAAATGGAAAAATAAATGTTGTTCCTTAAAATTGTTTACAAGATACTCAGGAGTTATTTAAAGAAACATTTATACAATATATTTCATTTCTCAATATATATTTTTTTACATCGCTGAGAAAGTATTCATTTCGGTTATATGTGATAAAGTAGTCAAGAAAAGAAAGAAGATTTGAATTTTGAGTAAATATTAATTTAAGTTATACATCTTTGCGTTTTGATTATTTTAAATAAAAAAATGTCACACTCCCAATGTAATGATGTTTGTGACTTGATTGTATTTGAAGACCTGATCAATTTTAATCAGAAAAAAATATGCAGTCAAAAAAATATCCATAAAATATATGATCAAAGAAATTTCCAAAATGTATCATCAATATCCTACAATTCAATTGAAATGTAATCATTAAAAATATTTTACAAGCTGGAGCACCCATTCTTCTTACGGGTAAACTGAAAAATAAAACAATGGAGTTGAAAGAAAAATAATTTTTTATGTGTTAAATTTAAATGAGTTGCGAATCAAACAAAAAAATGTTGTTTTTTTTAGCATATCTCTGCTCCCCACAAAAGTCAAATTTGCCAAATTTGAAATATGGGGGTCTAATAGTTGAAAGCAGGAATTTTTGACGTGAATACGTCTTTAAAATTGCATTCATAGTAGGAGGATATTAAAAAAAACGAATTATAAAGAAATCGGGGGGGGCTACAGTTTGGTGTGGCAGCTATATATCTATCATCTCTATCCAAAATTCAATTTCACCACTGGATAGCTAAAAGATCAAGGAATTCATTACGCTAAGTAAGGACTGAGGCGCATCTCGTGTAGTGGATTGGAAAGCGAAGTCAGTTTGAGGTCATTTTGCTGCTTATCGAGATTTTCATTTAGTATAACTTTTGACTTGAAGAAGCTACGATATTCGTTTTAGTTTCAATCGTCATTCCTCATCAAAATCTATCGATTGTACATAAAACATTAGCGTAAAATAGTGACAGTGAATTTATTAAGATTTTAAAATAAAAAAAAGTATTATATATATCAACAATACACTGAAGAGCCAAAAAAAATTAGTACAGGCATGCGTATGCAAATAAAGAGATATGGATACAATCAGAGTACGACGCTGTGGGCGGCAAAGTCTATATATGACAACGAGTGTATGACACAGTTGTTATATAGGCTACTGCTGCTCTATGGAAGGTTATAAAGATTTAAGAGAGTTTGAACGTGGTGTTATAGTCGGTGCACTAGAGCAGGGCCAGCGCTAGCAGTTTCACCACCCCGGGCAAAGAGGTAAAATTCCGCCCTTTTATAACAAAAATTAAAAGAAATAGCCTAAACCATTTCCATGCTCAGTGGTAAAATAAAACGACAGCAAAAAAAAATTGCTATGCATAATGTTGAAGTTGTGGTTAGCAAAAAATACTAATTTATTAATTTATGTTTTTGGCGCTAAATTAAAATTAGGGTTGTGTTACGTCATCAGCGCACTGTAGCGCCATCTGTAAAAAATTTGTAAAGGTGGACATTGTCTAGCTGTACACCAACAAAAGCGGGTGCACGAATAAAGTAGGCTTAGCGTTGCGAAAAAAGACTGATTTTTTATTCTTTAACCAGTTTTACAGTCCACACAAATATTGACGAAACATTGGTCCGTCGAGCCGGAGAAAATGGGTAAAAAAACGGAAAATAAAAATAACTCCAACGTAGCTACTGAAGAAAAATTGAATCGTTTAAAAGATTCAATCAAAGGAACATTAATTAGGTTAGAGGCTTTTAGCTCGGAGAAGACAGTGTCAAAGGATACTAGTGTCACTGAAATCGAAATTAAACTCAAAAAAATTGAGCAATTACAGATAAATCTAGATAAAATAGCTGAGGATTATTGTGAAATAGAAATTTTCGAAAGCTTGAAATCATTCAGCTGGACATTGAAGATATAAATCAACGGATCGAGACAACAGAGGTAGGTCTCAAACTTTTAATGTATTCTTTGAAAAATTCTGAAAATGTAAACATTAATTTAAATGACAATGGTAAAAATAGTATCCGCTTACCTCAAATTCCATTGCCAGAATTTTTTGGTGTAATAGCAGAATTTTCTAATTTCAAAAAATCAATTTATTAATTTAATAAGTAATAATGAGCAATTGAATGATTCGCAAAAACTATACTATCTTCGAGCATCTCTAAAAGGAAAAGCAAAGCTATTGGAGTCGCCTAGTGATAGTTTCGATTCTCTCTTTAAAGCATTAGAAGATCGTTACGAAAACAAACGGCAGTTGATAGATTCTCATGTCCTTGAGATAATTAATTATGAAAAAATTTATAGCGAATCAGCCAAAGAACTGCGCGCTTTAATGGATTGTATCAATAGAAACATTAGAGCACTTAAAGTTTTGAAATATGAGCAGAATGATCTATCAGATATAATTTTAATAAATATAATTCTTCAAAAAATTGACAAAGAATCTAGAAAACAATTCGAACTTTCGTTGAAAACAGCAGAAGTTCCAACATTTGATTCTATTATGAAATTTTTAGAAAAGAGAAGTGCCGTGTTAGAAAACATTACTCGCATTCCTAGTACTAAAATGATCGATAAAAATACTGCAATGTCAACTAAAGCCAAATCGCTGGTAGTTAATAGTAAAAAAATAACTGTTAAACCTTGTATTCTATGTCGAAATTCTCATCCTCTTTATAAATTTATTTCATTTCAAAATATGTCTGTGGAGTGCAGAAAGAAATTTGTTAGCAATAACAAACTTTGTATAAATTGCCTCAGACTTCATTCTGGTGCCTGCATGTCTAAATACAAATGCACAGTTAGTGGTTGCAAGGGATTACATAATTCATTGCTTCACGATTCTGCTGAACTTTGCTCTGCAGTTAAAAGTCACACTGTAGGGGAAAGGGGGATAGAGACCAATTCGAATCCTACTCGGTTTGAAGGTCACCCAGAAGTTGCGGTTTTGACTTATGGAAATAAATGTGTTTTATTAAATACATTCATGATTTTCGTTAAAAGTGCTGATGGATATAGAATTAAGTTAAGAGGATTATTAGATAATACGTCTACGATATGCGTTATGAGAGAAGACATAGCAAGAAAGTTGGGATTTAAATTTAGGTCTGCAAACCAATCTATAACAGGCATTAACGGAATTACGCAAACCTCGAAATATTCAGCAAAAATTGAAGTTTCAAATCGGGATTATACTTTTGCACGCAATGTACAATTTTCACTTTTACCTAAAATTACCGATGCGATTCCTGTATCGAAATTAAATATATCAGAATTAAATATTCCAGCTTCAATTGAGCTGGCTGATTCTAATTTCCATAGGCCAGGTCAAATAGATATATTGATAGGAAGTGAACTATTTTTTGAAATTTTAAATCCAGAACAACATTATTTGCAGGAGGGAAATGTAATTTTACATAATACAAAATTTGGCTACTTAGTCACAGGTACCCTTCCTCAGTCACAACAACAAGCCAATTGTTGTTTAATAAGTGAACCAAGCTTAGATATAACAGTAAAGAAATTCTTTGAACTAGAATCACTTCCAGATGATTCTAAGGAAATAACAAAAAGTGAAGAGGAAATTTATTGTGAGGAACATTTTGTTAGCACCTATAAAAGAGATAAAACGGGAAGATTTATAGTTCGGTTACCCATAAAGGAAAATGCAGAAACATTATTAGGATATTCCAAAGAGAATGCGATCAAACGACTAAATGGTATTTGGGAAAAATTAAACAAAAACAATACAATGGGAACTTTGTATAAAGAATTTATGAATGAATATGAACTTTTAGGCCATATGGAGGAGATTAAAAATGAAACATTAGATAAGATTAACTATTACATTCCTCATCATTCCGTATACAAACCAGAAAAGACATCCACTCCATTGAGAGTTGTCTTCGATGCAAGTGCAAAAACAACAAGCGGTTTTTCTCTAACCTTCATTTTATTAAACGGAGGAATTATTCAACAAGATCTTTTTTCCATAGTCAGTAGATTTAGAAAACACAAGTACGCGTTTAGTGAAGATATTAAAAAATGTACAGGCAGATACTTGTTGATTCTAAGCAAAGGGATTTACAACGAATTATGTGGAAGACTAGTGCAGATGCTCCAATCAAGACTTACAAACTAGCTACCGTAACCTATGGGACAGTTTCTGCACCATTTTTAGCTACCAGGACCTTAAAGGCCTTAGCAGATGAAGAAAAAGCGGAATTTCCTGACGCAGCAGATGTGATTTGTAATGATAGTTATATGGATGATATTCTTTCTGGAGAGTCTACATTAGAGGGTGCTAAAAAACTCCAAACCAGATTATCTCAACTATTACAGAGAGGTGGTTTTGAGCTACACAAATGGGTGTCAAATAGCCCAGAACTGTTGAAAGATTTATCTGCATCTTCCTATGTGTTTGATAAGGAATTTCAGGATGCTCCAGTGAAAACATTAGGTATGCTATGGGATCCAAAGGTGGATTGTCTCACATACAAAGTAAAGATTAGTGACAAAGTCAACTTCTCAAAAAGAGACGTGCTTTCAGAAATTGCAAGGCTGTATGACCCTTTGGGCCTGATAGGACCCATTGTTACGAAGGCTAAGATATTCATCCAAGAACTTTGGAAAATAAAATTAGATTGGAGTGAACAGCTACCACCAGATGCAATGGAAGAGTGGATGAACTTCTACCAAAAATTATCGAAAGTAAATAACTTCAAAATCCCAAGGTGCATTCTACTTCCTGCAACAATACGGATTGAAATACATGGCTTTTCCGATGCATCAGAACGTGCCTATGCTGCTGTTGTCTACATAAAATGTTTCAACGAATCTGGACAATCTCAAACTAGATTATTATGCAGCAAGTCCAGAGTGGCTCCTTTGAAAACACTCACCATACCGAGGTTAGAACTGTCTGCAGCTTTACTACTATCGATATTAGTCAAAAAGGTTGTGCCAATTCTACAATTACCTATTAATAAAATTTGGATGTGGACGGACTCAACGATTGCTTTAGCGTGGATAAAGACTGAACCTCATAAACTCAAAACATTTGTCAGCAACAGGGTGGCGGAGATACAAGCACTTTCAAAGGACTATCATTGGAAACATGTGAGTTCCAAGGACAATCCTGCCGACTTAATTTCTAGAGGCTGCAATGTAGATGAACTTTTAAAGAACGAAATGTGGTTCTCGGGTCCAGATTTACAAACTGATGAATACGAGGACAATCAGATTTTTCCTTATCCTTCCTACAGAGATGAACTAAAATGTGCTGTGACTCTTTCAATGACTGAGTGTTCTTCAAATTTTTATGATGAACTCTTTAATGTGACAAATAATTTCATAAAATTAATTAGAATTTTTAGCATTATTTTTAGGTTTATTAATAACATCAAAGCTAAGGAGTCTTGTAATAAGGAGAAATATCTAACTGCAGTTGAGATAAAGAGGAGTACGGAATTTTTAGCTAAAATAGCACAATTAAGTGAGTTTAAAGCAGAAATCGATGCCTTGAAAAAAGGTAAAGGTGTTTCAAAAACAAGTAAGTTAAGGGCTTTAGATCCTTTCTTAGATGAGAATTCTTTACTCAGAGTTGGTGTAAGGCTTAGTAATGCTGATTTACCATTTGAAGCAAAACATCAAATAATTATACCTAGTAAACATAAATTTACTAAATTACTTTTTGAGAATATGCATAAGAAGTTTTTTCATATTGGTGCTCAGGGTTTAGTATATCAAATTAGAATGCAGTTTTGGCCCATTAATGGCAAGGGTATTGCATGAAAAACAGTTCATGATTGCATTGCATGCTTTAGACAGAAGCCTACTGAGGTAGATCAATTAATGGGAATTCTACCATCAGAGAGAGTAACTCCAAGTGCGCTGTTTTTAAACTCTGGGGTGGATTTTTGCGGACCTTTTCAAATAAAATTTAAAAATCAGAGAAAGGGGATATTTTCAAAAGTTTATGTTGCGATTTTTGTATGCTTGGCTACAAAGGCTATTCATTTAGAGGCAGTGACTGCTTTAACAACTGAGGCATTTATCGCAGCTTTGAAGAGGCTATGTGCCCGTAGAGGCCGCATTTCTACATTAATGTCCGATAACGCAACTAATTTTAAAGGCGCAGCTGCAGAATTAAATCGTTTCATAAAATTAATTTGTAACAAAAACGAGACATTAGCAAATTATTTTGCTTCAGAAGCTATCCAATGGAAATTTATCCCACCTCGTTCTCCTAATTTCGGGGGCTTGTGGGAGGCAGGGGTAAAATCATTCAAACACCATCTCTATAGAACTTTAGTTAATAGGAAAATAACTTACGAAGAATTCGAGACAAAAATAATTCAAATTGAAGGTATACTTAATTCACGTCCATTAGTACCATTGTCAGATAATATCAATGAATATGAAGTTTTAACTCCTGGACACTTTATAATTGGTCGACCTATCAGTGCAATACCTGAGCCCGCAATTTTAGATATTTCAGATAATAGACTATCTAGGTGGCAATATACAACAAAGTGTGTACAAACTCTTTGGAAACGCTGGAAAAATGATTATCTTAATCATTTACAGCAGAGAAACAAGTGGCAGTTCGAGAAAAATAATGTTGCCGTAGGGTGTTTAGTGCTTTTAAAGGAAAATGATTTGCCTCCCTGCAAATGGGTAATGGCAAGAATCTTGGAGGTTATTTATGGAACTGACGGTAAGGTCAGAGTCGTTAAACTAAAAACTGCCACGGGGTTCTCACACGTTCTATCTCAAAATATGTATCTTACCAATAGAAAATAATAATATAAATTAAATTGTAATGTGAAGTATATTATATTCTTAGAATATTGTATTTTTCTATTTTTGAATATTGTATTTTTTTCTCTTATTTTAGAATGTTGTGTTTATTTGTATTTAATTCATTTAGGCATTTGTAAACTGTGTATAGCAAGTTGCATTTTTTAAATATATTTTTTGAAATATTGTATATTTCAACGCCGGGCGGAATGTTACGTCATCAGCGCACTGTAGCGCCATCTGTAAAAAATTTGTAAATATAGACATTGTCTAGCTGTACCCCAACAAAAGCGGGTGCACGAATAAAGTAGGCTTAGCGTTGCGAAAAAGACTGATTTTTTATTCTTTAACCAGTTTTACAGTCCACACAAATATTGACGAAACAGGTTGCACACAAAAAAAGTCATTTCCAGTGTATAATTATAAAATACAGGTATTAAAAAATACTAAAACAAATTATAGAACCACTAAGTATTAAAACTTCATTGCATATTAAAAATACACTTAAACCAAGAGTTAAACTTAAAAGTGTTTCTTTTTCACTTTTAATTCTGAGAATTTTTTTATAATTTCTTTAACACTAATTTCTTCAGCCAGTTCTTGTTCAATGGCTATTGTTGTCAAGCCATTTAGCTGTTCCTCGGTAGTTGTGGAGCGTAAAATTTTTTTAATTAATTTTAATTTGGAGGAGAAACTCCTTTCTCCCCTTTCCACACTTATTGGGTGAGTAAGCAATATCCTTAAGACTATACCGAGATTTGGAGCAAAATCCAGGTTCGATATGAATTTTGAAACCTCGATTGGACTTTCATTTTTATTTAGCAAAGCCTAAACCACTACTATCTCATCTGTCAGGGCCAGCACGTTTATATCCGATGAATTCCCATCAGTTAACACTGTTTCTAGATTTTTACAATACTTTAGTTCGTCGTTTTGAGGAGTATCTTTTAAATCACAAATATTGTATAAATATTGGAAATAGTTACTGTTGGTACTGATCAAATCAAACCTGGATTCAAGTGCATTGATAGCTTTATCTAATGTGAAAAAATAAAACTCTGCCTTATATTTCAAAGTAGTATCTTCTATCGGATCTTCCCGTGCCTCATAGTTGAAATTAACATTCCTTCTTCGAACTCTATGACGTGGCTGGGTGAACTCAAAATTAGCCGGTGTGTCAATTTCGCCAACGAATTCTCGATCGTCACAAGGCATTTCATTTAAGGCTGTGTCCAATCTAAGATCCTTGAAAAAATCTTTACGATTTTTCAAGAACTCCATAGCAGATGGTAAATCATAGTCTTCTGCCTGCAAGAGCTTACTTATAGGATTGATACAATTTAAGATTTTGTACCAAATTACAATGCAGCATAAGAACTTAAATTGTTTAACACACCTTAATATAGTCCAGAAGCCTCAACTCTTATAGAGTTGTCAATCTTCAAATTATTACAAATAGCAAGTAAAGCATCGTATATCCCTCCTACTTGATACCTTAGTGGTTTTAATGCATCTATTCGGCTTTCTCAACGATTTTGTTTGAAATCATTTATCTACTTTATAATTTATTTTTTTATCATATTTTTATTTCTGTAATGCACATTTTGCTTCCACTTTAATTAAATAGTTTTATACTAGGAGCACACACGCAACAAAAAATAGTACTTATATTCTTCCACATCAATTATTGTTCTGTTACAATAAAACTTTAATAAAAACCTTTTCCTGTTGTTTTTTATAATAAACTTCTGTCATAATTTTGGCATTCTTATTGTTGCCTTTTCTAAAGATTTTAAACATTGCTATAGATTGGAACCTATTATTACTAGAATTTTTTCTTAAATATACATACTAAAGCTTTTGTTGCGGATGTTTCCTTGATGACAGGTCGGTGTGGAAGGTAATGGGTACGAACAGGTAACTCCTTTCCA
Organism: Trichonephila clavipes; assembly: GCA_019973935.1. Classification (NCBI taxonomy): domain Eukaryota; kingdom Metazoa; phylum Arthropoda; class Arachnida; order Araneae; family Nephilidae; genus Trichonephila; species Trichonephila clavipes. The sequence continues at coordinate 361,034 of BMAU01002453.1, forward strand.
GGAATTTCCTCAATAACTCCTTCCGCTAACCATTCTCTAATGACTTCATGATATTTTTCTCTAAAACCGATCTTTTCCAACTTCCTGGTGGTAGATTCAAGTCTTTTTAAGCACAACTCATAATTGTCTGTTAGAAAGGCCCGATCCACTTTCCAAGGCATATGGACCTCGTATCTGCCATCTTCCTTTTGCCGGACTGTTTCAAGAAAGTGAGACATAACCGCCTTTTCCTTTTCCTCTCTTGAATTTTGCTCAATAGTATCCCGTATACCAAGCATTTCTAGATCCCACAGTGAAGAGACAGGAATATCTTCTTTGAGATAACATAGTTACAATATTCATACTTGTATCCTTTTGTCGGTATATCGGGGTACTTTACCCATTAAAGTCCAACCTAACTTGGTTTCTAATGCTACTAAGCCTGTCTTTAATTCTTCTCGTCGACCAGTAATTAATTTGCCGGCTACGTCTGCACCCAAAGGTACCTCAATGGGACCTGTGTTTTCTTGAATATCTGTTAAGAATATGTTTTTAGTTTTCAATTCATGTATCCAAGAACCATTTTTTGCACTAGAAATGTCATTACAGATGACATCATGATCTAAAGCATCCAATTTACAAATATAGTTACCATCAAGACTACTCAAGTAGATTTTATAACACTTGTGTTTATACATCCTTGTTTTAGTTCCGCCAAATAAGGAATGGCGAAATTCCTCTTCCCTCTGCAAATTAAAACCCAACTCTTCAGCTGTAGATCTTAAAATATACGATTTTTGTGATCCGGTATCGATGATAGCCCTAGCTTTACGCTCTCTCTTGATGCCATGTACATTTACAACAAGAGTTTGTAATATAACTTCATTCGTTGCACGAGAATGTAACAAATCAACTGTGTTTTCATTAATATTTTTATCATTCACATCTTGTTTGAGAGAATCAGACTTATTACATTCAATATTTGGGCACATGAACTTTACATGTCTTTTAGAACACAACTGACAAGTTATTTGAGATCGACATCTAGAAGCAAGATGACCTTTAGAAAAACAAATTCGGCATAATCCTTTCCTTTTTATTATTGCAATCTTTTCTTCTAATGGAATAAAAAACGCCCTTTTACAAAAGCGAACCGGATGATTCTTTAAACATAACACACATATTTCGTTTGGTTCATTAATGAATAATTCATTAGCAGACGGGAGTGAGCGTTTGCTCTCTGCCAACTGCTTGCATTCGCGCTAATAGGGAAATATGTCCGATCTACTTAATTTTATTTTTTCTTCTGATTGCATTTCGCTCTTTAGAAACGAAACGATAGAATCAAGTGTTGCAGTCTCATTATTTTTTCTTTGTCTTTCAAATGAACGCAATATATGTGTCGGTAACGCACTTTCGACTAACGGATATAATATTATTCCGCACTGATCCGTAGTTATACCTAAACTACTTAAAGCCCGAAGTTGAGTAGAAAGTTTATTATACAAACCACTTAAATAATCTTGTTTCTTTTTAGTAGCGTTATTTAAAACAAGTTTTAACAACTCTCGTACATAAAAATCAATTAATAATTCATTTCGTCCATATCTTTCAACTAAGCTTTCTATCGCCAAAGGATAGTTTTCATTTGTTATAGGAAAAGATTCAATAAGCTCTCTGGCTTCCGATTTAATTTTTGTCGATTGAACTAAGTAATGAAATTTATCACAATTAGTTAAATTTTTATTTTCGTGTATGTTTTTAAACTGATTCCTAAAGGTTAACCAGTCTTTTAATTCACCTCCAAATTTATACAGTTCAACTTCAGGAAGTCGTGAGGTAATCGCTTTATACGGATTTTCGCAATCAGCCAAATGAGAATTATTACCGGAATTACTACCTTCGTTATTATTTTGTTTACTCTTAATATTCTCTAATACACGTTTAGACTTTAATTCTATTCTCAAAGCCTTTTCTCTATATTCTTCTATAATATTAAATTCAATTTTGAATTCTGTTTCATCTGTTAAAGCATCCAAATAATTATTATTTGTTAACTCTAACGAGTTCGTTTTTTGCTTAAGCAAATGTAATCAATTTCTTCCGCGTCAGCGTTTTCATTTTTATCAACACACTCTCTAACTTAGTGTATGCTTTCGTAAACGCAGTGCGCTGTGCTGTTTTATTTCGTTTAATAATTTCCATCTTTACTATCTTATTAAATCATTAAATCAGTTCATACATTGAATAATAAATATATGTCTATGTTCAAGATATAATTATATCAATAACTTCAAAATGGAAATTCAATTCGCTTACCGTTATCAAAATCCAAACCAAAACCCGTCCACCCTGGGGCGCCAGAAATATAGTTTCTAATACTATTGTTCGTGAGAATAATGTAGGGGGTTTGGTCCATAGACGACAACGATGAGAAGAGAACATCAACAAGATATATTTTAAATCAAAACAGCACAGCAAAACACATTAAATTCTTTTCATTCATAACACTTTTCATCCATTACACTTTTCAAAACAAAAAAAAGTTTTTTCTATCTGTTGCCACTCCCTCACAGAGAAACTTACCTCTCACGGATTTTGGATAGGGGCGCAACAGCTTTTAAACCTTTTCACAATCAGGAAAAATACATTTTAAAGGATTTTTGAGAAATATAATAGTAAAATGAAATAGTAAATAAAAACTATTGCACACTGAAAACATCGACTTTTTAATTTTTAGTGCACCAGTGTTCTACGGGACTCTGATTAAGAGCCTCTCGTTTATGTTTTGGATGAATGGTTATGCTCTGAAGTATTTTATATTTGTATTCATTGCAATTAAACGATTGAGAATTAAAGCCTTTATATATTAATCTAATATATATTATAAATGTGAAAGTTTGTGAAAAAATCTTTGTTAGTCTTTCACACAAAAACTACTGAATGGATTTTAATGAAACTTTACAGTAATATAGCTTATACATCAGAATAGCACATAGGCTATAATTTATAGCATAGACTATAATTTATAAAGATTTGGGGAAAGTGTCAAAAATATAACGATATTTGTCAAGTAAGTAGGAAAAAATTCTGTCTTCTGCTAGCAATTCTGGCATGCGCTGCAAAAAAAAAAAAAAAAAACCACGTCTGCATATATCTATCTTTTGTTTGTGAAAAACCTTTTTTGTTTTGGCTACGCAAGGTGCTCACTTCTAATTAATTCCTCTGATATAATGCCTATTTTTTTATTTCAGAATCAAACTAAGTTTTGAAGGGAGAGGTTGTTATAAATCTCTCTTTATTTTAATGTTTTTTAACATCTTATTATGCACATTTGGTAGTAAGAAATTGATCTTTTTTCCAAATAAATGCTTTTATCAGTTCTGATACTTAAAGTAAATAAGCTTTTTCTTTCAAACTGCATCATTTGGACAAATTTTCAAAATTTATTTGTGGTTAGTAGTTAATTATAACGCCATAATTTTAATTGAATAGGCAGATATAATTATTTTTACACTTAAAAACGCAATAAATATTGTTCTGTATTTCTTGGAGTGTGAGAGTGAGTGAATATTAATGTTGCACTGTTCAGCTACACGAGGGCTTTTGGCAACGGATCACGTAATTTTGAACCATGGTCAAGTGACGTGGACGATACTTGAGCTGGCATCCCCTTCTCCTAACTACCACACCACACCAACTTAGAAGGAATATTCTACCAATACTTAGCAGGAATATTCTTTGAAATCCACTCTTCCAAGATATATGGCAGCACGGGTTCCATGATGAGTATTTTAGTGGAAAAAATAGTTTGTCAAAATTTAAATGTCTTATGTTTTTGTCTGTTAATGAAGACCTTGGAAAATGATTTGACTACTTATTTTAAGTGAACGGTATATATAATTAATTTTACAGTGGAATATCTTTAATTAATTTATTAGCTCTAACGGATTAAATTTTCCAAAGTGGAGTATTTTGTTTATGTATATCCCTTAATATGTACATGCAGTAATCCACAAAAAATTGTATGAAAAAACTGCAGTTAATCATAATGCGGGGTTGGATAAAGTATTAACGTGCATTTCTCCCCTACACGGCGGTCTTACAAAGCTCTAATAAAGCTCGAGCTACGAAAGTAGCTAGGCATTTGCCAACTTGACTCTATCGTTAACATTTCGCTATGTTTTTTATTGAATCGTCATTATAATTTAAGAAACGTCGTTGCTTGCGAATATTACAATTTTAACATAAAATAAATACTACAGAAAGTAATATTAATGTATTATACTTTCAGATAAAAATTATTTACACTATTTTAAGCGTTCATTACACAAAACTTTTAACAATGTGTTTCTTTTGCTGAGCAGAGATCAGCTTAGGATGGTATTTTCAAAAATCGACCTTCAAGAGTGTTAGGGGAGTTATAAATAAAAAAAATATCCCTTTTATCAGCTATTAGATCTACATACTTAAAATTTAACAAAGGTGTTTTATTTCTCTTTTTTTTCTTTTTTTTTTGCTGAGCTACGCAAAAAAAGCTTTTTTTGTTTAATTTGCAATTCACGTAAAATTAACTCATTATAAACTTCTTTATCCTTCAATCCGTGTTGTTTAATTTTTCAGTTCACCCGTGCGAAGAACGGGTATACCAGCTAGTCACAAATAAAACATAGTTTAATAAGATTGAAACTTAATTTTAAAAATGCTTTGGAAGTTATTTAGGCTTCAAGTCATTGTTGTCTGCTTATTAGGGCTGCTAATTCTATATTATTTAGATATCACTATATATTAAAATTAATTATCTATTTAATAATCGTCTTTCGAAATTTAAAATTAACGCCTGAAATTTTGCAATTTATTTATGTAAAGAATGTTTTTGCATTGAATTTGTATTTTTTAAAATATTTGTATTTTTTTGGTTTAAAATCTCAGTCTTTTAAATGTTTTCTTAAAATTCTTCCATATTAAACTGCATGATAATTTATTAACTCATTTTTAAATTTTACGAAACATGCATTTTGATGAACTTTATTAGTAGCATACAGAAATGTTTTACAATATTTTAAAGGTATTTTATACATTTTTTTATGTATTTTTATAATTAGTTATACACATAATATATATATATATATATATATATGGCAGCCAAAGCCAAGCAGTCTTCGCGCGCAGGCGCAGCTAAGTGAAAAACAAACTGTAACTATTAGACGGTGAACTTTTAAGAAAAACAGCAGAGAGAACGCGAGAGGTGCGCGAGGAGGCGTTACCTTCTGCATATCATTGTCAAACTTATCTACCTTTTTAATTAATTTTTGTTTAAGTTTTTAATAAATGTGAAGAAAGACAAACGTCTTGGACCCCTTGTTGTCTCCCCACACACACACACACATATATATATATATATATATATATATATATATATATATATATATATTATACCCATAATATATATAATTATGTATACACATAACATATATAATTAAGCATACACATAATTAATTATATACATAATATATATAATTTATTACACACGTAATATATATAATTAATTATACACATAATTAATTACTAGACTACATTAAATATTCTTTCAAATTGTTCGTGTAAAACAGAGGTTCCCAAACTTTTTTGTCTCATAGACCCCTTGCCATGTTTTTTGGTATGGGTAGAACCCTACTTAATTAATATTGAATTTTTGCAAATTTATCAACTTAAATGTCTTTTTGACTGCTAGTACTACTACGACTTTAAAAGAATTAAATTTATAACTGATGAAGTATAGAGTTAAAAGTGTTTAAAAAGCATATGTTAATTAATTAAATTAAAAGTTAATTAATATATAAAATAACTGTTAAATAAAACAACCAAGCAACATACAATTGATTTTAATGGGAGGGTTGAATCTGGCGCTACAATAACAAATTTTCTACATTTAGTATCAATCTTGTCAGGTTTAACCTTAAATATCCTCTGTTAGTAGTGTCCAGTTTCTTTTTTTATTTTCGAGATAGGTAACTGCCTGAAACTTCTTCTTACTAGGAAAAATAATTAAAAACTTCCTCACGATATTCCATAATTCTGGACAAATAACAGGCTGGATTTTTTAAAGCTAAAATTGTAGGAATCCGTTTCTAAACTTTAAAATTTTCATTGGTGCATATCACGTTCAATTCCCGTTGTCATGTGACATTTTTTCCCCAATGCGACCATGTAAATTCATTGCCTACTGTGGTATTACCATAGTCAAAGTATTCTCAAAATTGGTTTCAAAATCAGTTAAATGCTGAACCTAGGTTAAAACGTGCTGACAGATTGTCTGGGTTAATTTGATAAAATTCCGGGCCTCCAGTTTTATACTTCTTTAGATTAACTCTGGAAAGAAACTCTGAGATGGTTCGTGTTTTTTAAAAAAAATTAGGCTGTCACCTTGTACGGGCAAATTAACGTCATTAAATTAAATTTAGTAAGTACTCTGCTAAATAAGTAAAATTTGGTTTCCAATTGATTAAATTTTCTTTCAAAGTAGAATTCACGATCTAGTTTAATGAGAGCCAATATCACTTAGACCCCCACTTACACCTCATTGACCCCCAAATTATTTTTTTGCTGACCTGGATCCTCCCTGCAGGTCGTCATAGACCACTTTGGGAATCACTGGTGTAAAAGATCTTAATTAAAAAGGTATCTGGTAAATTCCTTTTAAAATGGCAATAGCATGCAATATACACTGCTGGACAATTGCTAAGGACGGATCACAAATTGATATGAAGCATAACATTAAGCGAGATATGAGGCCTTGTAGGATAAAATATAGTTGCCACACTGTTCAGACATTAGAATAAAGAATATTTATTGTTCTGGAAAGAACAAAAGCTGTGAAACATCTGAAAGAAAAAAAAATGTTCATTTGATCTGCGTACGGAGAAATGGAACAATGCATCTAAAAGTCAGCAAGGCACCTTAAAGAAAGGTATCAGTACGGGATATGTCCACCGTGGAGTGTGATGCAACATTCCACACGTCGTACCATACTTTGCACAACATTATCCAGCAGCTGTTGAGGCAATTTATCCCATTCCTCTGTGAGTGCACGGATGAGGGTGTTCTTGTTTGTCGGAGGATAGTTTCGACCAGCAACTTGCCTCCCCAAAGCATCCCACACATTTTCAATGGGGTTTAGATCTGGAGAACGCGCTGGCCATACGAGACGTTGAATACCCTCGCTGTCTAGACAATCCTGAACAGCGAATGTTCGATGACATGTTGCGTTGTCATCCATAAAAACAAATTTATCACCGACAGCACCACGGAAAAGACGAACATGAGGAAGTAGAACTTCATCAATGTATCGTTGGCCCGTCATAGTCCCATTCGCAACCACATGTAGGCGCGTGCGGCCATTGATTATGATGCCAGCCCACACCATGATACTGCATGTCGGATATCGGTCCTTTCCTTGATATTTTCTGGACGATAAGCAGTACCACTCTCGCGCCAGATCAGTTGGCGTCTACAATCCGATGACAGACTGAACCTACTCTCATCTGAGAATAGTACGCATGCTCAGTCCTGTTCAGTCCAATTGTGATGCTCACGACACCATTGCAAACGGGCAGTACGGTGCTGTCTGGTCAATGGGACACACACAACAGGTCTGCGTGCGTATAGTCCTCCTCCCCTCAAACGTCTGGCAACAGTTTTTTGGGAGATCTGCTTTCCTGAGGCAGCAAGAAACTGATTTGCCACCTGCTGAGCTGTGGTGCTCCTGTTCCTTTTTGCTGATAGGACGATATATCTGTCTTCTGCAGGCGTCGTACTTCTAACACGACCTCTCCCGTGCCGTCTACTACACATTCCAGTAGTTTTAAATGACTTCCACAGCCGTGAAACAACGTTGTGAGCGATGTCGAACTCCCTGGCAACATGTGTTATTTTTCGCCCTTCTTCGATCTTTCCAATAATTCGGCCACGCATAAAATCATCTATGTGATGTCGGGAAGACATGCCAAAAATTTTAAGTTCGTCTATTAAATCTTTCCTGTAAAACTTTGACTTGAAACAACAACTGTCCACACATGTCAAAACCTTTAAAGCTCTTATGAACGCTATCACGTGATGAACAGACGTGGGAAAAAAATTTGCATACTCATACTTCTTCTTACTAATATCCCGCACTTATTCTAATTTTCCACATTTTGCTTCCTTTCATTTTGTGGTTGCTATGGATGATAGTGTTATCCGTCCTTAGCAATTGTCCAGCAGTATATATATATATATATATTGTTCAAGTTTTAATAATTTAATCTTACAAAAGAATGGCTAACTTAATATTCTTAGAATAGATTAGAAAAATTTTATATATTTTTTTCGCATGTTACATTCAATAAAAAGAAAAAAATGTGTATATAAGTAAAATTAACTTATTTTTTCTTTGAATTTTTTTTTTAACTGTTTGAAGCAATATAAATTAAATATATAGCAATTCCAGACTAGTTCATTTATTATTAAACAAAATTATCACAATATATTACGATTACAAACAAAATCATCCTAATAAATTGTGACGAATCTGTACGGAACCTTTCCACTAATCTTCTTAGGCGTCTTTTTGGGGAATATAAATTCGCGTTTATTTCCAATCAACTCCAAAAAGATGAACGGGATATGCAAAATAGATAAGGTATTTAAGTCGAGCGTTGTAAGCTAGCAATGAAGATGATGGAAGGCTATTGAGTCAGCAACTTTAACCGCAATATTAGAGGATTCCAAGATATTAGAACAGCGCAGAAGAATTGCTGTGATTCTAAGGAAGTACCAGAAAGCTGATATAGCCAGCGGTAAAAATAATTTACTTACGCTTAAAAGAAGCGTTAGTTTAGTCAAATTAGTTAAAGTTAATGAGAGTTAAGAATTCGAGTACGTGTATTTCTCGGATCTCCTATTTCGGTAGACCTTACTTGATCTTGAGCTTAATTAGTAATTAATTGCATTATTCGTAATTTAATTTAATATAAAGATAAATTCCTTTAGTTGACGTAGCATAAAAAGTATTACATGTTATTAGAGTTTTTTTTTGAGAAATTGAAAATAATAAATATTATAATTATTCAAAATGGCTCTTAGTGGTTCTTTGCCTAAAATTAACTTTGGTGTCCAAGGTGAGACCCAGGGGGGTCTCCACAAAATATAACTACGTTGTATTTCCATTTCGAGCTATTGCTGTTAGGATCCTTTATGTATGGTAAATAATTAATGAAAGTACTCAAAAGCTCATTAATGTTTTGCATTTTAAATGACCTACTATCGTCTTTTATAAGCGACTAAGGAAGTTATTTTTATACAAGAGGCAAATAATATTTTTTTCATTTGAATAACAATGTCCATCGAAAATATTTTAAGAGGATTACGGTACATTCAAGCTACGAAAACACACATACTTAAAAATGTTAATCAACATGAAAATATTCTACGAAAATGATGACATTAATATTTATGTATAAACAAATAAATAAAATAGAAAAAGCGCAAATGTAGTAAAATAATTTTTTCTGTTCACTTTATCTTACGCAATGATTAAAATTCCTGGGCATTAAAAATCAAAAAAAGAATTTGAAAATGAAAATATTGTTACCTTTTTTGTTGTCCTACTTTGTCTTCTCTGTTTAAGCATAGGAAACTAAAAGAATTAGTTAGGAAGTCAAATTGATACAAGATTCCCTCAGTTTTCTTCGAAAAGGGGTCTTTCTCTCAGGGTCATCCTGCCCCTTTCTTTTCATTTATAAAACATGACCGTGCTTTTCATCACTTATGTTGAGACTAATCTCTGTCAAAATCTATCTCTTTCAATAGTACCCGAATTCACGTATACAAAGCAGTAACAGTTATAGGATATTAGTTGAAAGAGAGGGAACCGGATGCCGAAATTCTTCTTTATCACCCCCTCTCCCTTCCCCCCATGAGACCAGTGTTGGGAAACACGGCTTTAAATACTAATGAATACTCGTTAAAAAAAACTTTAGGACTCAACAGAAAATGTGAATGTTTTGCATACACATTTTTAATATTTTTTCATTCGAATTTTTATTCTGACTCGTTTATTTTCCTCATAAACTAGTTTATTTTACAACCAGTTTGCCGCCTCCTAAGGTTGTCGCCCCAGGCAGGGACCCGGCTTGTCCCCAACCAGCGACGGCCCTGCACTAGAGATGGGAGGTAACTATGAAATTTGGATTTTCACGTATGACCATTTCAAGAGTGTACCGTTAATTTCGGGAAACCGGTAAAACATCAAACCTACGACATCGCAGCGGGCGGAAAAAGATCATGCAAGAACTGGACCAACGACGACTGACGAGAACCATTAAGCATGACAGACGTGCAACCCTTCCGCAAATTGCTGCAGATTTTAATGCGGAGCCATCAACAAGTGTCACCGTGGGAACCATCAACGAAACATCATCGACAAGGGCTTTCGGAGCCGAAGGCCTACTCATGTACCCTTGTTGACTTCACGTCACAAAGCTTTACGCCTCGCCTGGGCCCGTCAACACCGACATTGGACTGTTGATGACAGGAAACACATTGCCTTTTCTGACGAGTCTTTTTTCCAATTGAATCGAGTGGACGTGTACGGGTATGAAGACAATCTCATGAATCCATGGACCCCACAAATCAACAGGGGGCTGTTCAAGCTGGAGGAGGCATTGTGATGGTATAGGGCGTGTGCAGTTGGCGTTTTAACGGCGTGGCACATAGTGCACTAGGAGGCTTGACACATAGCACACGATAGACTAGAAAGAGGGCGCTGCTGTGAACTGTTTTGGCCTTTGAGCGAGAAGAATAGAAGAAGGTGGTCTCGAACGTGAAAATGGAGGAGGATGCCTGTAGTTCCCTATGCGATTTATAATTGTAAATAGAACTATAAGTATATAGTTATTTTGTTTTGAAGAAAATAATAAAAGCGATAAATCCGGTTAATTTGAGTGATGATTAATTCAACGACAAGACGATCTTACAGCGTGATATGGGACCCCTGATACCTCTAGATATGACTTTGGCAGATTACAGGTACGTAAGCATCCTGCCTGATCACCTGGATCCATCCATTGTGCATTCCGACGGGGAATTTCCGCAGGACAATGAGACTCCCCACACGTCCAGTATCGCTACAGAATGGAGCGCTTCTCTGAGTTTCTCAAACTGTGAGGCGCGCCCTCCTTGGGGGCGTGGCAACTCTACGAGGAAGGCGAGAGCACATTAAAAATTCAAAAACAAAAGATTATTTAAAAAATTATTAATGTAACGAAATTAGACAAACAAATTACATTTTAACGTAATAAAAAATAAAACACGCATTTACACTGATATATCATACTTATAAATGTATCAGGGCTACACAACGTATTTTATAACTAGCTGCATGGTCCGCTGCGTTGCACGAGCTTTCTATACTTTTATAAATTTTCCCTTTCCTTCACAAAAGCAGCACTTCTAATACTCTTTTTCAAAATGACTTCCATCCCTCTCCACCTACCCCGGCGTTGCTCGGGCTTTTACTGAGTTTATAACTTAAAATTTTCTGTTTCGAAATTTTTTCGCTTCTTTTCTTTGTCAGACAGGTTTATTTTCCCCCGACGATGCACGAAAAATTTTTAATGCATAACATGTTGTCAAGGAAATTCCCTTTTTGCTATCAGAGTTGTCGACTAAGTGAACACAGTGGGACTTTAATATTCACTCACTGTACCTTTTTAAAAATAGTTGTATGTTGAAAACAGTTGATCCAACAATTGGTAATGAAGCGCATTAAGCAATCGCGCCGTGAAATCGTCGGGAAAAAGAAGTGAAAAGACTTTCAAAATAAAAGGAAGAGTCATTCCTATTGTAAAAATGCTTTATTTGTTAAAGTTTTAATTTTTTTTCGGGCTTCATTTTTAAGTTAATGCCTTCAAACTTCATATATCGATTGAAAATAACAATAATTTTTTAACAAAAAAAATGTAACAAAAATAATTCTTAAATATTTCTCGCAAAAAGGAGAAAAAACGAAAAACACAATTTTTTTTTTACAAAAACCGTAATTTTTAAGTAATTTTTTCAATCTTTGTGCAGATTACGGATAATATCGTTCTACACACGGAAAAAAGTTTTGTGAGATTATTTCTATAAATAAAGAAGTTATTAAGTATTTAAATAAAATTTTTAGTATTTTTTGCAAAATTGTAAAAAAAAAAAAAAGTTTTTGATATTCAATTTTGCCAAATCTGGTGATTTTCAAAACTTATATAGGCGCACCTTCTTTTCTAGTGTAATCTTTCATCAAACGTAGAGGGCTGAGTGGAAAAAGAGTTTTCTTGCACCAAACAGGTTTTCGTTGCCAAACTCAGAGTTATTGTAAAATTGATTTTTTAAAAAAGTTTTAATTTGTTTTCGGGCTTCATTTTTAAGTTAATACCTTCAAACTTCATATATCGATTGAAAACAACGGTAGTTTTTAAAGAAAAAAATGTAACAAAAATAATGCTTAAATATTTCTCGCAAAAAGAGAGAAAAAAACAGAACACAATTGTTTTTTAAAAACCGTAATTTTTAAGATAGTTTATCAATCGTTGTACAGATTACGTATAATATTGTTCTACACACGGAAAAAAGGTTTCGAAAGATTATGTTTTATAAATAAAGAAGTTATTAAGTATTTAAATAAAATTTTGAGTATTTTTTGAAAAATCGTAAAAAAAAAACAACAGTTTTTGACGTTAAATTTTTTAAATGACTGATTCTAAAAGAGAAAAGCATGAATTTTTTTAGTTTAAAATATTATTTTCATTAGCTCAAAAGAAAATGCAAGCGGAACGATTTAGAAATCTTATTCATAAAAACGTATCAATTTTAACTCATTTTAAAAAAATCGCAAAAAATAGAAAATATAATTATTTTTTAAAATAAATTATACCATATTGTGGCGAAATAAATGATCTTTCTGAATCTGTAATTATTTTTTGTTTGAGTCTCGTGAAAAAAATTAGATCACGGTTTGAAAACGTCTGAAAAAAAAGTTCCGAATTTTTGAACTTGTTCCCTGGCGGAGAAACATAGTACTAATTATGCGTTTTAAGGTTTTTAATTAATATCTTTTTAACTAATTGGAATATTGGAATATAAATGGTCAAAACGGATTCCTTGAATCATTCCCAAAATTTTGGTACGTTCGACGAGTTTTTGTGTTGTGTGGTTCGTGAGAAAATAGGGACGCATAGATTCATATATAGATACGTTTGTTTACCTTCGGATTTTAATAGTTAGATTAATTTAACAATGCTAATTTAAGAACAAGTTTATTAATTACGAGTGACCTCATGGGTTTATCATATATATAATTAAAAACAAAATTAACACTTATTTTGATAATATGTACGGTTTACAATTTTTCCCTTAACTGCCGATTAAAATTTAAGCGATTCGCTTCCCAATGCCAACTGTTTTCCACGTAGGCACGCGTGTGTGTGGGGGGGGGGAGGAATAAAGAAGAGCAAATAATCTGAAATAAGTAAATTCTTCACAAACACTGTCAAGGTCCTTTTATTGCATTCCAAAGCCTTCGGAATAATTTTATGGATAGCACTGCATAGAAAAGTTCGTACTTCGGAAAGGCGTATATATATGTCCGAGGAAATAAACCTTTTGGCTTAGCCAGACTTTTATGTACACCGAGGGTGCTTAAGCAGTTAAAGTCGTTTCGCAGTTTTAGATCAAAATATACTATTATTGAATTCAATACGTAGTTATTGTATGAGGGGGGGCTCTATGAAAAGTAGGATTCAATATTGGGTCACGGATATTGCAACTTTGAGAAGCACTACTTAGACACTTTCGCTGACCGCTCAAATCCCCAGATAGGATCATTATGTAATATAACTGGGATGCCTTGCAACGTGCTGTTCAGAAGAGATATCCACCCCCTCTTTTTCCAACAGATTTACGGACAGCCCTGCAGGATTAATGGTGTCAGTTACCTCCAGCACTACTTCAGACATTAATCGAATCCATGCCCCGTCGTGTTGTGGCACTTCTGCATGCTCGTGGGGGCCCTACACGATATTGGGCAGGTGTAGCAGTTTTGTAAAGCTCTTCAGTGTATATATTGTCAGCCTAAACGCGTCGAAAGGACAAATCCAAATATAAAGATTATACAGGGTAGGAAAGGGCTTCTCAGGAGCAATCGAATGGTACCAATAAAACACCATATGACCGAATCAAGTATTACTGGGAACGTAAAAGAATAAATGAGGCAGAGCGGATCAATGACGGTACCAGAACAACTGCATCTGGGGCAGTTGAAATTATACGTGGATGATGAAATCGCTTCCATATTGACATCGAACTGTGTAGGCATCGATTGTGTGCGATCGTCGTTTATGAAAACACATTGCGCAGCAGCTAGTTCACATTACACGAAGACGTTTGTCAACAATCCATATGTGCGATCATCTATGTTTTCTGCGCTCATTGAAGCCAATAAAAGAAAAGCACTTACCACTGCTTAATAATACATTCCCTGAATAGCTAGTGGCTGATTTTAAACTGTGCGATACGTGTAAAAACTCACTAAACTCGGACAAAGTGTCCATGTTCGAATGGATTTGCTTATCCACTTAAGAAACACAGGTTACCCTCATTAAATCTGATCAATGCACGTCTAGTATCACCGCGACTGCCATTCATGCAGATACTTCGGTTGATTTACGATGGCAGCAATGGTATCAATGGAAAAATCATTAATGTACCCGTAGGTGTGGATACAATAGTGCAGTAGCTACCACGTCAATTAAACGATGATCAGGCGTTCAATGTTAAAATAAAGAACGTGATACATCTATATTTGTATATAAAGGAGAAAAGCGACTCACTGACTGACTAATCACGATATCTCCGGAACTATTAAACCTACAAACTTGAAATTTGGTAGGTAGGTTCCCTTCATGGTGTAGACGTCAGCTAAGAACGAATTTTACAAAGTTCGAAACCCAAGCGGCGTTACGAGGGTTTAAGGGTCGTTATAGATAATTATTTCCTTTATTAAACTATTAGATGTAAAGTAATGAAACTTGGTACACAGATTTCTTTCATAAAGTAGAGATTCCCTACATAATGATTTTTACAAATATCGACCTCCAAGGGGCGTAGAGGGCGCTTAAGGGGAGTTATACATAATTATTTCCATTCTTAAACTATTAGACGTACAGTCTTGAAATTTGGTAAGCGGATTCCGTTCATAGAGTACAGATCCCCTACAGAATGGGTTTTAGGGCAAATCGACCCCCCAAGTGGCGTTGTGGAGAATTAAGGGGCGTTATAGGCAATTAACTGCTTTTTAAACTATTAGACGTAAAATCTTGAAATTGAGTAAGCAGATTCCATTCATTAAGCAGAGATCCGCTATAAGATGGATTTTGTGAATATCGTTTCCTAAGTGGCGTTGCGGGGGCTTAAGGGACGTTATAGATAATTATTTCCATTTATCAAGTATTAGACGTACAGTCTTAAAATTTGGCATGCGAATTCCTTTCATGGTGTAGAGATCCGCTACAAAATAGTTTTGGGGGAAATTGATCCCCAAGGGTCACTGAGGGGGATTAAGGGGCGTAATAGATAAATATTTCCGCTTTTCAACTAATAGAAACACCTGCTTTAAAATTAAAAGGTATGTTCCGTTCATGGAATAAAGTTCCTTTTACAAAGATTTTTGCGAAAACGGACCCCAAAAGGAGAGGGGTTGCGAGGGATTAAGGCGAGTAATAGAAAAATTCCTGTTTTTGAATTTAAATCATTTACTTGAAATATGTTGAGCACTTTTCTTTAGTTGAATCGAGTGCCACTGAGAATGGATTTTATGGAAATCAACTCCAGGGGGAAGCGGGGAGAGTTATTGGGGCGTATTGATAGACAAAATTTCCGTTTTCGAACTGCTAAGACTACAATAATAAAATTTGGTTTGCATGCTTCTTTTGTTGAATTGGAATCCGCTTAGAGTGCTGTCAACAAGGTATTGATGATAAAAATTCCGTTTTGGATCTGTTAGATTTAGACTTGAAATTTAGCACGCATGTTTATTTTATGGAGTAGAGATCCACTGAAAGCTGCTTTGGTGGAAATCCACTTGATTATTCGGTTAAGTGAGCGAAAACAATCTTTCTACTTCTATTTTAGATATAAATAGAAATATTAGATATTATAATTTATGTTCTTTTTATATCAAGGGGTGAGAGTGTAACAGCTATAAATATATTTTTCAATACAATCGAATTCTTAATGCTAGATATCAATAATTAATGTATATGTAAACAGTATACATATGTACAACATCGTGAAATACCCAGTGAAGCGGGTGGGTAACGGCTAGTATCTCTCTATATATAAAGGCGGAAAGCGACTCACTGACTGACTCACAGACTAATCGCGATATTTCCGTAACTATTAAACCTACAGACTTGAAATTTAGTAGGTAGGTTCCCTTCATGGTGTAGACGTCAGCTAAGAACGGATTTTGCAAAGTTCGAACCCCAAGAGGCGTTACGGGGGGTTAAGGGGCGTTATTCATAATTATTTCCATTACTAAACTATTAGATGTACAGTCGTGAAACTTGGTACACAGATTTCTTTCATAAAGTAGAGATTCCCTACATAATGATTTTTACAAATATCGACCTCCAAGGGGCGTAGAGGGCGCTTAAGGGGAGTTATACATAATTATTTCCATTCTTAAACTATTAGACGTACAGTCTTGAAATTTGGTAAGCGGATTCCGTTCATAGAGTACAGATCCCCTACAGAATGGGTTTTATGCAAATCGACCCCCAAGTGGCGTTGTGGAGAATTAGGGGCGTTATAGGCAATTAACTGCTTTTTAAACTATTAGACGTAAAATCTTGAAATTGAGTAAGCAGATTCCATTCATTAAGCAGAGATCCGCTATAAGATGGGTTTTGTGAATATCGTTTCCTAAGTGGCGTTGTGGGGGCTTAAGGGACGTTATAGATAATTATTTCCATTTATCAAGTATTAGACGTACAGTCTTAAAATTTGGCATGCGAATTCCTTTCATGGTGTAGAGATCCGCTACAAAATAGTTTTGGGGGAAATTGATCCCCAAGGGTCACTGAGGGCGATTAAGGGGCGTAATAGATAAATATTTCCGCTTTTGAACTAATAGAAACACCTGCTTTAAAATTAGAAGGTATGTTCCGTTCATGGAATAAAGTTCCTTTTGCAAAGATTTTTGCGAAAATGAACCCCCAAAGGAGTGAGTTTGCGAGGGATTAAGTCATGTTATAGAAAAATTCCTGTTTTTGAATTTAACTCACTTACTTGAAATTTGTTGAGCACTTTTTTTTTTTCTTTAGTTGAATAGAGTTCCACTAAGAATGGATTTTACGGAAATCAACTCCAGGGGGAAGCGGCTAAATTTATTGGGGCGTATTGATAGACAAAATTCCCGTTTTTGTGCTGCTAAGACTATAATAATAAAATTTGGTTTGCATGTCTCTTTTGTTGAATTGGAATCCGCTAAGAATGCTGTCAACGAGGTATTGATGATAAAAATTCCGTTTTTGCTTTGTTA
Organism: Trichonephila clavipes; assembly: GCA_019973935.1. NCBI lineage: Eukaryota > Metazoa > Arthropoda > Arachnida > Araneae > Nephilidae > Trichonephila > Trichonephila clavipes. Next base: position 378,630 of record BMAU01002453.1, read on the forward strand.
AATTTAGACTTGAAATTCAGCACGCATGTTTATTTTATGGATTAGAGATCCACTGAAAGTTGCTTTGGTGGAAATCCACTTGATTATTCGGTTAAGTGAGCGAAAACAATCTTTCTACTTCTATTTTAGATATAAATAGAAATTAGATATTATAATTTATGTTCTTTTTATATCAAGGGGTGAGAGTGTAACAGCTATAAATATATTTTTCAATACAATCGAATTCTTAATGCTAGATATCAATAATTAATGTATATGTAAACAGTATACGTATATACAACATCGTGAAATACCCAGTGAAGCGGGTGGGTAACGGCTAGTCTCTCTCTATTAATGCAACGCCCGTTTAACTTAAATTGATTTAATTTATTCTTATTATCCATTTTATAATACCCAGGTTCTAATTTATCATTTGGCGTCACACTATAGTTTACGTTTAAACATTAGATCTTTTAAAGACAAATAAAACAGGACACTAAATTAAAAGGCCGGTTCTTTAAAGTAACAATTAATTTATTAAACAATAAGATTAAAATTAAGTGACACATAACTGAATATTACTTAGCTTCGAAAGAGGGAGAGAGCGACGGATGGGATTGACCTCGGGTAGCAGGTGCGCTTCCCGACTGTGGAGGTTTTTTCTGGCAGACGAAAAAGGAGTAAAAAGCCCCGAGAATTCGCGCGCCCACCTTTAAATAGGCTGACCGCACCACTCGGAAAATCATCCGCTTCAAAGTTCTGGCGGTAAATTTTACAATTCCGATTGGGCAACAAGCTGTGTAAGGATACAGCTTCGCCCACCATAGAGTCCGTTGACCTGAGGCACCCCCACATTCTTTTTAAATCCGTTTCCTGTAAACAGGGCAAGTGTACAAACTGCCGTTGTAACTTTGGGGACCGGCGACCTCCCATCACTCCTCCCCTCTTTCAGATTAACAAAACTAGAAATAAAGAAACACACAAAAAAATCATTCATGAAAATGTAAATATAATAGATGCAATAGCAACCATAGTTCAAACAGTCCCGTCGTCCGTCATCAAACTCCAGGTCAAGAACGACTGTCCACTGAAGCATAACGTCACAGTCCTCAGCACTGTAGAGACGTAGTTGTTGTATGCATTAAATCTCTCGTGAAATGAAGAACCGGTGGGTCTGAATCCCGCGGGGGCTCCTCCAGTGGTGCAACGGCCAGGTGGAACATTGAATCACAGTCTCAACATTTTGTAGTATACTATCTCGTGGAGCAATCAAAACCCGATGCACAGTAAGTCCGGATGGCATAATGTCCTGAAACAGAGGGAAAAAAAACACGAACACTCTCGTAGGAGAGCCAGCATCAGTAGAGTATGTAAAATAGTGAGAACAAATTTTCCACTCTTCCACAGGGCTTTCAGATACCCGAGGTCCCCATCTCGTCCTCCCATCACTCAATATAAAAAAAATTTCAAGAAGCATTGTCTAAAAAATTCTACTTTGCACACACACACACAAAAAACCAACAAGAAAATTGCATTTTAACCCTAATTCCTTAAACGTTGCGAAAAGGTGGAGAAAAAACAAATTAACTACTAACTACAATTAAATTCATGTACGGAAAAAAAATTTTCCGAATGGGATATGGGTCACCAAACAATTCACAAGGACAACATATATAAAATAACAAATAGAAATAATCGAATAATCACAAAGAAACATGTGTCACTAAATAATAAAAAAAATAAGACGAGTAACGCATAGTAAAATCAAAAATTGCATATATAACAGCTTCGCTACTCACAATAACCACACATATGCGCATCGAACAAAATACTTTGTGATAAGAAATAAGTACTAGTGAAAACATATATAATCAATACAAACATGGCACCCAGAAACAGACACCTCATAATCGTTTAACATCGAAATCCTGACACGACTAATGTGAAGTGCATGTCCCAGACCACCAAACAAAATTACTACTTTAACCTTCAACAGTACTCAAAGCATAAGAAATTGCAGTGGTTAACCAAGAGCATCGATAACAATCTTTCGTAAAAAAAAATTAACTTAAAGTGAAAAATTAGAAATTGAAACAATGGGTGTGCATAGGTGAAAAAAAATGCTATAACCTCCGAGAATGCTTAATAGCCTAAGAAATTTAAAAATTCACTACAAGCATTGGTTACAATTGAAACTTTAAAAAAAATTAATGTAATTAATTCAGATTTGCAAATTTAATTCTCTAAATTAACGAGTAGTATAAACGGTGAAAAAAAAATTATAACCTCAATGAATGCTGAGTAGCCTAAGGAATTTAAAAATTCGCTACGAGCATTGGTTACAATTTGAAATAAAGAAAAAAAAATTAGTGCAATTAAATTTAGAATTGCAAACTATGAGTGCGCATGTGATCGGTATGCATCCCCAATGTGTACAAAGGCAAAAAAAAAACAAAACATAACATCCCATTTCCTGCGATATGACGATCGCCGGCAACCGCCAACACAAGAAACAGAGTGCAGAATTAAGACTAATAAAAAAAATAGCAAATCCGATTTTAAAAAAAAATTAACTATATCGATTAATATTGTTTAAAATAAATTTTAAGAAAAAAAATTTCTTCCACATTCAATACATTTGAATTTCCATTTGAGAAATGAATTCCAGAAATCACAAGTGCAGTTGAAAATTTCAGAAAAAAAAATTAAAACATAAAATTGATATGCAACCCAAGTCATATGAGGCGATACATACAGAGTAAAGTAATTTAACTAAAAGAAAATTATTGCAAGTGTTACACAAAATTAAACATAGTTTCCAATATATAAAAAAATATCGCTTAACTAATGAACATAACTTTTTTTAACAATCCTCTCGTAATACAATGTATCCACAAATCCAAATAATATAAAAAAACTC
>BMAU01002454.1:0-90885 GCA_019973935.1 Trichonephila clavipes
GGCGTTAACAGGGGAAAGCACTAAACAGCCATTCGTTTTGAAGCAGTTCGCGAAATTTATCGGAGCATTTTCGGTAGCTAGCTTAAAAAATGATATCGCTTTCGAAGTGAAATTCAATTAGCGGGTCATCCAGTCAGAGGGTTAAGAATTATCCAAAACAAATGTTTAACAATAAAGAAAATACAGTTTGCATACAAAGAAATACACATTTGAAAAATTCACTAAACCTAAGTAGTTATAGATTAGAAAATAATTAAGATCCGTGACACAAACAATGCTCTCTTAATTTTTCCTCACTCTCTATATTCAGATAGTAAATAAACAAACTAAAATTATCTAACTATGAATATCAAGCTTCTCAAATAATATTCTCGAATTAATTCTAAGAGTATACACATGTAAAAGCATACTTAATACATAAATCAATCAATAATCGATGATTTCCTAGGAGCTATGAAAATTCCACTTTTAAACATATATGCATATACAACATTAACAAAATAATAATGATAATAAGGCTACACCATGAATTTCAATGTTTAACTCAAATGAGGATTGATTCCACCTCCATACGATATCCAACCTTAGTGTTCACTTAAAAGGGGGGAAGCAAATGTCCAGTTGCGTTCCCTTCTTCTAGAAAGAAATAACACGTCACTCAGTCCCAGGAGATGTTTTCCTATGTTCTCTATTTAAGTCGAACTCGTTTCCTCACCTTGACTTTCGTTGTCTCTTGGTCTTCTCTCTCTCGTAATGATTGCCGCACCTTCCCAATACCAATTCGTTTGATAAAATCTGGCAGTTTCCAACCAATTTTTCCTATTCCTCTTTTGTCCAGTGAATATTCACGCTTAAAACTGCAGTACTGGGGTAAAAGTACAATGTTGTTTGAGTCTTTTAACCCTCTGAGTGGTTAGCTTCCTCCTGAAAAGTTATTCCGAAAGCGTTTACTCTTATTTTGCCGTTTGCTTTAAAAATGCAACAGACTTCTTTCCTTTCCCTCTTTTAAAACTTGGGCCGTCGAACGGGGACAATTTTATGACTCAGTTCGGTCCCTTTGTAAAGTAAGAACCAAGAGATCAATCGCTTACAGCTAGCTGTCAAGTTGCCGTGGGCAATATTGTTTGGAAGTTGTAGTGCAACTGGGTCGTTTCCCCTATATGTTTAGTCACAGTAAAATTAAAACAAAATGAAAATGAAGGGTGGAAAAAAGGAAATAAATAGTGTGTTAGAAGTTGAAAAATAATTATATTTTTTCTTCAAACAAAATTTATTTTTCTGGCATTTTTAAAAATTAAATTTTTATATATATATATATATATATATATATATATATATATATATATATATATATATATATATATTGGTATTGCGATTTGAGCCAGAAAAAAGCATCCTGTATTCATTTTTGAATACGAGAGTAAGAAAACGCGCTCACTTTCCTGTTTTTTAAAAAAGTAATGAGGTAAAAAGAGCAAAGGCCCTATCTCATTTTTTAAACAATAAGACAATAAATGGTGCATACGGTGATATACATACGATGATTATATTTATGAAATAAAACCGATCTTTCTCTATTCAATTATATTTTTAATTTAAAATAACATAAAAAAGATTTCAATACTTTTAATTTATTTTAATTAAAATCATATAAATGATATTTTTATGTTAACTGAATATTTTTCGGAAAAAATCTAAATTTTCATTCCTAGTGTTCTCCTTTTCGAACTTCTTGTATTAAATAAAAATTTCTTTTCTACATTTGTGATGGACATAACACACATTCCGTCAATAATTTTTAATTTAAATGGGGGATATACTTCTTCAAATGCGCATGACAGTACTTCTAACCATTTTCTACTCAAGTTAAATTTCTTATCTTTCTGTTTCTTTTATTACAAGGAAAAATGTCACACATCGATAACTACATTTTCACACAATTCAGTCATTACAAATTCTATTGTGAGAAAAGTTCTCCCTAATTAATTTTGTCTTTCAAAACAGTACACTTAAAACAATTTTGTTCAGTGAAGTTAACCGACAGTTCCACAATGTATCCATACCAAATTTTAAAAACAATTTTAACAATTTGAAATGTATCCAGTATTAAATTTTTTGAGTATACACAAATATTTCCTGCTGTATGGAAGACATAGTATGAGAGATGTGATGTGTGGTTTTGAAAGAATGTTTTCGTATGTGTAGACTATTTTTTAAAATTTAAATATAACTAAAGCTGAGCATATAACTGCAAATGAGCCTTAATTTAATGTGTGCTGGTATCAAAATAAAATACTTTACAATATTAAACAGCCTATGGGTTTATATTCAATATCAAACTATTCGTAAAATGGTTTACAACTTCTATTCAAATTGTAAAGAAACTGAAATATAAATATATCTTACTGCAGTCAAAAATATTCATAATATGTAAATATCCTATTCCTCTCCACTTATTTCAGTACATTTTAAAAACTGTAGCTGAATGCAATTTTTTATATTTATAAACGAGGCATAAAAGCTCACACAGTCGTAAAAATGTCTCTTTATCATTTCTAAATATACTACTATAAAACGTATATGGATTGTAACATCAGTTCTAAAATCCTAAAAGCTTTTAGAGGAGCAAAAAACATGTAATTTTGGATTGATCAAAATTTTAATATAATACACAAATATACATGTTATTAAGCAAATACATTTGAAAAATCAAACTTCCTTCTGAAATAAACGTAATTGAAAGAAAAATGTTTAATTGCAAATGAGTGGAAATACATGTTTATCTAAGGGGTATTCCCAAAGTCAGGCAATCCTCAAACTTAAAACTCAAACTCAGTGCCACAACAATCCATGAGGGCGAAGAACTACTATGCCCATCCCAATATACGTAACCATTGGACGCTGAGGTGCATGAACAGATGTCCCGATTTGGTGGTCTGTCTGAAGAGACACCTTCAGTGTTTAAGACCCGAAGCCAGCTTGGTACTCATTTATCGACCCAATGTAGCGGGGATGAAAGGCAGAGTCCACCTTGCCCAGCCCGTTAATAGAACCCAAGACCTGTGGTGTGGAAGCACTATACACTACCACTCAACCCTATTCGGTGAAAAATAAAACTTAATGTTAGAATCTTATATAATTCCCTAATGAATGAGGGAGTCCAAACTTTTTATCATGTAAACTGTTTAGACGGAAATGGTTAATTATGAACATTTCACAAGTTGCATAAATTAAAATTAACTGTTATAGTTTACATAAATTTTAAGAGTAGTAAAAGTGTATTTTGGCAGCACGAATTAATTTTTAAAAAAATACGGTTACGAAAAAGTAGTGCAAATCTATCTAAAGTATGGTTGGTTACCTTAGATATTGTCAAACACAACAAAGTATTGGGAGCCAATTTCAGAATTCGTTGTTATAAAAATGTATGGAAAATTACAATATTTAGTTTTTGCAATTGTAATTTATATATTTTTTTCTGAGAGATTTAAAAGCTAGAGCGGCATCCATCAAACCCGCGGTTCCCTCTCTGTTTTTCCAGATCGCCCCTGACTAAGCCGGCTCTGCCATAGTAAGTGAAAATGCCGTATTTTGTTTGTCAAGATCATTTTAAAGCAGACTACTATTTTCATGTATTTTAGATGGTCGTTTTATATTTTCTACATCAATATCTTAATGTCTGAATTTAAAATTACATAAAATTCTTGACATTCGCATCAATGATCATTATAACTTTTATTAGTATATCAATGTGTCATCAAACGATTACATGACTATTATTAACATATTATTTTAACCATTTAATTAATATTAAGTATAACATAACGCACACAAATTTTCTGAACTTTAAAATAAATATTTCGAAATATACTTCAGATATACTCAAAATTTTTCATTCCTACGCTTTAGCTTCTCAGTTTTGCTTCTATGTAAAACTTTATTGTATATTCGTCGATTTTTTTAGCATATTTTTTGCTCTTAGCATGCAGTTTTCAACTGAATTGTATGAAATCTTCGAAATATATTAAAAAATACCAAAGAAGCTATATAATAAAAAATTTGAAATTTATATTATACTCAAAGAGTTGCTAGAACTTATGGTAAATAATTTTTAACTGCGCGATACATTTTTTCGAAATTTCAAATGGAATTTCTAACATAAAATTTCTAGCTTTATACGGTCGAGATTTCAAAAAAATATCCAGATTTTAATTACTTATTCAGTTAGCCTTTGAAAAAGATAAATGTTGAAGTATTTTGCATAAATGATATTTTTGAAGAATAATTCGAATGTTTTTGAATAGCTCGAATTTAAAATTGATTTTATGTTTATTTATATGCATAAATGTCTACTGTAAATTTTTCCGTATATTTTTGATTACCTTTTATTCAAACATTCAAGTTATAAAAAAAAATGTGGGAAAATCTTCATTCATGTTGTCTTTGATGTAAACTGAATTTCAAGCACTTAAAATTCAAATATATAAAATTTGGTGTATTTTAACAATATATAACTAGGCACTGGAACTATATAACTAGGAATCTTTAATTTCATACGTCTCATCCTCGGCAGAAATTGGCGGTACATTTGATGAATCTCTAGATAAACCCTTTTCTTCCTCTACAGTGACAGATTGTTCTACAGCATCTGGATCCACACTAAGTAGTTGGGCTCGTTCACTTTTAAAAACAAGAACCTCCTCGTTTGCCTTTTTACATCTTTCTTCTGGTAAGCACTTCTGTTCTTTCATTCTCATTTTATGTTCTTCTTGAACATGTCGTATCTGCTCTTCTCCGAGCCATCTTTCTTCAATCTCATCCCTTCGTCCAAAGCTATTCTTTCGTTCATTCCTCCTTCTTCTTCCATCCTCCGCCTTTCCTCCACTGCTTTAGTTTCCTCCTCAGCCTTGAGTCTGGCCTCCACCTCAGCTTTCAGTCTGGCCTGCTCCTCTTCTTTATGCCTTGCTTCTCTTATTCTAGTCTCGTTCTCTGTTTCCTTTCTAAGCTCTTCTATTTCCTTTCTAAATTCTATATCTTTATCTTTGGTGCTTTCAAAATATCTCTGATTTCCAAAATCAAATAACTGAACATTTTCTAACAGAATCTCATAAGCGGTGGCGCTAATCAACATGTCGTTGATAAGTTTAATGGACACAGCGCACATGATTGACACTGATCCATTCTTCCCATCGTGTATTGGCCACGCGAATACTGCTTAAATTTCAGTGAAAGCATGCAATATATTTGTATCGTTTTCTGGAATGCTAATTGATTAAATAGCACTCCATTTATTGAAAAATAATTAGATGCATAGCAGTGTTCTCTTTTCGAATATACGGTATATGGACCTCATACACAGCTTTCAAATAAAAAGCATACTCTCCCAATTGAGACTGCATCTGATTATGACCATTTTTCATCCAGAAAATTCATAATATTCCCTTCAGTCGAATTTGGTTAGAAATTTAACTGTCGCAAAATTTAAATTTTACTGAGGACATAAATGCATCTCATAAATATTAGGACAGAGCTGGATCCAGAAGATTTTATTTTCCTCATCACAGAATAATTAATAATGAATAGAATGTGAGGACTGTACCAACGAACACTTTTCGTTCAGAGCCGGGAGCACGTGAACTTTAAGTTATTCTTAACAATGTCCTGTTTAATTGTGATATTAGAGTTATTAATAAGCTAAAAAAATTAGTTGTGAATGCAGTATGGTTTTTTATAACAATCAAATAAATGCTTTAAATATTAAATCCGTGAAAATAAAACCTATAGAATCAGCGTTGATTATAAACCTGAATATATATTTGAATTGGATTCCTCACAGAACAGTTCTCTACATAGTGTTAAGAGAAAATATAAATATGCTTTGTAATAATTCAACATAGGAGTCATCTGAACTCCATTCAATTAATTCGTTTTCAATCATTTGAGACTTGACTTCTGGAGGGATCACTCCGGATTGTCACACAATCAGAAAAATAAAATATACTAAGCGACGAGAAATGAATGTTTAAAATTTGATGTGATGAGTGTATCATTGCCCATAAAGATTCACTCGATGCATTTCATAGAACTTTGCAAGATTCAAACAGCAACGAAAAAATATTCGGTGGATCTGTTATTCTACTGCCTGGGGATTTCCGACAAACATTGTCAGTCATTCCTTGCTCTACTTTTGGTCACGAGATTAACGCATGTTTAATACAATCATTTTTATGGCGAAGCGTTGAAACACTTTGATTTATCATAAACCCGGCAGCCCATTTGTAAAAAGATCAATCGGAGAAAAAATTTTCTAAACCAAATGCTGGATATTGGAAACGGTAAAGTAGAGTTGCATCCCAATACATAATGAATCAAACAGCCAGACAATTTCTGTAGTGTTGTTCAGACAGAAAAGGAGCTGGTTGAGAATGTCTCTTCCCGGATTTACTGTGTAATTATCTAGGTAATGATTAGCTTTGGAGTCCTATTACTTAAATAGAAAAAAATTTGATATTGAGATATATAGAGTTGTTGCCAGGTTATATAGAGTTCCCCTGATATATAGAGTTGTTGCCAGGTGACACAATGCCTTTTTTAAATCAATCGACATCCATTGTTGTTGAAATCAAAACCGTAAATTTTCCAACTGAGTTTTTGAATTCTCTGTATATATCAGGAATGCCACCACACACACACATACAATCTTCGGTTATAGATTGGTTTACTCGTTATTCTGGTGCGCAACTTAAATCCACCTAAATTATACAACGGAGCTCGTATGTTCATCATAAGAATTACCGAGAATCTACTTGAAACAAACATTATGAACGTAAAGTGTAAAGGAGAAATCATCCTGTTGCCACGTATTCCACTGATATCGTCAGAATCCCTAATACCCTTCAAAAGTCTTCAATTCTTGATTCGTTTGTTTTTCGCAATGGCCATAAATAAATCTCAAAGCCAAATAGGGCCCTTTTGATGCTTGGACTTCGAAAATGCATGTTTCTCGAATGAGCAACTATATGTAGAAGGCTCACGCATGGAGAAAACGTCGAATCTATTTAATTTAACAAAAGACGGATTACCAAGAATATGGAGCACTGATTAGCGTTTAATTATATAAAACTTATTTATTGTGTGTGTGTGTGTTATACTTTAAAAAAAAATAATAGTAAAAATTCATAAAAATCAACATTAGTCGCCTCATTTATAAAATTAAATCTTCATATATTATTACTTAATAACTTCGTAAGTATTTCATATATTAAAACAATACTTAAGCACGAGATGAATAAAATGCAAATTGAAAAACATTGTGTTGTTTTATTCTTAATTTCAACTGTCCGGAATTGTAAACGAATATTAATTTGACTGCATTAAATAGTTAGAATAATTTTATATAAAAGAGGGTGTTGCAACAAAGCTGCAGAAAAGCAGGCCCGAGACAGCTAGTATACATATTTATTTTCATTTGTTCTTGCTTACAGTCATTTTCTTTCAGTTGAGTGGAAATAAGCTGCATGGCAGTAATAATTAAAAAAAGAAAAATACACTTCCGGGAAGAAAGTGTGCATGAAATTTTTATTTAAAAAAATGCAACAAATACACAAAAAACAAAAACATGCTCCTTAAAAGTTTTCAATAAAAAGAAAAAGTGAGAGTTGTCGACTCGTATACAATTGCCGAATGGAGCCGAGTAAAACAGATTGAACGTAACGCAGCGGATCCTAAAGCCTAATTTAGATTCACTCTTTAAACAAACGCCTCTAAATAGGTTATCAGTTAAAAAAATTACACTTATAATTAGTACTAATTCATGAACTTCGAGCAATCATGGTGCGTACTTTTTTTATCTTTTCCTTCTGTTATTTTCGATCACTCAGCCTCAAATTACAACACCCGCAACACGGCCCTTTTAAATTATCGTATTCGAATATCTGTGGTACACATATAAGAACCAAAACATCATCAATCTAGAACAAGGGAACTCAAACTTTTTTTTTTACTGAACCGCATACATATGTCATCTATTTCACGCGGGCTGTATACGTATGTTAGTTATTTCTCACGTGCCGCAACATCAGGATACATGGTAAAAAGGGTAAGTAATAATTGTAAATTTAAGTAATAATGGACTAAATTCATGTGACGTCACGATCACGTGATTCCAGTTCAGCTATTGTGCACGTGCATCCGGCGTCATTTGTTTACATTACTATCTTGCTCTTAAACTTTAGTTAATTATTCTTTTTTGACGTTCAGAAATGACATACTGTGCAGCATATGGATTCAATAACTCCAAAAAGAAAGACAATTGCAGAAACAAAACTTTCTTCCAATTTCTTTTAAAAAATCCAAATTTATTAAAAACTCGGATAGCAAAGATTAGGCGGGAAAAATTCGTACCTTTTTATGCTTCTGTACTATGTTCGGATCATTTCGAAGAAGAATGTTTGGAATACCAAAATTTTACTAATCGCAGGCACTTAAAACCTGGATCAGTGCCAACAAATTTGTGTGCTTAAAAAAGTCCATCTTTCCGAAGAATTCTGAAAGATGCAAGCCCTCTACTTCTACTGAAATGTAAGTACTTCAAAATTTTTGCTAAGTTTAAGTCAAGTTTTTAAATAAGTTACATAAAAAGTACTTCAGTGGTTAAATATCTTAATAAATTTAAGTTTTACTTATGTTATAAATCTTCAAAATAAAGTAACAGAATTAATTGTGTACTTTATATAAAACTAGCACTATATAGAGTATACTTTTAAATAACCATACATATTATATTAAGACAAGTATGTATCCAAAGTTCACAGAAGATTATCTAATGTATTGTGTGCTGTTATTTTGCTTTCTCATTTAGAAAATAATAAAATACTTGTGATAATAATCTATTTCTGAATTGATGGAATAATTTAATTTTAGCTTTATTAATGTTTTTTATCACCCTCTACAAAGTATTTTATAACAGAAGTCAGTCAGTGTTTACTTATAAAATTAGTACTCGAACATGATTTAAAATATTCATAAATAAAAGTAAATGCATTAAAAGTACTTATATGCAAAATTAACAAATCATTTAAAAAATATATTAATGTAAATGTTTTATTTTAAAAAATAGATGTGAACCACCTGTTTCAAATGAAGAAATGGGAACGGAAAAAATTCAGAGCTTCATGCAGTTTTTTTGCTATGTAATCATTGATTGCATGCAATAAAGCAAAACCATTTTAACAAAATGCTGGAGTGCCTCCAGCAGGACAAGTACATGTTGCACTTATAACCTTAAGTTAAAAAAATTTTTAATATTAAAGTAATAAATTTTAAAATTAGATTGCAAATTCATATAAGTTTTCGGTATTTACATATCAGTCTACTGACTAATACATTTTGAAAAATTTATGCTAAAGTTAATTTACAGCTCAGTTTAAATTCAATTATTTTAAATAAAAAGACCATAATTTAAAATTTAAATAAATAAATCATGTGTAAATGAAAATTCCAAATAAATAAAAATTAACAGTTTATAAAAACACGTCATGAAGTATTTGAATTAAAAATACTATACCTTATAAGAAAAATTACTAACAATTTGGGAGAATCTTAATGTTAACACAATATTACTCCTTATTGAATTGAAGTTTTAAATGAAAAATTTACATTTCTTTTTCAAAATGGTTTGGCATTTCTTGTGTTTACTTTTAATGTGTTGGAATCAAATTAGAATTTACTCATAACTAGCAATAATTATAGAATTACTAAAGCTTAATAATGCATATTCATTAAGGGGTCTTTTAAAATTTCCGGAAAATCGATTTTTTTATTATTATTTTATTTTATAGAGTAAACCTTTCTGAGTGTTCTAAAAGAAACCGCATGCATATATTCCCAATAGAACGAACGTTATTAAGAAAATAAAAAGAGTAGAAAAGGCGATTTAAATATTGTTTACATTTTGGCTCCAGGGTGACAGCTGTCATGTCGCTGGTGACAGCTGCGTTTCTCTTTTTCTAATATTTTCATTCTAATTATTATCAAATGCTTGAATCTAAGCCTCAAATATATTATTATTGTTGTTCTGAATATTAACTACCACTTCTACTAACTTTATAAACTTCTACTTTGTTTTGATAAAGTGAATCTTGAATTTATACTCGCTCGTTTTTGATTTTCATACCGTATCTTATTCTAAGATAAGTTTTAGGAAAAATATTATTTTTTTTATAATTTTTTGAATTATGAATTCGACTGAATCTGCCAAAAGACCATCTGGTAAACGTCCTAAGAAAAGGAAGTTTACTGGTAATATGCATACGAGATGCAAAGCTGTACACAGTGTGGATGAATCACTAAACAACAGTGCATCTGGAAAAAGATTCGGCTGCAAGATGTTGATTCATCTTTTATTGAACATGATGACTGTTTTGATGGCTATAGAGTGTTTGATAAAACTATCATGTTTACAAACATTCAAAATTTTGCTTCTTGCAAAAATGTGGTGGTGATATTAAACTACCAGAAAAATGTGTTAGAGGTTTGTCTAGTGTTTTTTCGATTGAATGCAAGAACTGTAAAGACTTGTGTTCGTTTAGAAATTCAAAAATGCTGGGTAAAAGAAAAAATATTCCAGAAATAAACAGACGTTTTGTATACGCAATGAGGACAATATGACAGGGTCAAGCAGCAATGACAACTTTCTGTGGTGTCATGGACTTTCCTCCTCCAGTTGCTGAAAAATCCTATAATAACATTATAAACAAACTACAATTGTGTAGTAAAGAAGTCTCAGAAGCTTCAATGCAAAGTGCAGCTTTGGAAGAGGTAACTTTGACAAATTCTTCCGATATAATAATTAGTGGAGATGGAACATGGAAAACCCGTGGCTAGTCTTCTCGTGTTGGTGTGTGCTGTTATAGGAGACAAAACAGGAAAGTGTATTGATGCGGAAGTGATTTCTTTCTGTAAAGGATGTGATTCTTGGAAACGAAGAAAGGGGTCACCCCTGCTTACAAAAAGAGGAAAATTCTTCACGTTAAAAAATGTTTGAAAACCCACAATGGTTCAAGCTGGCATGATGGAGACTGTGGGAATGGTTCGTATATTTCAGCGTTCATTAAGTCATCGTTCTGTGAGATATACATCTTACATCGGGGATGGTGATTCCAAAACATTCTCATCTATTACTGCATCCAATCCGTATGGAGAAGATATCACAGTTTCAAAAATTGAATGTGTTGGACATGTTCAAAAAAGAATGGGAACTCGTTTACGAAAATTAAAACAAATGAGCTCCAAACTCAGTGATGGGAAGTCGATTGGGGGAAAGGGAAGGTTGACCGACAGAATGATCGACTTAATTACAACGTACTATGGAAATGCAATCCGACAAAATAAAACATGCCTGTCAAATATGCGAAAAGCTGTTTGGGCTGTATATTTCCATATACGTTCAAGCGACGAAGAACCATTGCACAGTTTTTGTCCCGTAGGTCCTAATTCGTGGTATAAATATCAAAATCAAGTAGTAGAGGGCAGTGTGGAAACTTTTAGACACAGTAACAAATTGCCAGTGGCAGTAATGGATGCCATATAAAACCTGTGTTTAATGATCTATCACAACCTAAACTTCTACAAAAATGTCTAGGGGGTAAAACCCAAAATAATAATGAATCCATTAACTCATTAATATGGAAATTATGCCCAAAACCTTTAGGTTGTGGTAGAAAGATTGTTGATATATCTACAAATGAGGCAATTGTCATTTTTAATGATGGCAATCAAGGCAGACTAAAAATTATGCAATCGCTTGGCCTGACTATTGGTCAATTTGCACATAAATTTGTTACACTTGTAGATATAAAAGAATTCAGACTGCAGAAGTACATTTTAATCTCCGCACAAAAGAAGTACGACAGGCTAAAAGAATGCAATTTAAAACTACTTGTAAGAAATTAACTGAAAAAGAGGAACATCATATGCATGTGGCGAATTTTAGCATTTTAGAATCATAGTAATACACTGCATTTTCATATCACAAATTGTTTAATATTTATAATAAGTAGTTGTTAATTAAGGTATTGATTGTTTTTAAGTAATATTTATAAATTTTTAACTTTATTTTGGAGAAATGAATCACTTTGTTGCATTTTGATTATTTTGTAGCTTTTGATATCGTTTCGACGCTTGTACTGCATTGGTATAACATATGTTTTTAGTTATAATAATTTTAATAAATTGAAGTTTATTGACTAAAAAAAACTTCACATTAGTTTTAATTTAAATTTAGTTGTTTTTGAGTAACCAGAATAATATATATATAAAACTGTGGTAAATTTTACGTTTGATGTCAATTTTCTCAGAACGTCATTTTTACTCATTACGCGCATGATATTTTCAAAACCGTGCCATGGAAAATGTTAAAATTTTTACTGTAGATTCTGATCATATCTGTACTTAAAATAACGAACCAGTTTGAATTTTTAATGAAAAATTTAAAATTACAAATGTAAAATAGCAAAAAAAATTTTAAAAATTTTATAGTTAAATTTTAAATTGTTATAGTTTACTAAAAATTTTAAATCAGTGTTTCATGCTTCGTCATTTTAAAGATAACACAATTTCCAACACTGAGCAAAAATTTCATCAAAAATATTGGTAACTTTTTTTTTATAAAGCTGCGCGTAATGCATATCACTTGCGAAAAGAAAACAAAAATTTCCTTTTGTAATTATCTAATTAAAAATTTATCCTAATTAGCAGTGTGTTTGTTGGTTATGTTTTAAGTAAAGTAATATCTTTTTGTTTATTCCTCCAAAATTTACATTCCAGGAAACAATAATAAAAAAAAATTATAGAGCTTTAAAGAGCTCACTATTTTTAACCATTTTCAACTTTTTAAAAGGTATGTGACCCCTTAAAATAGAAAACAACGAAATTGATATTCAATGCTACTCTAAAAAATAAGAATCAAATTATAAACTTATGACTAATAATGTAGCTATTAAAAAAATATAAATTAGCCCATTCACATTTCTTTTTATCTTTTGGGAAATCAACTTTTAATTAAATAACTATCAATGTTAATACATAGAATCCTATTTTGTATTTTAAAACAATGAGTTATATTAAAGCATAAAAGAGTAAATAGTAATGCAATTATAATCGTTTTAAAAAAAAGCTCCTAAATTAAAACAAAATAATTTTTAACTTACCTGATAGTTTGTTCTGATTTGAACAGATGGCTTGTACGTCAGTTTCTTCTTCATTTCGGCTTTAACAAATCCTTGAATAAAAAAATCATCATTCAGTAAGAAATCAGGCTCAGTAAATGATATCTTGCTTACGAATTTATCGTCGAATAATTTTAATCCTTTTGATATATTTGCAGCAACACTTCGATTTCCAGTGGCACTGGAAAACTTCGCACTGTAATTTAATATTTCGTACAAATTGAAATTTTTCAAAAGAAGCGTTTTCGAACCTATGTTATGGGCCATTGTTGTGAAAAATATGAAATAAAGAACTACAAAATTTTAATTAATAACTAAAATAACTAAGAGCTATATCTAAGTGAATCGAGAAATATGAATAAATATCCCAGCTAACACTAACGAAGCAGACGAATACTTAATTAGATAAATAAAGTAGAATAAAACAAAATTATGTAAAAGAGTTGTTAAAAATATTTCCTAACAAATATATATACTAGAATAATGCAAAAAATACAAAGATATCATATGTTTTTAATTAGATAAAATTAAGATACAGAAAGACGTCAACAAACGTATAGGAAAACCAATGCTAAGGATGCGCACGTGCATTTTATTGACGTTGGAATCAAGTGATTACTGACTGGCGTCAGTCTGTCGATGAAGTTACTCCATTGTGCTAATAATTTAACACTCTATGAACTTTGTTTTCCCATCCAGGACTCCCTCTTGTTAGAGCAAAAGTACAATTTCAGATAGGGGATGGAGGATCTTTTACAGATCCATATTCCTGTGACGTGAAGAAACGGGATAGCTTAATACGTACTAATAATCCGTACTAGTGAAATCCACAAAAAATATAGTAAAGTTATAATTCTTAATATGCATATTAAAATAGATTCCTTGTAGCCCAAACTTGCACTCTGTATAGCAAAATATCTTATATTTCCTAACTGCGATTATCAATATTTCTCAGAAAACACCACTAAATTAGTTAAGAAGTTATATGTATGTATAAAAAATTTAAAGTTTATTGTTACAATTCGCGCACTTACGTTTTTAGTTATTAAAATTCCGTATTGGAGTTGAGTTTCGAAATACACTTTATTTTTTTACTTTGGTTGAGCAAACTATTGGTTCCAATTTTGTCACGCTGTTTGGAAGAGTTGCAAAGCATTGCTTTTCCACACTTGTTACTCGAGTTTAAGTTCCTGGCTGCTGCAGTGTATTAACCAACATGTACACATGGTTTGCTAGTGCATATTGACGTGTATGTACTAGTATGCAGTGGAGCTTATACCGCTATTACACTTTCCTATGCATGCATGATAAAATATTATTCGTATTTCTTACTGATTATGATTATACAGTAAAGTTGAATGTTTCTATATAATGTAAAGCAGGAGTGGCTAACCCAGTAGCACGGTGGTGTTGTAACGTGTGAAAACTTACTGAAAAATTATTGAAAAAATAATAATGAACAAGAAATTATTTTTACAATTTAATTGGAATGCGGTTGTCACGCACAAAACGAGTCATCAAAATTTATTTTATAAATACACTTATTGAATTACAATAGAGAATTAATATGTGTAGAATATATTCCGTCATTGTTGTGTGCACTCGCTCAACCATATTCTGGAATTCAGAGAGTGTTTTTAAATATTTGGAAGAAAACTATCAACTGGCCAGTGAGTGTTTGCTAATTCAAGAATGAGGGTTGAGATTTCGTTTTTCTTACAGATATTGTGGGACATTAAAACAATTTAAATTTAATATTACCTGGAAAAGATTGTTTTTTTTTTCCTACTCAAGTTCGGGTCATATACATTTTGTGAAAAAACGTTTGCTTTTTGTGACTCGATTTTGGAGAAAAAATATTATCTACCAAAGTTGAAAAAATGTTGGAAATTACGCTACATTTAAAAATTTAATATTCAGATCTTTTCAGGATGATGGGAGAAATAATTTCTGATCTTTTCACAAATTAATTTTCAGTTTCTTTGCGAGATGTTTATTGTTACCAACTAAATATTCAAATTAAATTTATTTAAAAAATTATGTTTTAAAAATAAAACCTAAGTTTGTCTTTGGATCTTAAATATTATATTAATTTTAAATCTTCTCTACTTAGACTTTTATAAAAAAAAATATGCTTTTTGCATAAAAATCCAATAATAACAATGTAAATAATATTTTTTTCACAATTTCATATTTTTTTTTATTGTTGAAAAAGTTGGAAGTGGCACGAAATTTTATATAATCAGACACTGCCACTTTTAAAGTGTTAACCACCCCTAATGTAAAGCAATTGAAGCAGAATTTTTCATATTAAAATTTCGAAATCACTAGGTGGCACTAGTGTTGTGGAGAGAAAGTATGGAATCTTCCCTGGGAAATAAAGGAACACGTGTAGAGGAACTTTTTTATGTAACAAATCCGCTACTTTCTGTTTGGTGCTGAAATAATGTAAATTGATTCTTTAAATGATTGTTAGTTTCAAATTGGCTGTATTTTGGCAGTTTTGGAATTTGCAGTCAAGGCAATTCCCCAAGAGTCGGGTTGATTTCACCCTAAAATAGTGGCTCCCGCTACCAAAAATTTCAAAGTTTTATTCAATTCAAACTCTCACCAGATGCTAAATATTGCCATGATTGAATTTTGCCGCGACTAGCAGGGACAAACTGATAGTCAAGGGACCTTTTACATACCTCATAATCATATGACACACGTGCTTACGATTTTCACACCCAGAAAATCTTTGGACTCCACCCGGGAATGAACACGCAACAGTATGCTCGTGAGACGGACACACTATTTCACAGCCATCGTGCAGGTGTTCTATTAAAAATTAATAGTTTTTAGTCGTTAGCCATCATATTAATTCGAGATGTCGCCATCGCTATTGTGATGTGTGGCGCTACACTCTCGTTCACTTCACCGTGTGGCTTATTAATAACAGGTTATTGGTTTGTTTTTGTATTGTCATTTTATTAAAAATCATTCCTAACCATATAGATTAGCTTTCTCTTAATAAAGCATGGATCAGTGGTTAAGAGCCAGGACGTGCCAAAATTTCAAGTAAAACATGAGCAGTGATGTATTGCTGAGTTCTACAAGTGATAGGACTGAAAATTTGGTGAAAAACGTTCAAATCAGGCAGTCCTCAGTTCTTCAAAGAGGCGTTAAGAGAAAACATCGTGAAGAATATATAAAATACGGATTTCCGTATATATTGAAGAGAAGAATGTCTTTATCCCAAGTGCCTAGTGTGTGGTGTATGAAAATGAAGGAATGAAATATCCGTTTCTTTCGCTACTTCTGCATACGAAACATAAACAGATTATAAAACGATGATTGTGATTTTTTAAGCGATTTGAAGAGCAAAAGAACATGTCTATTTTATCATCTTACATTCTACATGGTAATAATGATAATGAACCTGGAGTAGATATTAGTTATCGTGTCATAGTTACCGTATCACCAAATGTGGTTATAGTCATGAAATAGGATAACAATTTACCTGGCACAAAGGATGCCGTTGGCCGTCATCACTATAATGCAACAGACTTTTGCTTTGTGGCATTTCTTTTTAGCTTAACTTAATCATTTTGCTTTTTTAATGTTTTAATTTAACGTTTTGAAAAAATTTTGAACTTTGAATCTGAACTTGTTTTTTCTTCTGCCACACAATTAAATGAAATATGTGATCTTATTTTAAAAAATAACAACATTTTAATTTCCTTATGTGTAACTGAGATTTAACAATAATAAGAGATTTTAAAGGGGTAATATTATTATTATTTCCTTTTCTTAGAAAGTCTGGGAAAAAGAAGCCCAGTCTTCAAGAAGCTTTGGATTTATTACAAAACTTACAATCTGAAATAAGTGATGTACTAGAATATGACTTTTCAGATGAAGAGGTCCCAGCAAATATAATCTGCTGAAATTTTCTATAGATTCTTCAGATGACGATCAGGAGACTGAGCAAGATTCTAGGTGCAGTAGTTCATGTTAAGAATATACAGCTTTTCCTACCCGAGGAGGGAGTGCCTTATAAATTATTCAATCGAAACCTAATTCAAGGTGTAATGAATTTCCATGTATTCATTAAAGTGAAAACTTTCATTGAATATCATCCAATTACATTTATGAGTAAAAAAAGTAAATAAATTTTAAAAACTTAATAACCTTTAGAAATAAATATTTTATGCTATAAAATATTAGTATTCTCCAGTTCTTTGGCGGTTTTCAGTTAAAACTGCGTTATAAAAAATCATTCTGTCTTTTCGTATTGTGAGAATATTTTATGCGTTTCTGGACTGACGGTATTTTAAAGTACCAATTTAATTAATTAGCTCTAATCGGAGACCACGCACAAGCGAGCTCCACGACCTTCCTACTATCATGAGCGATATCAGCGATATTATGGACTTCTCGCCGACACGACAAATGCAAGTTGCAGCCTGCGAAAAGCTCAGGGATACAGTTCATGGTATCTCAGCCCTGCACAGTTCTATGTTCGATGATGCACGTTCACCCAACTCTACATGGAACACTACAATCACTACAATCCTACATGGAACGCTACCAGATGTCTACTCAAGTCATGGCCAGGAAAAAAGACGAAATGGTAAGTGAGCTTAAAACTCTCCCCCCATGTACTAGAGATGATTGCAACGAACATAAAATCCCCACTTCCCTGATTGTTGAGGAATCTATTTTTCAAGAACCTACTTTGGATGAAATTAATGTTCGCAAAGTTAAGAAGAAAAAAACAAGTAAAAAGCGTAAAAATAAAGGCAAGGAATCCTCGGAGGAATTTATTTTTCCGAAAAAGACGGCTAGGCCCGTCTCCCCCACCTCATCCCATAACTTTTCCGATCTAGAACAGGATGTCGAGCATCCACTCCCTACTGTTAAAAATGTAAATTCCGAAGAAATTCCCCCCAACTAAACTTCCCCACCCTGGAATGCTTAAAATAAAAGATAATTTCCGTGAACAAATTAAACTTATAACAGAAAAATTCCCAAAAATTCGCAACAGAACCGTCGGTGATGTAGTAAAAATGTTTACCAACGACCTTGATGAATATAGATCCCTCATTCATTTTTTAAAAACTGATAAAGAATTTGAATTTTACGTCATTGATAATAAAAAAGATAAACCAATTAAAGCAGTAATTAAAGGCCTCCCTAGCTCCTCTAAAATCACAGACATAACTAACGACTTAGCAGATGAAGGTTAGCCAATAGAAAGCTGTACGCAGCTTATCTCAAAAAGAACGAAAAAATCCCTCCCATTTTTCCTAGTAATTCTCCCGAGAAACGCGCACAATAGTAAAATTTTCGATTTAACTTACCTAGGTTATTTACAAGTGAAAGTTGAGGATTACCTCGTAAGAGGAATAAAAAAAAACCCAATGCTTCAATTGTAATAACTTCTTTCGTACCACCGCGAATTGTCACATGAAGCCAAGGTGCTTAAAATGTGGAAAAGATCACGCCACGAGAAACTGCCTAATCAAAGAAAGACAGGAAAATCCATTCTGTTTTAAGTGCCAGGACTACGGTCACTCGGCATGCTATACTAAATGCCCCAAATTCCCCCAGCCGAAAAAAGGAACCCCGTTCGCTGACTCCAAGAAAAAGAGAAATTTCGCCACTAAATGGATTAAAGAGGGAATTTCCTTCACTAACGTTGTTAGCGGAGAAGTCCCCAATCAGACTCCTATTGAAAATAAGAAGGAAGTTTCCCCCCGTGGATTCCTTAGCCAAGATAATAACAATACCTCTGATTTAACCCAAGTTTTAGAACTGTTTAATGTCATTTCAAATCTCGTCAAGAAAACCCCCCAAAATCTTAGATCTACTCTCTAAATTTAAAAACGCTAACTCAGATGAAGAAAAAACCTGCCTTCTTGCAGAAGCAATTATGGGAAAAGTTTAAATTTTATTTTATTCTTAATTTTACTCAAAATAGTCAGCCTAAAATTTACTCATAATATTTTTTATCTTAATTTTTATTACTCTATTCTGAGTCTTCTAAATTTTTCTCTAAATTCAAAGTTCGTGCAATCACTCCCAAAAGCTCACTTCCATTCTCAAATCAAAGCCATAGTACAACAACTGGTTTCCTCCACTCCTATTGGATCTCCACCTCTGAAGTCACACCCTCCTCTCCAACCAAGCTACAACACAAGGAACATTGCAGAACAAGATAGAGGGTTGAAGACTGCTGGCGCAGTCTAGGTACCTCATTTCATAAAAATCTTCGTCAATTAGCTCTAATGGATTAAATTTTCCAAAGTTGAAGATTTTATTTATGTATATCTCTTAATTTTCAATGCAGTGATTCAAAAAAAAATATTACACGAAAAAAATGGAATTAAATCATGATGTGGTAGATAAAGGTTTAAGCTCAGTACAAAATAAAGCTTAAAAAATAATATATCTTTGTATCACTGTTATGGATGATAACTAAAAAAAAACAATAATCCTATGCACACGCGTTATTTTACGTCAAAATTTTCGTCATCTGATAGTCTACTGCTTTCTATCCGGTACAAGTAATTTCAATGACCCTCTCTTCTTAATTTTTCTACAAAAAGGACACACAGAATACATAAAATAAAAAATAAGTTTGCCATACCATTATAATTAAAATAACTACATAGTGGTGTCACATGGTTTTGGGAAGATAATTTTTGGTGTTCGATATAAGCTGCACAGAAAATAAAAGAATTAAAAACTAGCACGATGTATAATTATAGTCGTATTGTAGCTTTGGTGTCATAGTTCTTTACGAGTATTATTGCATTCAACAGTCATAAACAAAATACAGACTCGTCATATATGAAATTTAATACAAAATTTAATAC
Organism: Trichonephila clavipes; assembly: GCA_019973935.1. Lineage (NCBI taxonomy): Eukaryota > Metazoa > Arthropoda > Arachnida > Araneae > Nephilidae > Trichonephila > Trichonephila clavipes. The sequence continues at coordinate 20,087 of BMAU01002454.1, forward strand.
TTATCTTGATAATTAGTATGAATTATAATTAAATTCGTATTGCAGCTTTAGCGTCATAGCACATTATAATTCTATTCAATACATTGTTATTGTACGAAAAGGGATGCGATGAAAATTATGATTCCAAATTGGGTCGCAAACATTGAAAATTTGAGGAGCACTGCTTTAACTTTATAATATACTAGCCCGTTCTTTGCACGGGTGAATTGAAAAAATAAGCAATACAGATTGAAGGATAAAAAAGTTTTAATGAGCTAATTTTATGTGAGCTGAAAATTAAACCAAAAAAAGCTTTCTGCACATCTCAGCTGAACAAAAATCATATTTGTTAAATTTTAAGTCTCTAGATCTAATAGCTAAGAAAAATGGTTTTTTTTTCTTATTTATAACTCTTTCATAACTCCCTTGTAGGTCAATTTTTTTAAAACACCTTCCTAAGCTGATATCTGCTAAGAAAAAGTAACATATTGTTACAAATTTTGTGTAATGAATGTTTAAAATTGAATAAATAATTAATATTTGGATGTGTAATATATTATTATTACTCTGTTGTATTTACTTTACGTTAAAATTCTAATACTCGCAAACAACGTCGTTCCTTCGAATATAATGGTGATTTCATGGAAACATAGCGCAATGTTGTCCATAGAGCCTTGGCATATTTTTTGGTGACTCTGTGGGCAACTTGGCGATTGATTGAACGGTGCGGATGTTGATATGCTGCAGCGCTACCTGGTAGGGAGCTGCAACTAAAACAACAGCATAAATACTTTCTTCGCCAAAAAAATACAAAAACATGCCAATTTTTATAGTGATCGTTTGGATGTTGTTGTAGTGAAGCAATTTCATATATACAAACATCCATATATATATATATATATATATATATATATATATATATATATATATATATATATATATATATATATATATATATATATATATATATATATATATATATATATATATATATATATATATATATACACACTGGTGTGCAAAAATTAAGGACGAAGAGTCGAAAAATTAGCATATCAGCTGAACGAAGAGGCAGAGTGGACAGAAAGACCAATCAAGAGATTAAGTAAGGTGATGTACGGTAGCACATGCACAGATATGCAGGTAGACGTAATGGGGGAGTGTCTGAGTAGTATAAAGCATGTTGTCGGTGTAAGATCAGTATTTCTGGCAAACAGATTGCACGCCGTATAGCAGTTAAAATCACACCGAGTTGCTGCCTCAGCGAGAAATGGCAAATAATCAATCTGTTAGACGACATCTGGACGCTTTTACCCGAGGTCGAATTATTGGGAAGTTGGAGGAAGGCCGCAGTGTGACAAGTGTGGCTGCAGAGTTCGGAATTGCTCACAACATCGTTTCACGACTTTGGAGACAGTTTCAAACAACAGGAACAGCTATCCGGGGGTTCAGTAGTGGTCGTCCACGAGGAACCACACCCGCAGATGACCGGTACATTGTCTTACAGGCCAGAAGAAACAGGCGGCAGACAGCGGGAAAAATCGCTAGACACACGACACAGGCGACTGGACGACCGATATCGCGTTTTACCGTGGCCAGAAGACTGCACGGTGGTGGTCTGTTTGCACGACGCCCTGTACGGTGTGTACCTTTAATGCCTGCCCATCGGAGAAGGCGTTCTCTGTGGTGCCGGGAACACCGGAATTGGAGAAACAATAAATGGGGACGAGTACTCTTTACAGATGAGAGCAGATTCAGTTTGAGTAGCGATTCTCATCGCATACTCATCTGGAGAGAGCGGGGAAGCCGCAATCATCCCTCGAACATCATTGAAAGGGACAGGTATGGAGGTCGAGGTGTTCTCGTTTGGGGAGGCATCATGCTTGGTAGACATACAGACCTTCACATCTTCGACGCAGGTTCAGTCAACGGGACCCGTTATTGTAACGAGATTCTTCTTCCATATGTGCGTCTTTTTAGAGGCGCTATGGGTCTGCAGTTCCTTTTCATGGACGACAATGCACCATGTCATCGCACAGTAGCTGCCGAACAGCTCTTAGAGAGTGAGGATATTGAACGTATGGATTGGCCGGCACGATCTCCGGATCTCAATCCCATCGAGCATGTATGGGATTTTCTAGGCAGACGCTTGGCAGCTCGTACCTTACCACCAGTAACGATTCGGGAGCTTCGATTGGCGGTGCAAGACGAATGGGCAGCAATGCCTCAACAACTCATTGACACCCTCATTCTCAGCAGGGACAGACGCTGCGAAACCTGCCTAGCAGTCAGGGGAGATCATATCCCCTACTAAAGACCGGATGTTTCTTGCTGGACATCCATCACAGTGACGTTTCGGCCTTCAGTCGCATTGCGCTCCATGCTACTTTTTCAATAAAGCTTCTTTTTATCCCTCTGATTTCTCTTTTAGTAAGTGTTGCTTACATATTACACATGTCCTTACGTATTGGGGATCTTACGGTATTAAATGTGTTGATTTGGAAAGCTTTTGTACAAAGTTATATTGAAAAAACCGTCTCGTCCTTAATTTTTGCACACCAGTGTATATAATATATATATATATATATATATATATATATATATATATATATATATATGAATATAATTATAGTATTAATAATGACTACTATATTTTTAGATATATTGATGATTTAATTATTTTTGGTAAAAATGATAATTTAAATCCCATTATTAATTTTATCCAGCTTACTTAAACTTAGTTAAAATGAATAATAATCCAATCAAAACTAATTACCTAGAGGTAACTCTGTATATTAAGGATTTGAAATTACATAGTAATATTTATGATAAAAGAGATACCTTTAATTTTAATATCTTCAAAGTGCCTTACTGGAATTCAAATTTATCAATATCTATATATAGAAATATTATTTTTAACTATATTTATCGTAATAATGTATTAATTAGCGATAAAGCTAATATTTTTTTAAATCTTAATAAATTTTTTAATCACTGTATTGAACATGGATATCCTGCTAACTTTCTTTGTAATTATATTTATAATGGTTTTTAATTATACAATTTGTATTACTGTAATTATTTACTGTCATTATGTTTTGTAATGATTTTTTAAAATTCTACAATATCTAATTTATTCTACAATTATTAAATAGATGGCGCCACATGCTTATTGAATTTTAATAATTATTATATATTTTTGCGTTTCTTTTATATTTTACACTAATTTTTATATGAATATTATTTTATGATTTTTTAAAAGTATATATATATATATAATTTTCTTAATATCCTATCGCAATTAATTTTATGCGGATCTGCTTTCACTCCCTTGTATTTAGCGGGAACACATTACTAGTTGATGCACTCCCAACCTATGTCTACACTGCGAATAAAAGTAGGTTATGTTTTTGTTCATGTTATTAGTTTAATGATTTTTTAATATTTAAATTCCTCATATATAATTCTTTCCTTTCCTCTTGGTACATAGTATGACAAATTACAGATGAAAGTTGGTTGGCCCCCAAACATGTTTAAACCTGCAATCCTGGTTCCTAAGGCCAGGAGTTTGTCATTATACTACTGTGCCTTCTTCCTAATTATAGTTATCTTAAGTTTATAACTATCTGTTTATTTTTATATTTTCGTTTATATATTTGTGTTTATGTATATATATATATATATATATATATATATATTTATTTATTTATATATCGGATTTTTTATTTTGGATTATATATATATACATAAAAAAATAGCTCTATAAAATTTTTTGATTTAGTTTTCTTATGACCACCATATTGATTATTTTCCCCCCATACTACAGGTTAGGAAACGCGGCTCTAATACATATTAAATTTGATTTCTCGTAGTACTATTCTGTACTTTGTATAACCAAATATGTAAATATAATGTTTCGCAACTGCAAACGTCATAATAATAAATTAGTGCTTATCTTAAAAATAATATTCTCCCAAATTGTTGCGCTATTTTAGAAATGTGTGACAAACCTATACGGAACATTATCACTAACCTTCTGAGTCGTCTTTTTTAGGGAAATTTAATTCCCCTACCTATTTCCAATCAGCTCCAAAAAGAGGACAGGATTCCTTGTTATATATATGCAGTTTAGATAAAGTATTTAAGTCAAACGGAATAGTAAAGCAAAAAGCAGTAGGAGAGAGAGATTGAAGCAGGAAGATATGGTGAAGTTAGATTTCTAAGTGGATAAATCTCAGGAAGAGCTGAGCTGCAGTGTGGTAAATATTGATTTATATTTAAAGTCTCGTTAAAGTTTTACATTAAGAGTGAGATTAAAGTTAAATGTTCAATAGGAACATTATTGAATATAAATCTGGGAACTCTTATCGCGGTAATCTCTGCGTGATCGATATTCTAATTGTTAATTAATTGGATCATTAAATATTTAAGTTTATTTAAAGGAAAGTCCCTTTTAAACCTCATAAAACTATTTAGATATATTTGTTAATAAGTCTTTGATTCTATTTGGAAAAGATAACCAAATAAAGAAAGTTATTTATAAAAATGGCTACTGGCTCTTATCTGACTCCAAATTATTCTCGTTCTCAAAGTGAGATCCAAGGGGATCTTCACAAATGAAGTAACTGATTTCTCTGGAGGGGATGGGGAATGAGTGTTCATTAAAGTCGCACTGTAAAGAAGGACGAAGATTACTGGTGATGTACCTCGTAATTTTGAACACGGTTGACACCTAGCTGGATCCCCCCTAAACCCTAGATTTTGGGGGGTTTCAATGTTTATTCCTATTTCATCAAAGTTGAAATTTATACTCACGAAGAAGAAATCGTTGAAAGCTAACGCAAATTTAAATAAAATAAAAACAGAATAAATTAATATGACTAGATGATATATTAAAACACTTTTTTAAAAATGATATTTTTTATGCGAGTAAATTACATTACTAGAGAGCTTTCTTCCTTAAGCTTCGTAGTCAATCATTTACAAAAACTCCGTGAAAGACTAATTGTTACCAATAGTATGCTCTATTCCTTCGCTGAGTAGTTTGTATACAAACGTCTCACGGGGAAGAAAATACTTCGCAGCACTACATTTATTTTTTGTTCTTAAGGTCGCAATCTCTTTACTTAAATTCTTACCTTTTATTGTTTTTGAAATTTATTTTTAAATTCTAGTAATTACCCTCAAATCATGGCAAGCTCTATCAAAAAAGCTCAACAGTATCCTACAGATAGGAGATTAAGACCTCAACAGGATCATGTGCTCGGAGGATTATTCTACCGCACACATTCATCGCTGCTAATTACAAAAGGCTACAAAACTTCACCATACGTTTTTGTCTTGCTGTTAAGGACAGTTTTTTCCAACCATCGTATTTGAAATTAAATTTTTTTTATTTCAGATATCTCTTTTCCTTCTTTCACATAAAACGAATACTCATTTTGTTACTACAATTATATTACTGCTGGTTTACATAGTTTTATGGGGTGAGTGCATGAGTTTTAATGTACAAAAAGCATTTCCTTACGAAAATAACTAAAAACATTTGTAATAAATAAGAACAATTATAGGGACTGATGCTTGGTTTCGTAACATAATGAACATAAATGAATTGAGCCGGTTTTGGAATTTATTACATTCTGCAAAGATTTAACGGTGTCAAGAGTAAGAAATAATAATCTTTCAATTCTCTATTCTTGTATATTTTAGAAAATATGTTTAAACATGTATCATTAGTTAAAAATATATTTACATACAATAATGAACCTATCAAAAGATTTTCAAATTTAAAAAATCAATTTCAAAATTTTGTATCAATGGAAATCATTTCATTGGAATTAGTATCTTAGATTTCCAGAATTGGAGAGAGATGTGAACTTCTTGCGCTAACATTAGTACACCTTATTAATGTATGAAACCATGAAGTTAAAAAAGTTCATATCTATATTTGCACGAATTTCAAAGATAAAAAATATGATGGGAATGATGTGGGTCATGAGTTTACAACTTTAAAGTATAGGTGTGTAAACTGTTTATTCGAGAACGTTGCAGTATATGAACCAACTACACGTGATACTAGCAGGGCTTCGGAACATAATATTTTTCCTTTCGGTTCAACTAAATGTGTGCGTGTGTGTGTGTGTGTGTGTGTGTGTGCGTGTGTGTGTGTGTGTGTGTGCGTGCGTGTGTGTGTGTGTGTGTGTAAATATCGGTTCAGCTCCTAATGAATAATTTAATTCTTAAGCAACATATGTAATTATATCAAAATGTAGAAGATATTATTCTTTTTTAATTGTTCATAATGTGAGTTTTTACAACTAGCATGTACTATACTAGCGGTGAGCAGAGAGAACGATGAGCATTGGCAGTGTTATCCATGATCAAAATCGCATTTGACAACTAGGTTTATGATTCTGGTTTGTCTATCTAAACAGTCTATAGAAACATACGTGGATAATCGTATGCTGAGATGCGAAAAATAATACTTAGATCGATGTTTTTCTTTAAAAAATCATTGATATGTCTATTTTGTTCAATTGAATTAAAATCTCCTTCTAAAAGCAGTTTCATGCGAAACTGAAAAAGAAAAGTACTAGTAAAGATCAAAACAGGAATTCGAGGAGCAAGGAACAAGTAATGATGATAATTATACAATTGATGTCAAACTACAAAATATGGACGTATGAAGTGATTGCAGTAACAAAATGACCCAAGATATATCGAACCGAAATAAACCGATAATTATTCTCCGTTCAGTTCCGTTTTCCGTTCCGAACAAAACAACGGTTTTTCCGGATAAAAACCTGAATTCTACGGGAGATTCAACTACCATCACCATCTGCAAAACGAGGATTGTGTTCAAAAAACTAAGAAACAGAAGAGAATTTCTTAAAAGCGCGTTGAATTTTTATAAGTGAAAAAAATCAATCCTATTTAAAATTGTAAATAATCTTAAATATTCTAAATTTGTTATACATAGTTTATTCAAAATTCAAATAGCCTCTTCATTTCATATTAAGTTTCTTTTAATTAAAAACAATACATCGACAGGGACAATCTTGGTGTATCAGCCGTCCACGTGAAAAGACCTAATGTGCCGCCCCTCTAGAGAATTTTTCCTATTTTGAGTAATACTTCACGTTGATGTTATAAACTCATCAACCTCTATAAGAGTAAAAATTAACAAAAATGCAAACAGAAAAAAAAACTTCATTCAATTTTTTTTTTCTGAATTGTAAAAATTTTTATTAAATTGAAAATTTTAATATCCCTAAATGCATATTGAATTTAAACACTTTTATGTTTTGGGGTAATATTAACCATATCAGATATTTTCGAAATAAATTTCGATAAATCCTTTTTGTGATACCTCTGGTAAGCAAAATTGCACACGGTGCGCTGCCAGTATCTGTGATAAGCAAAATAAAAAAAATAAATAATAATAATAAAAATCATATCTTGCTTTAATACCGGCTCTGCCACGAATTTTGCAAACGCATGAAGGATGAGTAAAAAGAAAGTAGACATTTATTGACTAGCACTGTGCAATAACATTCTATTTTTCTTAAACTGTTACGTTATCGAGACTTATTTTCACTCCTTTATAGCTGTATGAAATGCAGCATATTTATTCAACTTATAACAAGTTTTGTTTTGAAAAGTTAAATAGTATTTTGTTTTGAGATTTAGTTTCGTATCTCAGTGACACTTATGTTCCTAATTTTGGACAATTGAAAAGTTATTTTTCAGTTTGGCGATTGCTTTTTTAATCATCCACGTTTTTCTGATATGGCTAAGAAAAAAAGTCATGCCAGCCAGTAACGCAAAGGACTTAATAATTCTCCCTCTCCGGAACAGACATCACACTTGGATGTGCCACTCATCGCACATATGGAAAGCCAATATCTCACATCTCTAAGACCTGTCTAGACTTCACACAAGGATGCCAATAACCTCCTGGAACTTTCACTGCCATTTTCAGCCAACAACTCCAGATCCAGAACGACTCTGGACTTTGCTTTTCCAATGACACATTTGCTTTTCCAATGACACAACGTTCCAAAGATTGTCAACTCCAGCATTTGACCACCCTAATCAAGACCCACACCAACGACGTAGAAAAATAGAAGATATTGACCAACGCATTAATCAACAAATGCTACTCTGAAGAAGATCCCTTCCTGATAGAAACATTTCAAAGATTGGAAAACAGCAGCATGAAACACCAACAAGCGGTAAGTGAGTTTTCCTCTCACCCTGCATGTAATACCCCAGGCTGCACTATACATATTACCCCTTCCCAGTTAATGAAAACCTACTTAAATTTCCTCCTCTCCCCAAATCAACATGAATTAAAAGAAAAGACAATGAAGATGGCTTTACTTCCCCCTTACTTAGAAAACTTTCCAGAAACTCTAGGTCAAACTCAAATCCGGAAATAAATTTTAAAGTTAAAACGAACAAATTCAATGCACTAGAAAATCAAATTCCCGAATTCCAAACAGTAGCAGGAACATCCTCAACCACACACACTGAAAATAACATGCCTTCTAAAAACACCAGTGATTCAAACACCACCACAAATAAACTGGCATCCCCAACCATGTTGAAAATAATAAATCAATTTAGAAAACATATGAAAACTCTAACTGATAAAATGCCCTCTATTCATAGTAAGAAGATTGATCAATACATAAAATTATACACGAACACGTTAGACCAATACCACACACTAAATAAATTACTAGAAGACTTACACTTTCCATTTTACACAATCACACCTAAAAACGAACGACCTATAAAAGTTGTCATCAAGGGACTCTAACGAGACACTAAAACAACGAACATTCACACCGACCTGATTGATCTGGGTTTCACCGTCAATCGAGTGACACAAATAATAGGAAATTTCTCTCTCTAAACAACTCCTTCCACTTTTCACAAAAACGTTATCCAGAAATTTTGAAAATGCCAAAGTTTTTCATCTTAAAACTTTAAGCTACCTTTCAATAACGGTCGAGGGCTTTGAAAGCAGAAGGCCTACCCAATACTTTCAACGCAACCAGTTTAATCACACGGCACAACACTGCCATCTAACACCCAGATGCCCGAAGTGCGGCAAGGAACACCAAACTATGCAATGCCTGATCAAGAGGGTCGATACACTCTTTTGTATTAACCGTAAACATTTGGACATATGACCAATTGCTCTAAATGCCCACTTTATCCCAAGCCCCACAAAGGCGCTACCATTAAAACTAACTACACAAGCATAGTTAACAGTGTAGTCAGGACAGAAACTACATTCGCACAGATAGCACAAGCAACTTTAAACTCAGATACCTCACAACAGATGACACCACATTCCGGACCAGTACCTGCTACTATTCAACCAACAACTCAGGCTAAAATAACCCCGTTTCCCACCCAACAAAAAGGTAGGTACGACAAATAAATGTCTTAATTTAATAACTCAAACGCTTCCGCAGACTATACAGGCCCTATCAGTATTAATCCAACAAATCAATATTATGAACTTCTCAGATACCTCACCACTACAGTGAAAAATAAAACCAACAAGAAGAAGGAACTGCCTTATAGCACTTCTAGAATCCTTACTAGATGAAGACGAATATTAAATTTTAATTGCCCATTCGTTCACCCTTCAATAAATTATTTTCTTTTTCGAAAATTTCCCCTCCGTAATTTCATTAAAACGGAAATTAGAATTTTCAGGTGCCAACGCCGAAGGCGTTTATACCTAGTATAAGAAGAAAAGGAAATCCATGATGAAAAAATAAAAATCAACAACCCCTCAAAAGAGGGGGGAATGAACGAGATGCCTACTACGCCAACCGAACGAGCTGAGTGAAACGACCCAGAAACAGGTTGGTGACGTAGTGGCTTCAATGAAGGGAAGAACCAGGAAGGAATCCATCGCCAAAAGATGTACATGGAGGGGGGGAGGTGACAGTCAGAACTGACCCTGTTTCGATTTGCAGTAGAGCGTTTGATGTTGTAGATGTTTGAAATTAATGTTTATTTGTTGAGTTACGGCGGTTTGAGCGGTAGCTGCCATTTTGCTGTGGCATAGGCGTATTTCAATTTAGGATGTGGATAAGTGAACATTGTTTGTGCTCGAATAATTGGATTGTCGTGATTTTCTATAGATCTGAAAACATTCCTAGCTAATTTAGTGATGTAACTAGAAATCGGCTCCATATGAAGGTCGTAGTGAATAACATCATTTCTAACGTACCAAGGTGCGTTAGTAATGAGTCGGATTTCTATAGATCTGAAAACATTCCTAGCTAATTTAGTGATGTAACTAGAAATCGGCTCCATATGAAGGTCGTAGTGAATAACATCATTTCTAACGTACCAAGGTGCGTTAGTAATGAGTCGGAGAATTTTGTTTTGGATAACTTGGATTTTTTTCATGTGGGTGGCAGCCGCTGCTCCCCAGACAGGAGAAGCGTATGTTATAATTGGACGCAGAACTTGCTTGTATAAAATGACTTTGTTTTCAAGGGAAAGTGGAGAATTCCTCCCAACGAGGGAGATAGCTAAATGAATTCTCCCCCAGAACTTTTCTGAGAGATAGTCGATATGCTTTTTGTATGTTAAGCGGCTATCCATGTGTAGACCCAAGTAACGAACTACCGAGACCCACTGTATGTTGTCTTCAAAAAGAGTGAGATGAAAAGGGGGGTCAATAACTCCCCATTTTCTGAATATAATTGCTTGAGATATTTGTCAACATTAATTGCAATTCTCCAATGTGTGAGCCAATCTTGTAACTTGTCAAGGAAGTTTTGCATGGTTTTAAATGTGTATTTGAGCTGGGTACCTTGCGTAAGCATGGCGGAATCATCCGCAAACAGGCAAGTACTGACGGTGGGGTGTTCTGGGAAGTCGTGTGTGTAAATGTTGTATAAACTGGGGGACAGGGAACTACCCTGGGGGGTTCCACTTTGAATAAGTCCATTAGTAGAAAATGTGTTATTTACACGGACCCTGAAGGTCCTGTTGTGTAAATAATTGTGAACAATTTTAATTAAATATCCAGGGAATATGAGTTTGATGAGTTTGTATGTGAGGCCATCATGCCACATCTTGTCGAATGCTCTCTTAACATCTAAGAAAACACCAACAGTGTAGAATTTGTTAGCGAATCCTTCATTTATAATATTAGTAACTCGTATAAGTTGGTGTAGCGTTGAATGGCCCTCCTGGAACCCGCATTGTTCCGGGGGAATGCAATCTATGGCTTTGCAGTGTGTTTGAATTCTTTTTAAGATTATTCTTTCAAAAACCTTAGCAGTGGTACTTAATAAGGAAATCGGCCTATAATTTTGACTAAATTTGTGGTCCTGATTTGGCTTTGGCAACATAACTACGTTTGCTTGCTTCCACTGTGTCGGAAAGTGATTTTTAATGAGGCATTGATTGTAGATTTTTGTTAAGTGTGTAATAGCATTTAAAGTTAAATATTTAAGTGCAATATTTGGGATATGGTCGGGACCCGCAGCTTTACGGTTCTGCAATCTTTTAATATTGCCTCGGACTTCGATAGGGGAAGTGAGTGGAGGTGTGAGTGTTGTGAAGTTGTCGAAGTAGTTACAAAATACATTTTCGACTTCTTCGATCTTGCCGTCACTGTAGGGTTCAACATTTTCCTGAAAAGTGACTTCAAGTGTGTCTTTAAAAGCCTCCGCTTTTTCGAAATCAGAATAAGCCATTCCTCCTGGACCATGGAGAGTGGGAATGACCGTAGCTCTTTTAGTGATTTTCCTATGTAAATTGTACAAGGAATTATATCCTGAGGGTTTAAAGTTAAAAGAAGATCTTTCCAGGTCCTGTTTTTATGTGCTTCGATTTCTTTCCGGATCTGTCTAATGAGAGCGTTAACTTCACGTTTGTATGGTTGATATCTGGTGTTGTTCCAGAGTTTCCTGAATCTATTTTTTGCTCTGATAAGCTCTCGTATGTTTTCAGGAAGGCGGAGGTGAGGTGTGTTGATTACTCTAGTGGACGTGGAAGCAGCGATCGCATTCGTAATTACGTCGGTGAAATTTTGAACGGCCGTGTCCAAATTTAACATTCAACTTTCTTCAAACTCCCAGCTCCTACTCTCCGTAACCCCAGTACAGCCAATCGAGAAGTTACACACTCATTGTTTCTACCAATGATATTGCTCACTCCAATCCATTCCAATTGCCTCTACGTCAACTGCAGTTTACTTCGTTTTCTTTCCTAACCACCATCTTAGCAGAGCCGAGAACCATCCATCACGTCGCTGACAGCTTCACCAACCAGGAACATTCCTTCCAGTCGTTAGAGACAGTCCTGTGGATCCCTCATCAATCATCAGTGACAGATCCATCCGCATGCTACTGCCATATCATACTTGCCCCTTTTTGAACTATTTTTAAATAACTTGTAATTTACCGACATCTACGTTAAGGACTCGAATACAATATCAGATGTGCGACGGAGGGTTTTTGATAAATCCAGTTTCCCAAAGACACCCAGCGTATATATGAAAGTGCTTCGTACACGAGTACTTTTTTGCGCATTTCCCTTCTAGTACTAGAATATATCTTCCCTCCAAGGACTAGAATATATAACCTATTTGGTAGATAAGCACGCGTGAACTTACATTACCTCGTATCGTACTTTAATTCCGCTAAAAATGTACAATTAATTTCAATTGGGACTATAGCCTTTATTGCTCCATTTTTCACGATTCTTGTTATTCTAAATGTACATTCTACTACCTTTTTTTGGAATGTTAATTTTTAGAATACCACTAATTTAATGATGAAACAAATGTATATATAAAAACTTTGATTTGGCACAAGCGTCAGACTAGCGTGAAGCGGAGAGTTACGGCTCGCCGTTTCCTCACCCTATCGTCCGGAATTCTCATCGCAAGCCGCTGACTAACGGACTTTGCTTGCGAAGACGGAGTCAGCAGGCACAGCACGCCCACAACACAAACAAAAGCTTCAAGCTTTTTTCTTATTCATTTTAATCACCACTGGCAACTTTTTTAAATCTTAAAATATTTTAATAAACAAAAAAGGGCAATTCACTGATTTGACTGTCAACCCCCCAAATTTTGACTGAACGGAGATTAAGACCTCTTCGGAGATCATGTGCTCCAATTTTAACCGTCAACACCAGCGACACTCAACCTGCTGACCATGGGGAATTTTCAAGTGGCCCGGTCGGAGCCCATTGCTTTAAATAATTCACTTATTTGAGAACAACATATTAAAAATTTGGTGTCAAGGAATCAATATCAATTCTGCTGTCGATGTCATAGGGGAGTGCGAATTGATATTATTTTTTACGGTTATATAGTAATAACAGACAACAGTAGAGTAGTGACAGTTTTGTGGTTAGACCTAATTTTGAAATAACTTTCATATCTTGCGAGTGAAAAATATTCCAAAAAAATATACCGTTTCAAGACTATTAGGAGGTTGACTATTTTGTGGTGAAAAATATACATGGATCTGTAATTGTTTGATTTCTCACGATAGTGCTGTATTTAAAAAATACCAGTAAACAGGAATCATTCAATAACACTTTTCCTCGAGGATCTGTTTCAAGAGGTAATAAATAGAGCTTCCTTGAATAATTTTTGCGAAAGCAAAAATTGTTTTGCCAGTGGTTATGTCACAGCGGTAACAAAGACATCTTATGAAGTTTGTTACATTATTGGTAATCATATGAAACCGTTTACTGATGCAGAAATTGTGAAGGAGTGTTTCCTAAAGACTTCTAATTTAGTGTTAGTCATGAAAATAAAAAAAATATAAAAAATAGTCATTAAAAAAATGCAAAACAGGAATTAAAATATTTTTATCAATTTTCCTCATTTACACCCCCTTCTTAATCCTCATGATGCGGCCCACGTTAAATAGCTGGCATATGTATGCCGCCCAATAGAAAAGAAGGATGTGAGTACCCCTGGTCCAGCCCCTCGAAAGCTAGTTTCCTCCGTGGTCCTCTGCGCATGTTTTCGCTCAAGTTTTTTTCCTAGGGCTGCGGTAGCCCAGTTGTCAAGGTATCGGATCATGGCAGGCGTGTTAGGAATTCGAGCCCAGTACCACTAAAGACCCACCGTGTAGGGCAGCGATGCATGCTAAATCTGTCGAAACGTCCTCCCCCGTAAGTGTAGTGTGGTAGTTAGTTGAGGGGTTGCCAGCTCAGTTGTCGTCCACGTCACTTGACCATGGTTCAAAATTACGTGGTCCGTCGGTGAAAGCCCTCCTGTAGCTGAACAGTGCGACGTTAATATTCACCCACTTAAAATCCTTCCTTGACCATCTGCGCACTTTCCTGAGCATGACGTCAGTTGCCTGGTGGGTAGATGCTATAACCAGTGCGTTCTGCAGTTAGCATAACTTTTGACTTACTAATCTAATAGCGTGAGATTATTGAAAGCTGCGATTTATATTTTGTCTTGGTTATTATGGATTCCATTCAAAAGAAGGAAAAATGGCCCTTTTCAGGGCCAAATACTTTCGTTTCCTCAGAAGGATTTTTTAATTTTAAAATAAATGAAAATGTGGAAGGAGAAATCGTGTATGGTGCTTATTGTGATTCTGTTATGAATGTTAATTAAATCTTTTTTGTGTTATAATGAGTCTGTTGTTTTCTCGGGTAATTCTGATTCTGTGTGAATGATACCGTTGACGGTGAAAATTATTACAGTTAAGCTGAGAGTGATGTTGTTTGCCCTAATTGCTTAAAAACTTTTACGAATAAGTATAACTTGAAATGCAATGCAAATTACACTCGAGACTCTTTAAAAGATAACTGTTTATTAAGCTTTAAGTGGGAATACTGTCATCTCAAATTTAGTAGCCAAAAAATCTTAAACATCGTCTGAATATAATTCATACTTCAACGATTAATCAAACGGGTGACTATATGTGTAATCTATGTTATGGTAAGTTTGAAAAGCGTGAAATAATATTTCATTTTAAAAAATGTTTATGATATTGATATGAATCATATTGCTCCAGAATTTAATACATTTAATGATTATTTGGCATGGAGGGGAGAAATTGAAAATCGTACAAAGTCAAAATTTGTTTCCTAATTGTAGCAAACATATTAACACACACGGTGGAAAATGCTATTATTTCAGATGTAACCATCCAGGAAATTTTGTTTCAGACAGTACAGGTTTGCGTCATTTAAAAATCCTTGGTGTCATTAAAATAAATGCATATTGCCCAAATGCATTAGAAGTAACACAGCATACAGATGGCAAATGTGTAGAATCATATCAAGAAATACATATTGGACACCAGAATTATGTATGTCATTTGTTTTTAACAGCATATGAAAGGAAAATTATTGCCTCAAAGATAGCTGCAAAAATTCGTTTAGTTAATATTTTAGATGAAATTAGAAATTCAATATTCAATGCTTGGCTTGAGAGGGTTCATTTACTTACAAAAGAAGATGTACATAATTTCGAAAAATCTTTCAATCGGTCTTCCAATTCTGTAAAACATGAAAACGATAGGGTAAGAGTAGATATGAGGGTGAAATGCAAAATTTAGAAAATTAGTGTATTTTGTATTATAAACCAAGGGATCATCCTGTATGCAACATGCATTTTTAATCTAATTACATGAAAACTTGCAAAATACATCCATCTGGGTTTATTGTTATAAACTTTATAGCAGTGTTTCTCAAACTTTCAATACTGGCGACCAAATTTTCAATCATAATTTTTGTCGCCCCCCCTGTACAACAATAATGTATTTACTGCAATAAAAATGCACTTTGACGCTAAAGTTACAATGCGATCTCAATTATAAACTGTATAAGTATTAAATTTTGTATATGTTACTTTTAAGTAATATATGTTTTAAGAAAATTACTTAAAATATATATTACTTACTAATTATTATGTTTTTTTTTTCCTTTCTCTAATTTTTAAATTGGAACAGATCGCAAAATGATATATTTAATTAAAGATTTATTTCCTTCAGCATCCGTTTCTCAAAGTACAAATATCATTAGAAAAATAGTCTAGTCTATGTTGCTCTCTATCATATCCATTACATCTGGCATTATCGGGTACTTTTGCGTGAGTCTGGGTAACCTATCGAACGTCTGCGCAAAACATGTAAAAATGCTTTTCCTCGTACAATTCCAGTCAGTTTTGGTCGATTCGATACCTATAGCTACCGAATCTAGCTTGAATGTACATTTTTTAATTTGCACAATAATTGTAATTAACGGTAATTAAGTATTTACGGCAGTAGATTAAAACAAAATCATACATACATTTTTAAGTCGTAAGGAAACATTCGACGATAATAAAGGATCAACAAGTACATATACGAGCATGGTTCCGAAAATTAAATCAAGGCAATACTCCCAAAAATACTTAAATTTTGGATTTACCACTACTGAAGTAAATGATGGGAGAAAATGCCCCAGCTCGTTATGTGTTAAAACTTACATATCCGAAGAACAACATGTGAAAGTTGTATTTAAAACCATGTAAAATCATTTAGCCATGTTGGCAAAGAATTTTAAAAAGTATTTTCTTGATGAGGACAACTTGGTAGCAAGTTACGAGTGGATTAGAGATCTATTTCAAGATACTCCAGAAGAGCTCTCAAATTCCGAAAAAGAAATCTTCATAGATTTCACATCCAGTGAAAACTTAAAAGGCAATTTTGTAATAAATCACTCTTTGAATTTTAGGTAGAGGTGGATGATGAATTTTCTGCACTGAAAACAAAAGCACTTCGTATACTATTACCATTTTCAACATCCTATCTTTGTTAAACCAGATTTTCTGCGGTGGCTGCTTTGAAGACAAAATATAGATCTCAGCTAAATATAGAAAAATAACTCAGAATGTCAATTTCTGATATTAAACCATCCTTTGAAAAACTTTGCTCTACAAGACAAGCCCATGGAATTCACTAATAATTATTAAACTTGTTCTTAATTTAGTATTAAGAAATTATTTGTAAAATAAATTCTTCAGTACTGATACATTAAACGTATACTGGCCGAAACACCGGCTCTTCGCACAAGTTCATTTTTTTAAAAAAATAAAACATTATTCTTGATATAATAGCTGAATTGTAAGGAGAGTAAAACTGCGTGTACGACATTGTATTCAATAAGTTAAAATGTTTTTTATAGATAAATGCTATAATTGAAAATAACTAATTAAAAGAACTGTAATTTTAAACCTCACAGAATTAGCATTTAAAATTAATGTTAAATAATGGAAAAGAATCAAAATTCCGATGAATAATAATTGTGTTATTTTTTAATATTTAAAGCAGAAGTACTTCAAAATGTTTTAACCCGGGAGCAAGCGCGCACTCGATGCTAACGCTAATGGTAGTGCGGGGGGACTCAGTCACACTAATCATTTGTTTTATAATTATTTTTACTGCACACGATACAAATCGGAAAAAAAAATTCCAGTGAATAATTTAATTAAGAGAAAGTATACTTACCGGCTTTCAAGGACTATTTAATTTTTCTTTGATGATTTGAGAAAAAATCCAATAAAACTGAACTAAAATGATTCAAAAGTGCAAGATCTTAGGACGCAAATCAGAGACACTTTTCACTAATATTACAGAAATGTTATTTGCTGGCAAAGCTATCATATTTTGTTCAAGGAACGGATCTAATGTTGAACTAACCGTACCAGTAAGTTTGAAGGTCAATCAAATGATCGGCAAATATATTATGCTGCCTGGCTTAAAAGGGAATCATGTCTTCATTTTCTTTCTACAACTAATGTACAGTATTTCAATAATAATTACAGTGATGAATTGTTTATCTTCTTAGAATTTTTCTCAGGGTCTGGATTTCGTTTTTTCTTTTAACAAGCAATATTTTATGTTAAAACGTAATAAAAAAATCTCTCATTGAGGAAATACGCCAAATTAAACAAATTTTTTTTTTCTTCTTTAATTTGGTTTTGGGATCAAAGATAGCTATTTGATGAAGGAAAAACGCCAGATGATAAACATAAATTATATCAGTGTTGTTGTGTATTTTTTTTATTATGGAAGAAAGTATTTTGCTTTACTTCTTTCCGGTTATTTTTTTTTAAATCTTTAAATTTTCGATATGCTCGCGCCCCCCTTGTAGCGTTATCGCACCCCCAAGGGGGCACGCCCCACACTTTGAGAAACACTGCTTTACAGTGGCATTAGTACAAACATGCACATAGAAAGAATGCCCCTCACACTAAAATATATTTATCTTTACGGGGAAAATGCTAAGAGATTAGACAATGCCATATATGACATTATGAGATTCGTAAGAGATAAAATGATTGATCGTTTAATTACAGTAAAAAAAGGAAAATGGTCAAGTAAGATATGAGATCTGAGGATCAGACACACAATGAGTAAAACACTATCTTTACAAGTGATATAAAATGAGGACGTGGTCTGTTTCATCAACACGTAATACAGAAATATACACAATACATAAAAATAACGAAACTTGTGCATGTCGAATACAATGTACCGAGTGTAACATATGATATTTCAAGATATGTATGCTGCAGCTATGTTGATTCGTCAATTAAGTGGAATATATGCAAAGATATGCATTATTTACATCAGCTTATTTGAAATACAACAACTACAATACATGGGGAATCTCGACTTATTATAGTTGAAGAAAATCAATATTGATCGAAGTCACTAAAAACATCACAAGCCCTCTCACTTGAACACAGAAAGGAAGAACTAAGACAACTGTTTAGCCTAATAAATTCATTAAAATCAGACAAACAATTCAACGGGATTCTAAAATCAGCACCATCGCAATTAGAAGCTGTTGATATGTTAAATGCACAAGAAATACAGTTTTTAACAGCCACTGACTCTCGGTGAACTTTTTTTTTTCTTGCTCTGGTCTTCCACTTGTCAGCGCCAAAATACATTATCAGATAGAGGATGGAGGATCTATTGCAGAAGAAACGTGTTTCTAACTGCCAATAAAGATAGTTCACCTTATAAAAATATAATACTTCAAGTATTCCCAATTGCAAAAAAGAAAAGGAAACTGACCAAAATTTCTACAATAACTTTATAGAAAGAAGATATTAATACAATTTTAGAAATTACATTGGATCCCAAAAATTTCACCTAGAGAGTTCCACTAAAGAATCCTAACTCACTCAATGAAAAATTTAAGTTTTAATAATAGTCTTTACACATGTAACGTGAAGTTTTTTGAGAAAAAAAGGACATTGTTTTTTAACTAAGTTTGTGCTGAGAGCCTTCCCTAACATCCAATCTAAAAAATCTTCCTTCCCTGCCTATAAGTGTTTGTATCTTGTACGTGTCAGATCTCATTGACATATAATACTCTCTCATTCATCAGAAATTCTCTTTAATTGAAAGTTAATTGCAACTCTCATCCTGAAAAGGATCAGGAACACTGCATGATGTCTGGGTCTTGAACCTGTATGTCTGATGTTCGTGATTAAGTACTGCGATTTTGAGCACTGCTTCTTTTGCCACAATGTCAAATATTGACCTTGCAATCAATCATTGATTTGGATAATGTTCTGTCAAAAGTTTTAACGTAGGAAACATTTTCGTGAAACTAAATTAATTCCATATTTGAGCGAGCAGTATTCTATACTTAATACTTGTCAAATTTTCTAATCATTCAACTCCATGTTACATTCACATGATGTACACTAGCTCTTTTATTATATGTGGAGTTGTATGAAACTAATTAAATACTGTATAACACAATCTTGGCACAATTTAAAAATCACATCACAGTTTTGTGAATTCCCGCATGCTTCTACATTTTTATTTTGTGGTTGTAATTATTAACACTAATAATAGAAATCTGAACTTTTTTTTAAGCTCTAGTTTATGATAAAAAATTTTAATAAAAAGGTTACCAGAAGGAAAAACATAAATCAAAATGATATATTATTTGACAGGAAATGAGAAATAATAAAAAAATCAATACCTAACATCATTCGGATGAAGGAGAAAGTTTTAACGATAGGAGAACGAATTCTCTATAAGAGATGCTGATTTTCCTCAAGTCAAGATTTTGTCAAAAGTAATAACTTGGCTTAAAAACTGGAGACTTTTAATTGCTTTTTCCCAGGCGTTGCCCTCACAATCCTTCCAAGCACTAATAAATACAATTGAAGCTCTTGTTCAAATAATTCCATACATGTTTGAAAAAAAACATAGATTATGTCCTCCCAGGAAACTTTAAAATGATGGAATTGTGAAGGAAGATTTTTTTCCAATAACTCAGTGGTCTTCAGACATTTTGACTCGCAGAACCCTTACAAGAAGGTATATTGGAGAGCCCAATTCTACACACACTCTTACAATATATCTGGAAATACTATTAAAAGTAGTTCAACATGTTAAAGATACTTTGTAGAAACAAAAATGCAGGAAATCATTGGATTTGTCGTAAACCTAAGGTTCCCAAACTTTTTGCCTCATAAACCCATTGCCATGTTTTTCTGTTTCGGTTAGACCCATGCATACCTAATACTGGACTTTTGCAAATTTATCAACTTAAATGTCATTTTGACAGTGGTACTACTACTTACTCCAAAAGAATTATTTTTTTAAATGTAGTGAAGTATATATATAGCGTTTGATACTTAAGAAGCGCATGTGCTAATGAATTAAATAAAAATAAAAATTATTTTATTTATTACATAAAACAACTGTTAAAAGAAATTACGGAACAGCAAACAAATATTTTTAATGAGAGAGATAAATCTAGTATTTCAATAAAATAATTTCAACAATTAGCATCAATCAAGTCAGGTTTAGCCTGAAATCTCCTTTGTCAGTAAGTGTCCAGTTCACACTCCTTTTTTGTTTTTGAGATTGGCAAATTCCCCTAAACTCCCTCTCACTAGGAAAAGCAATTAAAATATTTCTTATGATATTCCATAATTCGGGACGAATAACAGGTATGTCTTTTTAAAGCCAAAATTGCTGACATCCGTTTCTAAACTACTTTAAGAACGTAAAGGTCTATTCTAATCAGTTCCTACTGTAATATGAAACTTTTTTATTTCAGTGTGACTATATGAGCTCATTGTCTACACACACACACACACTGTGGTATTACTATACAACAACAATCTCAAACATAGTTTGAAAATCTAAGTAAAGGATATTTAAATGTTGAATGCAGATTAAAATATCCCGAAAGATTGTCTGTGACAAATGGAGAAAATTCGTCACATCCAATATTACATTTCTTTAATTTCATTCTGGAAAGAAATCTAAAATGGTCCCTGTCTTTCTAAAATAAAACTGTCACCTAGTAACCCCAAAATTTTTTTCAAAGATTAAAGTCACGATCTGGTTTAATGAGAACCACTCTCTTTTACAACTCCTGGACCCCCAAATTCTATTTTGGGTGACTTGGAGCCTTTGCAGATCATCATAGACCCCCTGGGGGTCTATATAGACGATTTTGGTAATCGCTGAAATAGATGGACAAGAAAAACTGGATACTTTTTAAGAGGAGATAAAATATGTGCAAGAATACAGCTTTCCAATAAATTGGGAAAGCGTTTTTTTTAAAAATAGATACCGATTCCGGAAGGAGTATGGAATTTCAAAAAGATCTTTGAGCACGCATATACGAGTAGTTATCGTGACAGTTACAAGCAACATTCGTCGCCTGAGTGAGTGAATATTAAAAGCGCACTGTTCAGCTACACGGAGACTTTTGGATTGAAAAGGCTTACGTAATAGGGAGGATTTCCTCCAAAGAGTGTTGTCTAAGGGCGATAACGCCTCAATGTGCTTTTGTTTCTGACCTTAGTTGCGAAAACGTATCTCTCTTTAAGGGGTGCCAAAAAATAAATCAATTTAAACTGCATCTTTGAGTGACGAAAGAGATTTTGAGCTAATTCATCATAAGAAGATGAGAGCCTTTGGAGGACATTAAAACTGAGGCGATACTTAATGAAATGTTTGAGAAAGTTCAGTTATTATTGGACTCTCCTACTGTATCATCGGAAAAGTGCGTTGCAGTAGATCGTGATAATGGGTGCAAAGCGGCAGTTATGGCAGACAAAAATATTTTCGCATTTGTTCAAAACGAAAATGAAATGAATAACGCATCTTTGGTTCCAACGTCATGCGAAATTATAAATATCGTGAAAAGTATGCGAAATTATTTAGACGCACAGTCCAATGGAGAAATAAATAACAAAACGAACGTCATGGAACCAATTGTTGTCAGTTTGATTCTCTAAAAAAAAACAATGCATAGAAACATTCCGAATTATTTACAAGGAACTCAATAAATGTTTTTCAGAAAATTTGAAAATGTTTTATTGAATTACATTAAGTTTTTGCGAATGTTTTTTTTTCGCATTTATTTTTATTAAATGCATGAATATATACCATATCTGTTTAAACAAAATATACTCTGACAAACTAAAATTTCATGAATTAATGGGGTCTTTTTTGCAATACTTTTTTCAATTCCTTTGCAATATCCTTCGCAATTTCTTTTAACATTAAAAAAAATTATACTCCACTTAGTTTTGTGTGTGAAAGGATTTTCTCTCTCTATAAATATTCAAATTGAATGTTAAAAAGTTTTCATTGCTATTGTATGGTCTTAAATGTATACCCTTTTTTTCAATTGTTTATTTTTCGATCTTCAGCTGATTATAATTTACATTCTAAGAGCCTTTTAAAGAAAAACTGGACAAAATGTTCTGAAGTTTTATCTGAAAAAAATGCGAAGGACGATGACATTTTCTTCATATTTGGAAACATGGAACAAAAAACTGCCTTCGAAATACTAAATTAAATTTAATTACAAGAAAGTAATGAAAGGCTTGTGTGCCCATACACAAGTAGTGGAGTGGCAGAATTTGAGATTTGAAACACTCTCAAGCACAAAGGAATTTTTTAATTTTTAGGAGAAAGATGATATCTGGTGCTTTTTTTCTCTCTCTCTCTATTCTAATAGTTTTTCTTTAATGTAAGTGCCTCTTAAAAAGTATTTGTAAGCTATTCTTTAAAACGTTGAAACATGTAGAGCCATTAATATTTCTAATATCAGAAAATTCAATCAAAATATTTCCATTAAATTTTTCTGTAACCTTCAAAATGAATCTGCTGATCGCAATAATTGTACAATCAGTCACAAAACTAAGAAACGGCATCAGTCATTCTACACACTTATGAACTGTGGTTCATGAGCTGGGGCGTATTAAGGCGTGGGTCAACTAGGCCCGATCCCAAGGCCTCGGTATCACAATGAGGCCTCGTCTCATTCTTGACTCAACTTTAATAAGATCAAATTTCAAATACTTTCAACGATCAAATATTATTTCTTGTTGTATTCTACGAAAAACTGGGAATTTTGGACGATATATCAATTGGATACATTCGATGATCGTCATCCATGTATAGGCCTAAGCCTTCCACCATACACCATCATTACTCATTCAGTGAAAAGGTGTGGCAGTAGGTTGTGCCGGTTTCTGTGATTATAAGTCATACACGTTTATTTGTTTCGGGTACTTGTTTGTATGAGTATTTGACGATGTATGCTACGTACTGTCTAAGTTTGAGAATTATAGGTGTGAACTATATTTGCGTAGAAGCGCAGGGCCTACTTTTGTGCCATGGGCCTCACGATGACATCCATGTTCATATATGCTTGGGGTTTTTTTGTGAAGAATTTTCATTTATACCCAAGACTTATTCAAAAAATCTCGATCCGATCTGTTTATACGCTACCATTATCTTTTGCTTCTTTACATTATCTTGTCCAATCGAAAACAGACTCAAGCTATTTACTGCATCCTCAACATGCCTCTTCCCAAATTATCATATTAAATTGTCCGTTGACACAACGCAGAAACCAAATTAGCATCCTTCAGAATATGCGACTTCAGTTAAAAAACAAATTTCAAAATTTTCTGTTTTGTTTAACACTAACCTGAAATTGCGAAAGATACTGTCGTTAATACTCTTCTTTGGCCATGTAATTTGTAACAATGATCCACGCTTTATGCCAGAGGACGACAAAGCTTGCATTTTTTTGGAAGTCTGCTCTTGAATCAACAAGGCCCTGCTTATCGGCCACGTACATTGCTTAAATTTGGTAAATGCATGCAATAGCTTTGCATTGTTTTCTGGATTAATAATTGATTAAATAGCAATTCATCTATAGTAAAATAATTAGATACATATTAATGTTCATTTTTAGAAGATACTGTTTATGGATCTAACACTTATAGCTTTGAAAGGGGGGATGGAGGATCTATTACAGATCCATATCCCTGTGACGTGAAGAAACGTGGGTGAACTTCAAACAAGGCGAGACTCTTGACGGTGCGGGTTCTCCACACGCCGTTCGTTATTCTTCGCTCACAATTAAGTGAAGTCCGCTTCACGGCAGACAAGCTACCTATTTTATATTATTACACAAACAGGCCACACCAACATAACTCTTATCAACACACACTCACACTTAAATTTTTATTTACCTACACATAATGTAACTTTTTATTTTCTTAATGATTTTTTCACTTAAT
This sequence comes from Trichonephila clavipes, assembly GCA_019973935.1. Lineage (NCBI taxonomy): Eukaryota > Metazoa > Arthropoda > Arachnida > Araneae > Nephilidae > Trichonephila > Trichonephila clavipes. The sequence goes on from BMAU01002454.1 coordinate 44,670, forward strand.
TTAATGCTCTCACTTAATTCTCATACAATTTATGCAGCAAAGGGCTAAGAGAAAAGATGAACCCATGTATCCACCCAGTTATTTCACGAAAGGAGATTGAGCTTCCCTGCGGGAAGCGGGTTCTCCAATAATCCTTCAACTTATTTTTACTTTTTAGAAAATGATTTTGAAAACGACTCAGACTGAGGAGTTGTGAATTTTTAGTAAGGAGTTTGAAGACGCGTTTAAGTGGGGCCTGTGGCGTAATGAGGTAGAACACGAGTATTAAACTCGCGTGCGGCCGTCAACAAATGTTTCAGCGTCCTGGGTAGCTTATTGACACACGCACCATATGTACAAGATTATACACTGCTGGACAATTGCTAAGGATGGATAACACTATCATCCATAGCAACAACAAAATGAAAGGAAGCAAAATGTGGAAAATTAGAATAAGTGCGGGATATTAGTAAGAAGAAGAGTATGAGTATGCAAATTTTTTTCCACGTCTGTTCATCACGTGATAGCGTTCATAAGAGCTTTAAAGGTTTTGACGCGAGTGGACAGTTGTTGTTTCAAGTCAAAGTTTTACAGGAAAGATTTTATAGACGAACTTAAAATTTTTGGCATGTTTTCCCGACATCACATAGATGATTTTATGCGTGGCCGAATTATTGGAAAGATCGAAGAAGGGCGAAAAATAACAGATGTTGCCAGGGAGTTCGACATCGCCCACAGCGTTGTTTCACGGCTGTGGAAGTCATTTAAAACTACTGGAATGTGTGTAGTAGACGGCACGGGGGAGGTCGTGTTAGAAGTACGACGCCTGCAGAAGACAGATATATCGTCCTATCATCAAAAAGGAACAGGCGCACCACAGCTCAGCAGGTGGCAAATCAGTTTCTTGCTGCCTCAGGGAAGCAGGTCTCCCGAAAAACTTTTGCCAGACGTTTGAGGGGAGGAGGACTATACGCACGCAGACCTGTTGTGTGTGTCCCATTGACCAGACAGCACCGTACTGCTCGTTTGCAATGGTTTCGTGAGCATCACAATTGGACTGAACAGGATTGGGCATGCGTACTATTCTCAGATGAGAGTAGGTTCAGTCTGTCATCGGATTGTAGACGCCAACTGATCTGGCGCGAGAGTGGTACTGCTTATCGTCCAGAAAATATCCAGGAAAAGAACCGATATCCGACATGTAGTATCATGGTGTGGGCCGGCCTCATGATCAATGGCCTCACGCGCCTACATGTGGTTGCGAATGGGACTATGACGAGCCAACGATACATTGATGAAGTTCTACTTCCTCATGTTCGTCTTTTCCGTGGGGCTGTCGGTGATAAATTTGTTTTTATGGAAGACAACGCAACATGTCATCGAACACTCGCTGTTCAGGATTGTCTAGACAGCGAGGGTATTCAACGTCTCGTATGGCCAGCGCGTTCTCCAGATCTAAACCCCATTGAAAATGTGTGGGATGCTTTGGGAAAGCAAGTTGCTGGTCGAAACTATCCTCCGACAAACAAGAACACCCTCATCCGGGCACTCACAGAGGAATGGGATAAATTGCCTCAACAGCTGCTGGATAATGTTGTGCAAAGTATGGTACGACGTGTGAAATGTTGCATCACACTCCACGGTGGACATATCCCGTACTGATACCTTTCTTTAAGGTGCCTGCTGACTTTTAGATGCATTGCTCCATTTCTCCGTACGCAGATCAAATGAACATTTTTTTTTCTTTCAGAATTTTCACAGCTTTTGTACTTTCCAGAACAATAAATAATCTTTATTCTAATGTCTGAACAGTGTGGCAACTATATTTTATCCTACTAGGCCTCATGTCTCGCTTAATGTTATGCTACATAGCAATTTGTGATCCGTCCTTAGCAATTGTCCAGCAGTGTATATCCTGATGTAGGGAAGATAGTAGCAGAGAGAGAGTTATCCGTATGTGTAAACAATACATTAGTCTTCTTCCTTTATTTATGTTTATTTTATGTATTATGCGAAATAAATGAAAATATTTATGAACATTGGTCTCTTTTTGTTGCTACCCACCTAAACTGAAACATTGTTTGTTTGGCTCAATTTAGCCTTTGAGTTTGATATTCTTTGGATAGAATAATTTGATATGAAAAAAAGTGCTTATACCTTTTGCAAATAAAAAATGAAGTTTTGTGCAGGTAATATACTATTAAAATTTCATTCTTATATCTTAAGAATTATACATATGAACGAAGTTTTTAACATTACGGCTGGATCCGTCTGAGAGACGGATGCTCCAGTCAGAGGATTGAAGCTAATATTTTGGCTGATTTTTTGCTTCAATAAAAAACGTATTTTGAAATTATTTTACTTTTCCTACAAAGTTCCTAATGACATTCATGCCAAAAATAATTTGTAGGAGAAAGTACTCAATGTTATCCGCCAGATGTCGCTAGTGAATGACATGTTTCATTCTTGTGAACCTGTTTTGTAATAAAGCATGTCAAGTTTTACATGACTTAAAAAATAATCATCCGTTCCATTATTCCGTTATTATTCGTTTGAGAATGCATATCCAGAGGCATCAGTGCTTATTTGTATATATTGAAATATCTGAAGGATGGTGTGTATTGAACCTAAAAAAAAAGAAGTAAATAGAAACTAATTTGAATAATTTTTTCAAAAATTTTTGGAGTGAGCTAATGGTGTGGTTGAGCTTATAATTGTCGATGAATTTTGGATAGTAACCTCTCTGGTTTGGGAAAACTATGACCAAGACAATTTTCAAAGCGTCAGGGATGTAGTTGTAGAGTAAAGAGTTGGAAAATTTTTGTTATGTTGGTTAGAGAAAATTGTTTGCAATTTTTGAAAAAAGAGTTTTCTTTCTAGCATACTTATATTGTTGATTATAGTTAAACTTACAAAAGCTCTAAAATGAAATATTTGTTAGAATGTTCTAAAAATTGATATGAGACATAGGCGAAGAGAAGGGGAAAAAATTATGTTTCCTTAATATTTAAGATACGTAGTCTCTAAAATTCTTACGATGTTTAACTATTAGAATGTAAAAAAAGGCAGTACACCAGCCATTGGCGTACAAGATGAGGTTTGGGAGTTGAAACCCCTCTCATACACAGGGCCGGCCATTCGGGGAGAGGGTGTGTGGTGGATGCTATGCAATGGGTGCCGTGATACAAGGGTTCCCCAGCATGATCAAGAATATAAATAATATACTCTTGTAAATAAAATTTTAACAATATTCCTATCGAACAGAAGCACAATTTATCGTATGCATTATTATTATGGATCTCTGAATGACTTAATTTTACTTTTCCCACAAAGTTCCTAATGACATTCGTGTCAAAACTATTTTATAGGGGAAAAGAACTTGATGTTATCCGAAAGATGTCGCTAGTGAACGCTCATACTTATGAACTTGTTTTGGTAATTAAACACGAGTGTACTTACAGCGTCTCTAATCGCCCTTCAATTCCGGTAAAAACTTGAAATTGCTTTCTAATGACGCTGGATGTCACTGGGAGATGGAACGCGAAGCGTTCCTCCACCCCATATCGAGATTGTTGCTGAGTCGGAAACTTAAATGGCTAATTTTTAAAATTTATAAAGTGGATGACTACATGTCCAAATTAATTATGATCTAAACGTGAATAAGTTGGTTATAGTAAATGATGTTTTTATAACCATGAATTAAATACTTACTAATACAATTGATAGAAAGTAGTGCTAATTGTAATCCTTAATATGTGTTGAATTTGGATTTCTCATTGCGCAATCCTCCACTGAGGATTAAGAACATTATAAACATAATGCTTCTGAATAGCCACTTGAGAAACAAGTATGCATGTCTTAAAAATCAATCATAAATTCTGTTCTAGCGTTATTTTTCGTTTGAGAGAGCACTTCCAGAGGCATCACTGCTTATTTGTAATTCATATATAAAAATCTGAAATCTCTGAATGAGCAAAGAAACTTGTGTAGGGAACCTAATGCATACAAGAATTAAATACAAACTAGTTTCAAGAAATTTTCAAATAATTTCTAGAATTAGCTGGTGGTGTGGTTGGGATTGTAACTGTTGAGGAATTTTAGATGGTTACCTGGTTTGTGAAAACTATGACCAAGGCAATTTTCTAAATGTCAGAGAACTAGTTGTAAGTAGGCATTAGTAGGAAATCATTTCTGACGTTCGTTACAGAAAGTTTTGCAGTTTTTCAAAAAGGAGTTTCCCTTCAATCTTGGATGTACTGCTAATTTTATAATTATACTTTCAAAACCTCAATAAATACTTGTTGGAATGACCTGAAATTCGATCAGAGATATAGCTGAAGGAAAGGAAAATTACGTTTTCATAATATTTGAAGTACACAACAGAATTCGCCATCCAAATACTAAAAATCTCTCATGGTTTAATGGAAATGTTAAATGCGTATTAGAATGTAAATAAAGACAATACACTAACCAGTGGTGTACAAGATGAGGTTTGGGAGTTGAAACCCCTCTCATACACAGGGCCGGCCATCTCGGGGAGAGGGTGTATAGTGGATGCTATGCAATTGGCCCGGCGATTGAGGGAGTCCCCAGCATAATCTAGAATTAAAATCATATGCTCTTGTAAATAAAATTTTAGCAATATTCCCAACGAAACAAATTACAGTTTATAGTAAAAATTGTTTTTATACATTTCCTCAGCCTTAAAAGCTATTTCTGGATGATGCAAATGTTGAGTTTTTGTTATTTGTTTCGGGGAAATATCTCCTCTAGAATTCCCATCTCTAAACTGGACATTTTAGAATATATATTTCAGAAGTGGACTTATTCACATATTTTAAGGCATCAAAGTAGAGAAATTTTTATAAAAAAATACACCATTTATTATTTCAATTAATAGTAACTCTGAAAATAATACGAATGTTTCAAAAATCCTAGTTCCGGCACTTTTGAGAAGTCCTAACTATATATATGGTAAAATATTACGTAGAAGCATTTTCCACTAAAATAAAAAGGTTTTGAATTTATTTTTCCCAAACATTTTTTTAAATACTTTTTTATTGTAATAATAATATTACTACAATTTATTTTATATATATATTCTAATTCAAATGAAACTTAATAAAAAAATAAGCATTATTTTTTATATACAGTTGAAAAATGTTTGTTCCACATGAGGACAGTAACCAAAAATTACTATTTCAAGGAATTGCTGATGTGATTCTATTTTTAGCATGTAATAATTTTCCAATTCATCAAACCCACAAAATAATAGAAACACTAGTAATACTGGAAATTCTTTTAAGTTTATTAGAATTTTTAAGTATATACGACTTTTCTAATGGATAATATAAACGGAATAAAAAAATCATGAAATAGAATTGTACATCATTGAGCTTATTGATCACAAGAAAAAATTTTTCCTGCGTTAGGTAATGAAGTCCTTACCGAAATTTAAGTCTATATAAAAGCATCCACGTACTATAATATCCAGATGGCATGATCGAAAGGATTCGATTAAGAGATACCATTGAGTACGGTCGCGTCCTCTCTACGCTCCGTACTTTTCCTCGATCAACGTCTATACGGCCAACGATCTAGTCCTTTGGAGGCAATTAAGCCAGTCGCCCTATAGCTCTTTTCAGAGCTAAAAGGATAGGGCGACATCCTTTGGATTTAACGCCGACTATTACAAGATTTAACAATTTTACGACTACGGACATGGCTACGGAAATGGAATGTCAAAATATCCCTCTCCCGACTTCAAGGCCCGGCACACCAGAACTTCTCTCTCCTTGCGAAAAATTGAAATTAATTGGCAAAAACCTCAAGAAATACCTCCTTCTCGCTCAAGGCACCGAACAATCCCTCAAACTGCTTGCTCCTCATATGAAGGCTGATGAAACAGAAGTGATCGACCTTTTCGCCAGATTGCACTTCTACCAGGAGCAGCACCAAAATGCGGAATGTGAGTATGGCACTCTCTCTTGTAACACCCCAGGTTGCACTGTGCACGGAACTCCCCCTCCCACACCCACGGCTTCGCATCAAGATTTTCCGGCTCTTCCAGCCACTAACCCCAACAAACGAAAAGAAAATGATGATGATGGATTTGTCTCGCCTTCAAGGAGGCAAACAATTAAAAAACCCAACTTAATTTTAAGTCCTAACTTTAATATTGAAACAGGAAATAAATTTAATAATCTAAAAGAACAGGAAATAGCAGCAGCTTCAAACGAAAATAACGCTAACGACGATTCTCCCCCCGACACTACCGCAAACAAAAACTACCTACCCCCTCCCATTATGCTTAAAACCTCTCAGGAAATTCGCGAGCACATGAGAGTAATCACAAAAGCTTTCCCCAAAATCCGCAGTAAACTATCAGGCGAACTTATTAAACTCTACACGGATAACTCAATAGACTATTATAAACTTTTAAAACTCCTAGACCAAGAAAAATACCAATATCATGTAATTACACCCAAAGCTGAAAGACCTATCAAGGTCGTTGTGAAAGGACTCCCAAAAGAAACAGCAATAATTGATATCAAATCCGATTTAATAGAACAAGGATTCCCCGAAGCAAAAGTAGCTCAATTAACAGGAAGAATTACAAAACAACCATTACCCGTCTTTATGATAACATTACCCCGTAACATTAATAATGCCAAAATTTTTCAACTCAAAACATTAAGCTACCTCTCCATTAGAATAGAAGGCTACGAGGGAACAGGTGTGACACAATGTTACACCTGCAATCGTTTCAACCATACTTCCGAGAATTGCCATATGACCCCGCGCTGCTTAAAATGCGGTGAAGCGCACCAAACCAAGGACTGTCCCATTGATCGTGTTGAAACCGCTTACTGCATTAACTGCCAGACTTACGGCCATATGGCCAATTACTCCAAATGTCCCCTATTTCCCAAGCCTCGCAAAGGCAAACAAATTAAAAATAACTACACAACAGTTGTTGACAGCATCGTAAGACCCAACACCTCTTACGCGCAAGTAACTAACCCATTAAAACCTAATCAACCAAAAATCTCCCAACAGATGGCACCACGAGTAAATGAAGCTCCTGCTATTTCCCGGCAAATTCAATCCAATCGAAATTTTAATAACCACCCTAACTCCTCAAATATTAACATAGCTGAAAATACCCCCAGTTTGCCATCGTGCAAACCCTACAACAAACTATGAACACCCTAGCTATACTCACCCAGCAAATTGCTTCTTTAAATTTTAACGCTATCTCCCCCCACCCAAAAAAGTTAACAAAGAAATAAGAAAAAAAGAATTAAGCGCCCTAATAGAGGCTATCCTCGACAGAGATGACGATGATTAGTCGCAAATCGATTGGATTGAAACTTTGCTCATGGAACGCGAACGGCATTCTTAATAAAATTTCTGAGTTCAAAATTTTCGTAGAGAAGCACTCTCCCGATCTTGCTCTAATTCAAGAAACACATCTGAGACCTCATCACAACATCAATATTCCAAATTATAACTGTTATCGCAACGATCGAATTGGTGATGGAATTGCACGCGGCGGTACTTTGATTTTAGTTAAGAAAAATATTTCGCATCACAACATCCCCACCCCCACCCTTAATCACATTGAAGCCACAGTGGTAGTTTTCACCCCGCAAAATTTAAATCCAGTTTCTATCATTTCTATTTATGTACCCCCATCCTCTGACGCTAGACTATTTACTCTGGATCTCGAAAATCTCCTTCAGACCAACAGTAATTGTGTGATTTTTGGCGACTTTAACGCCACACACAATATGTGGAACTGCCCCAATAATTCCATTCGTGGTTGTCAACTTAAGACGTTTGCAGAAATTCTCGATCTCACCATAGCTTTTCCTGACTCCCCACTAGGTTTGGTTATAATTCTGCAAATATTATTGATTTCGCGTTAATCAACAATTTTAACTTCCCATTCAACATTAATTCAATAGCCGAACTTTCCTCCGATCATAACCCTGTTATTCTAAATTTCTCTCTTCTCCCCCAATCCATCATGACAACTCTAGAGCAGTTACCACCTGTTGGTCCACCTTCAAAAATAACTTAAAAAACAACGTTAAAATTCTTGACTATCAAGGCATTAAGAATCCCACTGTGCTCGAAGATAAAATTGAATTTTCACCGCCGCAGTTCGCTCCGCCCACCAATTTGCCTCTAAACCAATCGCAAACAAGAAACACGCCTACACTCCAAACTACATTCATAATCTCATTCGAGACAAAAACAGAGCCAAAAAGAAATACAATAATACACTAAATCCGATAGACAAACAAAATTACTATAGATTACAAGAGAAACTTAAAAAAGAACTTAAAAAGATTTCACAAGAAAACTGGAACAATAAACTAGAATCACTCAATACACGCGACAATAGCCTGTGGCAGTGTCAAAGGTTCTTCCGTAAAAAACGATCTAATATTCCTTCCCTTACTAGTTCTTCCGGCGTTGCTAACAGCGATGAACAGAAAGCTAATATTCTCGCTTCTACTCTCCAAAATAACTTCTCGGAAAATAAGAGACCTGGTGATGGCCGTCATCCTATTGATCAGGAAATTACTAACACCCTAAATAACTTCTTTGATAATCATCCTTTAATTCCTATCTCGCCTACTGAACCTGATGAAATACTAAATTACATTAAATCTCTTAAAAATAACAAAGCCCCAGGTTCTGATCTTATTACTAATAAAATGGTCAAAAACTTTCCAATTAAAATTATTATGATTCTTACCTATCTAATTAACAAAATTCTATTCCTTAGGCATTTTCCAAACAACTGGAAAAATGCAACTGTTTTTCCCATCAAAAACCTAACAAAAATGCACATTTTCCAGACAGCTATCGCCCAATTTCCCTTCTAAGTATTTTAAGCAAAATTACGGAATATGTTATTTTAAATAGACTCAAATCCTTTACTAATGATAATAACTTTATTAATCCCAATCAATACGGCTTCACCAGGAACCTTTCCACTTATCATCCACTGCTCGGACTTACTGAAAAAATCACTGCTGGATTTCAGAGAGGCAGATCCACTGGAGCTGTCTTTCTCGACATCCAAAAGGCTTTTGACAGGGTCTGGGTAAGTGGACTCATTTATAAATTAATTACTAATAATTTCCCTCCTGCTCTAATTCATCTGATAAATTCCTATCTCGTTAACAGGACCTTCCAAGTCCGCGTTAATGACACCCTTTCTAGTTCTCTTAGTATTAATTATGGAGTCCCTCAAGGGAGCTTACTTGGGCCCTTACTATTCAATATTTATATTAATGACATTCCTACTCACCCTCAAACCTCCACTAACATCTATGCTGATGACACTGTCACCCTTGCAACTTATAAAAATCATAACACAATCACAATTGCACTCAATAACCACCTTAAACTTCTAGAAACCTTTTTCGACACCTGGAAAATCAAAATTAATATTGACAAAACAATAGCGGTTCTCTTTACAAACAGGAAAACACAACCAACACCTCCTACCCTATACTCCACACAACTTCAATGGTCTCAGAGCACAAAATACTTAGGATTGACTCTAGATAAAAAACTCACTTGGAAACAACATATAATACAAACGCGAGATAAATTCCGGAGAGCTCAAAGAGCTATCTTCCCTTAATTGGCCGGAATTCTGAATTAAATCTATACAATAAGTTGCTTCTCTACACTGCCGTTCTACGTCCAATTTTGACTTATGGATCACCTGTGTGGGGCTATGCCGCTAATTCTAATATTAAAATACTCGAAGTTGCTCAGAACTCATTAATAAGAAATATAGTTAAAGCTAATAGATATGCCAGAAATAGTAAAATTTACGAAGATATTAAAATAAGTCCTTTCAAAGCCTACATTCAAAAATTGGCAATCTCTTTTTTTTAATAGTTTACCTAATTCCAATAATGCAAATGTTAAAATGCTTAATAATTACATCCCAATGCCTGATCTTAAAAGACCTAGGAGAATACTCCTAGATTCGTATAATCCCCCCTAACAATTATTTTAGTCACTCACCGGGTGGAGAGTGACGACTTTCATTGCTAAATTTTCTCTTTATTTTATTTTCCAAATGCATTTTTATTTATTTTAATTTCTTTTAACTTCTTAATTTTTTAACTTAATTGCAATCCCCACACAGGGCAGATTTCTAGACCTCCCCTTTGATTTGTACCAACGCATCAGTGCAACCAATAGAGAGCCTACTTTCACAGTGCCACCGACCAATCACAACAGTGCCATTCAGACTCTTCAGGACTTTACCGCCGAAACCGTATGCAAGAAAATCTCAGATTCTGTAGCCACGCCTCCTTGCCACGTTCGACCAACCAATCAGGACACTCACTCCCAGGCAGGCCCACCCACATAAGGCCACATACACTATCTAGATATGGGATGGAGGAACGCTTCGCGTTCCGTTTCCCAGTGACGCCCAGCATCATTCAATATCCAGATTGGACTGTATTGTTGATATTTCACACAAGGAACAAACTTCAATCACTAAATACTTAAATTTTGAAGAGGAAAGATCCAGAATTTTAAGTTAATCATTATAGAGTGTTTATTGAAATAATTTTTGTGATTTGAGCAGCACTAGCAAAAGAGAGACTTATTTAAATGTTGCAATATAATGCATCCTGAGGGCTAATGCAAAGGACCTCATAATTTTGAACCTCGTTGAGAGACAAGGACGACACCTGAGCTGGCATCAATGGGAAATCATTGACTCTCGACAGATTTTCCATGCATCCTCCCCATCGCCACTCTGGCCACGAGTTCATGACCGTTGCCACTAGGACCAGCAAACATTTTATTGAAAAGATCAAGTGAACTTTAGTTAGATATAAGGAATAGTGTATGGCAGGTACGTAACCAAATACAGCAACATGAAAGGGAAATATGAAGGTGTAAAACCTTTAATAATAACTCTAAATCTCATGCAATTTCTGTGTCTCACCTAATACACTTTTTTAACTTTTTCGTTTTTGATGCCGCTTCCAGTATTTATAAACATTTTGGGAAGATATTCCAATGTTTATATTGCTTATTTTCCTTTTTAAATAACATTGGAAGCTGGACAAAATCGCATTATTCTTAAAGAATTATTCATTACTCGTTATAAAGTTAAAATAGATTCAGATGAAGCAATTTGTACACACACTGTTTGAACAAACTTGTAATATCTTAGAAGAATTTATTGATGTAAATATTACTGAGGTATTCAAGACTAAAAGTCTATCGGATTCAATACAGAAATGCCACACATTCTGTTCAATAGTATGGTTTGCAATATTTACCAAAATCCAAACTATTTTAAAATATATTTTAAGCAGAACCAATTGTCCTTGACTCGGCTTTTAATTTACTCAACAAAACATACTCAAGTTAAAAAATGTAAGAACATCCAAATGTTTGAATGAACAACGTTTTCTTTCACGACATTTTCGCATGCGAGCCAATGACAGTTTAAGCTTATTTCGGGACTTTGGTGCAGCAGATAGACAGGTCCCCTGGAAGGAATCTGTCGATCCAAGGTAATCTGGTTACAGGCCAAGGAAAATCTGGTTGGGTCTCTCTTATCAAGACTCTGCCGTGCCTGAGACCCTGGGTACCCACTTTAAACCCCCAAGGGATAAACCTGCACGCATCCGTATGTCTGACAGTTCTCTTTTCGATGCCCATTCTTTGGAGTTTTTGTTTATTACATCCATTTTCTTTAAAGGGCAGTTTTTAAATAATTCTCCATAAGAAAAAGGATTTAAATGTTAATTAGCCTAAATATTTCAAAATATTAATTAGCAAATAATTATATAGATTTTATATATATATATATATATATATATATATATATATATATGTTTATACGGTACTTATACGTACTATGGAACACTACCAGCGTTCAAGATAACTGGCCAAATTGGCAGCCCTTATTTAACATGTACAGCACGTGCTGAATTGGCAACCATGTAGTTCATATCATATAATGTTGCCAATATGATGCGATAATTAGCAATTACAAATTATAAAATGTATATAATGTCCTTACTATGTAAGACTAGGAAAACTTATGACGAGACAGTCGTTTCTTTTCATAAAGTTTTTCAATCGAACAAAGGGAAAGGATTAGTATTTTTTCATAATTAATGCTTTTATTCTCTCGTAATCTCTTAGTTGTCATCAATAATATGAACCAAATTAACGAAAACTTTCTCGCCAACTAAATTTATCAAAATTTTGGATTTTAATTCTCTTGGCACATTTCTGTGCTTAAATGCTGTTTCTACTGAATCAAAAAATACATCCCTTACTTCCTATTTTCGTATCAGCGATCTCCTACATAATATATATTAATATATATATATATATATATATATATATATATATATATATATATATATATTTCATTTTTCGATCTCCAACATAATATATATATATATATATATATATATATATATTATTTATGTTCACTTGCGGTCCTCTTCTCACGGCTGAGTGGAAATGGGCTGCGTGACATTAATAATTAAAAAAAAAGAAAATAACACTTCAAGGAAGAAAGTGTGCATGTGTGAAATTTTACATAAAAAAAAACATGCTCCTGAAACGTTTTCAAAAAAAAAAAAAAAAAACTAAGTGAGTGTTGATGACACGTATACGATTGCCGAATGGAGCCGAGTAAAAGCGATTGAACGAAACTTAGCCGAATCTAACGCTTGATTTAGATCAAAGGTAGTGAAACCTTTTTTCCGCCAGGCCATATACATATCACAAATACTTCACGTGGGCCGTAACGTGAGGATTAGGGAGGAGACACTATACGACCAAGGATTTTTAAAAAGTGAAAAATTGATGAAACTATTAATTGATTTGGAATTTATTTTAAAATTATATTTAGCTCCATCAAACTCAACTGACAAAAAAAAATAGGCTTTACCCTATAATGTTGTAATTTTGATTTCCTTCCATCAACTATCCCAAGATCCCTCCAAATTTTTTGTTGCTGTTGCAAAGATTTTTTAAGAAGGCCAATTTATTTCGTTTTGAAAGAGACTCTGTAAAAAAAAAGGAACAGTTGAAAGATTTGTGATTAGTGGTTTTGTGCCGAGCAAAAAAAAAAAAAAAAAATTTTTTTAAATACAGTATTTTCATGACAAATCAACAAATTGTTGATCCATGTTTGTTTCTTTTACGATATAGACGAGACCCGGATCGTCTTGAGGCAACACATATTCTTTAGATATTTTTCAATTCGAAGACATGAGGGTTAAATAAAAATTAGTTCCATAAAATGGTCCTTATTCCATTTTTATTTCTTAATATTTACCGTTACAACTACAAAAAAAAAATTTATTCGGCAATTCGTGCCAGCACGTTTTTAGTAAAATTGATGTATGGGATTGCTTGATTGATTATATTTCCGCTAAATTTTTAATTCATTGCTCTTAATTAATTGAATTTGTTAGCACACCCAGAATGACCGCCCCACTCAGAAAAGTCCGATGGGACAAATACGGTGCTCGGGCCGCACAAGTTCATTATAGTATCATTGATTTAAATTTCACTCTTGAGCCAAAAGAAGTTATGAGTTCAAAAATGTTCACATAAAGTAGCACTTATTCATAAACTTCGAGCAATCAAAGTATATACTTCTATTGTGTTTTCCTTGTAGTATCTTCGATCAATCAGCACCCACAATTAAACACTTTTTAATTATCGTATTGAAATATCTGTGGCACACATTCCAGAACCAATACATCATTAATCTAGAACAGCGATACAGAACAATGGCCCAGTCATGGCCCATTGCTCTGAGAAATTCATTTATTAAAGAACAATGCATTAAAAATTTGGTGGGAAATTTTCCTTGTTGAGAAATGAAATATACCAATTTTGCTTCTTACTGTTGATGTACGGGTGCCAATTGATATTCTTATTCTATTTGTAATGGTTACGGTTAGTGATGACAGACAACAGTGGAGTAGCGACAATTTTTAATTATCTTTCATATCTTGCAAGCAAAAAATATTCGAAGAAAATATATGGCTTAAAGGCAATGGCGTAACGGAAAATAATTAGACTCCCCCCATTAGGTCAGATCTTGGGCCCCAAGCCGGATATATATATATACACAAAGAATTGCAAAACCATAACATAATGTACCTTTACACATCACGTAAAAATATTTAAATATTAAACTTATAACTGAATATAATAAAATCAACCTGTGTGTCTGAGTAAACAAATTAAATAACGTTTAACATTAGAGAGTATTTATAGTATTTAAAAAATGGAAAATCTAACAACAGTCAACTGATAACCTGGTAACTTAAATAAAAACGATACACTAAGAAAAACACAATTACCGTAAAATAATATTTTCGATTTCAGATCCTTATGATAGAAAAAAGGTATCACTTACCAAATTCTTCTTTTTTGAATCCAGGGATGATAAAATTCTAGCATAAATTGTCAAAAAGTCAAAGACACAACTACTGTTACTAATAAGAAAACATGGACACAAAAAACGAAAACTGAATGATTTGTAAATGCCATTTATACTCTCAAAGCGATTTTTTAATTGAGTAGTAATAACATCAACATTGGCCTTGAAAACATCCACCTCAAACAATCGTTCTCTATGGGATCTTGAAATTAATTTTAATTTCAAGATCTCCTTGTTTCGGGTCGTTTATTTTCGGATCGACCCAATCCTTTTCCACACCCACTTTCTGCATTGATCGGTCTCGACCAATCAGAACGCAGCAAGCAGGGCATTTTTCCATCAGTGAGCGGACTTCGTCCGCTACTGTTTTTCAGCAGATTTGTTCTGCCCATTAATTATTTCAATCTTTATTATTTCTTTTACTCTCTATGTCACCCCACTAATTCGGCTCTAATTTTATGATTCTGATGAGGAAGTACGTCCCCCTTTTAGGGACAGGAACTCCGTAAGTTACATGCCACTTGCCACTTGCCGCAATCGTTCTCTGTCTTGCAGTTTTTCATCAGCATTGAAATCATCGAAAAACTGTCTAACTTTTCTGTCTCTTTTTTTCAAATTCCGGGGTATTATCCCAAACCAATAGCTTCTTCCTTTATAGTAGCAAAATTGTTACGAAGATTCTCGATAGACGTTAAGCTAGAATTTAACATGGTCTTAGCATTTTCTAAATTTATTTTTGATGATTGTAATGTTTTTAATTTAAAATTATGCTTTGTAAAATTTGACATTGGAAAATTAGCAAAAAAACGAATTGAAACTTTTCCATATGTTTTTAATTGCTAAAGCTTCCTGTTTCTCGTCTTGCTTAGTACAGGTTAGTAAAATATTTGTACTTTTAAAAATATAAGTACTTTTAAAATCGAAATGTAATTGTAGCGAATTGATATTACAAAGTCAAATCGAGATGACTACCTTGTCGTGCATAATGATTTTATAGTCTGCTGAATGTTCTCGTCATTCTGCACAATTTTCAGATCACCCCACCTTTTAATGCTGAGCCCAAAAAATATGTAAATTTTTTGACAAAAGTTATAAAATTCTCTTACATGAGGCACATTATTACGTGCATCGTTTAGAACAAGATCGAGGTTGTGTGTTGAAAAGTGAACGTAATTTGCTCTTAGTTGTTTATCCTTAATTAATTTCTGTAATCCCCCACACATGCGCTCCACTTATGTTAGATGCCCCATATCATTGTCCTCGACACTTCGCCAAATTAATGTAAAGTGTATTTAGAAAATTTAACACATCACTTTCCAAACTTTTTGCAGTCTGATTTGCCGCCGCAATAAAACCTAAGAACATTTCGTTAATTCTGATATTGGTGGAATAAGAAATGGTTCGGATTTTTTCTTACCTGACTTGTTGTTACTTAACTCGATTTGGAAACGCAATCTCTTGCTGCACCTGGAAGTAGTTACTTATTTCTTAATAATTGAATTGGTCTGAAAAGAAATAGTATCTTGACAGCACAAAAGAACGACCACACACGAACGAGTTTGAACATGAACTGTTTATTTACGCTAAGGAATATTACAATGGAATGCGCAGAGCGCCATCTGTGGACTGTAAGATTAAACATACCGCCCCACTTGAAACACGGAGGGGTTTCAAAAAATTAATGAATTAACTTAAACACACTAAGTTGCTAAACATACTAATGAATTTAGTATAAGAATTAACATACAAATTGACAATAAAGTACACTTCTAAATTAATGAAATTAAGCAATGAGATTTACAGAAGTATAGATGACCTCAACAATGCTGAAAGAAAAAATTAGGTATTATTCACAAATGTTCAAGTGTTTATAGGAAGTGGAGACAGTTTAGCAATTGGTCTCACAAGTTCACTAGTTTGAGTTTTTACCTTAACCACACGAACCTTACCGTCCTTACCAGGGAACGTTTCCGTGACTTTCCCTAATTTCCACTGTAGTGGGGGTGAGTTGTCGTGTTTGATTAAAACAAGATCTCCGATGTCAAGGTTCTTTCGAACGATGCGTCATTTCGATCGTGACTGCAGCAATGTCAAGAGTACTCTGAAGACCATCTATTCCAAAAATGTTGGGTCATTCTTGTAAGCAATCGCCAACGTTCGCAGTGGCAAAGGTCGTCTGGAACTGTAGGTTGCGGGACAGCTGTTAATGCCTTTCCTATCAGAAAATGTCCTGGTGTGAGAACGCAATGCTCATCTGGACTGCTAGATAATGCACATAGTGGCCTGGAGTTGAGGCATGCCTCAATTTGGTTTGATAACGTGGATAGTTCTTCCAAGGTGAGACTAGTGACTCCAACAACTCTGTTCAAATGAAACTTAAAAGATTTCACTGTAGCCTCCCAAATGCCTTCGAAGTGGGGAGCAGATGGAGGATTAAAGTGAAAAGTGATGTTGTCAGTTACCAGGAAATGATGAACAGCATCGTCCTTCATCAACTGGCGGAACTCCTTTCTCTGAGATCTCTGCTATCTCCATAGAAATTGGTTCCTTGATCGCAGAAGATCTCTGATGGTTTACCTCTGCGAGCCACGAATCTTTTTAAACAAGCGATAAATGCTTTTGATGTTAAACTGCTAACGACTTCAAGATGAACCGCATTCGTTGCTAAGCAGACGAAGACGCAGATGTAGCACTTAGTATTCCGGCTTCCTCTTCCCTTGGAGCTTCATATCAAGAACGGGTCGGCGAAGTCAATACCAGTTCGTTGGAATACAGAAGAGGGGCAAACTCTGGATTCTGGAAGATCTCCCATGATTTGTTCGGCGAATTTTGGACTATTTCTGAAGCATGGGATACATCTTCTCACTACTCTTCTAACTGCATCTCGGGCTGAAAGAATCCAAAATTTTTCTCTGGGAGCTGCTTGGAGAAGTTGTGGACCGGCATGAAGAAGTTTCAGGTGATAATCAGAGATAATTAAGTTCACAACATGGTCGGTTTTAGGAAGCAAGATGGGATGCTTCTGCGAGTCTGCAAGTATTGAATTTTTCAGTCTACCACCGACACGTATTATTCCGGAATCATCGTAGAACGAAGTCAAGGGTATAAGCTTGTTGGTCGAAGGAAGCTGCTTATTTGCTGAAAGATAGGAGACTTCCATCGAAAAATGATCACGCTGGATAAACTTAACAATGCCTTTCTCGACTTCGCTCAATTCTGCCGTTGTCAAAAAGGACTTTCTTCTTTTACACGCAGAAGGAGAACAGTTCTTTACAAATCTTAAGCAATAGGCAACAACTCTTTTCAACTTGTTCCAAGACGAAAATTTTTGAAAGAACTCAGCCTTGAAAGTCGCATCAACCACATTCAGCATAATCAGCTTGGATGTTCTTTTGGCTTCGGCAGACATGTGTTCTTGTAATTGTGGATTATCTTTAAACTCTCCAATCGGAAAAGTAGAACTTCTTAACCAATCGGGTCCATTGAAACACAAGTTGCACTTTTCTAGTTTAGTTGGGGGTATCCCTCTCGTTCCACAGTCAGCAGGATTTTCCAGACCACTCACAAAGTTCCAGTGCACGTTAGGGGTCAGCTCTTGAATTTGTGCCACTCGATTAGCTACGAACGGTTGCCATCTTCTCGGATCGGACTTCCATGCCAGTGTGATCTTGGAATCAGACCACGCAAAGGTCTCGGAGATTGACACGGTTAGAGTTGGAAGAGTAGCTTGTAACAAATTGTCAAGAAGTAGGGCAGAACAAAGCTCTAGTCGAGGTAGAGACTGAGGTTTTACTGGAGAGACACATGTCTTAGAAGTTAGCAGTCTAGACACTACGGTTTGGGTTGCATCCTTGGAACGAATGTATATAACTGCACAGTAGGCCTTTTCTGAAGAGTCACAGAACCCGTGTACTTGTGCGTCTATAGCCTGTGGAATGAGAATGCAGCGTGGGATCTATTTGTAAATAGAGGAAGTTGTTCTTGAAATATTCTCCATTGCCTTGCTAGAGAATCTGGTAGCTCTTCGTCCCAGCTTAGATGGTGACTCTATAGCTCTTGGAGGAAGATTTTAGAAATGACAACTGATGGTGCCAACCAGCCCAAGGGGTCAAAGATTTTGGCGACTTCAGAAAGTACCTTGCGTTTAGTCCACACATCAGTCTCGTTCACGGTGATGGTAAAGGTAAACTTGTCAACATCTGGAAGCCAAGCTATTCCCAAGATCTTGACAGGTTGGTCATCTTTGATCGTGTGTTTGGAATCAACTGCCCTTAATTCTTCTGCAATGGTTGCCAATACGTCAGGGTCGTTAGACACCCATTTGCGCAGAGAAAATCCTCCTCTTTTCATCATCTCATGCACCTCTGACACTAGCTGAATGACTCCCTTCTTTGTCGCACTTCCACTCAGCAAGTCATCAACGTAAAAATGACTAAGGGTAGCTCTTGAAAGCGGCTATGGATAATTTTCTTGTTCGTCAATGGCAAGCTGTCACAAGGTTCTCGTAGAGAGGAAGGATGCTGAGGACGTACCATACGTAACAGTTGTTAGGCGATATTCCCTTATAGGTTCGGTTGGAGAATCCCTCCAGAGAATTCTTTGCCAGTCTACGTCTTCCTCGTGAACTTTAATCTGGCGAAACATCTTTTTAACATCAGCGCAAATGGCTACACTGAAAATTCGAAACTGGATAAGAATAGGGAAAAGTTCTGGCTGCACTCTTGGCCCAACCATGAGCAGGTCATTGAGAGATAGTCCAGACGAAGTTTTACTGGAAGCGTCAAAGACGACGCGAAGCTTTGTTGTACAGCTGGTGTCCCTAACAACCCCATGGTGAGGAAGGTATAAACCTTTTATGTTATTAATTTCAGAGTCCGGAACAGGTTCCATGTGCTTTAGATCCAGGTATTCCTTCATGAAATTTCGATACAGCTTGTATTTGTCAAGATTAGAAATGAGAAGGCGTTCCACGCTGATTAGCCTACGAATTGCATTTTGTTTTGAATTACCTAACCGCGTCTGAGGAGTGTGGAATGGCAACCTTATTGTGCATCTTCCATTCTCATCCCTAGAATGTGTCTTTACGAAATGATCTTCACAAGCCTCTTCTAATGAAGTTAAGGGTTTGGCACATGGCACAGAATCTAATTCCCAGAATTTATTGATAAGATGATCTGATACTAATTGAATATGATTGACATGGAAAGAATTTTGCCCACTAGAATTTGCCTTACCACCAATTATCCAACCCAATTCTGAACGAATGGCAAATGGCTTATCCTTACGCAAAGATAGCGTTTGACACTTTAGCAATGGCAAAGTAAGGTCAGCACCAAGTAGAACATCAATTGGACCACTCTTGTAAAATGCTGGATCAGCTAGAGAAATATCCCCAAATAATTCACGCATTGAGGAATCTAAATCGTGATGTGGGATCATACCTACAATTTTGTTGATTACATAGACGGACGCATGAAAAGAATTTTGAGATGAAAAATATGAGGTAAATTGAATTTCAGCAAGCCCATTTAGACGCGTATCGGATGCGCCCAAACATGATATACGCACATTGGCCTTTTCCTTTCGCAAACCTAGCCTTTCAATACATTCATTTGTAATAAGTGAAGCCTGGCTTCCGCTATCCAGAAGACATCTACAGGTCTGATAGTTACCCCAAATATCTCTTACCTGAATTAAAGCTGTGCAAAGAAGAATTTGAACATCTGGGTTCACATCAGAAATACACGATGTAACATCCACAACTCTAGAATTTTCACTTGGTTCACTAGTACCTGAAATAGGGACAGGCGAAAACACAGGAGCGTTGATAGAAAGTTCTCTAGAATTTAACACATTTACTGCGCCCTGTCTTCTCTTAGCACTAACATTTTCAATATGAAGTAAACTGTGGTGGGGTTTCTTGCACATTTTACATCTAAACTTGCTTTTGCAAGTTTTCACACTGTGAAACTGAGTTAAACCGTTAAAGCAAACATTATTCATTTTAACGAAATCTGAACGGCCTTGAACTGAAAATTTTAAGAATGTATCACATCTCGATAATGTATGTTCTGCATTACATAAAGGACATTGTGACTGGGCGTTGGACGCGACCCGAGCCACCTTCCTTTGAACATTTGTCTTAGTAATTGAACTCGTAATAGATCTCGCTTGTGTTGCAAGGAATTGCAACAATTCATCTAACCTTGGGATGACATTGGGATTCTGTTGAAAAGGTTCTCTCAAACCAAGTTTTGGAATTTGGATCGAGCTTAAACAATATCATATGCATTAAGAGTGTATCTGAAGTTGGGTCAACCTGGTATTCAAGGGACTCCAACATCCTTACAAATTCCTTAGTGGAATCTATCAAATTTAGAATTTGTGTGGATGATTATCCACTCAAGGGCGTTATGTTAATAAACTTTTTAATTAAGGAGGACATAATTTCTCTTTTATTAAAGTATCTATACTTTAGCAATTTCCACGCGATTTCGAAATTATCATTGGTGATTGATAAAGAATTAACGATTTTTAATGCATCGGACTTTAAACTGCCCTTTAAATATTGCAACTTTTGCACTCCCGTTAAATCATTATTGTTGGAAACTGCAGCTTCAAAAAGATCAGAAAATGCAAGTCACTCCTCAGTTACACCAGAAAATATAGGTAGGGATAATGTAGGAAGTTTCACTTCAGCTGACCGAGCTGAGACTATATAAACCTTGACTTGAACCTTGGTTTTTAACCTCAAAATAGGAATTTACTACAGAAGGCATAAGCTGAGTGTCTATAGCGACAAGTATTTCTTCTAACATATCTAAAATGTCGTCCTTTTCCGTACAATAAGTTTCCTCGTCCTTTTCCTCGCAAATACTTATAATAGAATCCAAAATATCCTTTATTTCAGTTCTAAATTCTAAGAATAAATTTTTCCGAGCCAATAAACCAACATTATTTAATTTCTCAATTTCCTCTTCTGTTTTGTTTTGCAATTTTGTAATCGAGGATTTGACGTTCTTTTTTTTCTTCAATAAAACCTAAATATCCATTTTAATATAGCAAAAAGAATAATTTAAAGAAAAACAAATAATAAAAACGCAGCTGCTCGAGAATGACTAATTGTCTATTCGAAAAAGATATGATTCCTTTGGCGCCGCGGAAGGGGGGAAAAGTAGGGGAGAAATTCTAAAAAGAATTACTACGGAATATACGAATAGGAAATTTAACACACAAGTGAGGTAAAACGAAACTTAAGTTTTTGTTGCATATGATACAGGAATGACAATGGCAGAAACACACAAGTAATTTACCACTTAAGAATAAGTGCACAACAATCAATTAAACATTGAAATAACCATATACAGTGACTCCCAAAATTGAGAGTACACTTAATTCCGAATTCACCATCGGATCACCAGGTGTAGAAATTAATACGCTATGTTAACGCCCTTTTGTACATTCAAAATGCATACATTACTCTTCCAAATAACATTAAACGTAAGGTGTGGAAATTGATTGAAACAAAAATATGAAGGTTTGAAAGAAAAACTACACCATTTTAATGTCACAAAATTGAGGGTACACTTCTTTAATCACTATGCAAAACTACTAGTAATTTTTTAAATAGAAATTTGATAATAGTTCTATGATAAAGGAAGGTTTTCAAAGGCTATCTGATAACAAATTTATGTTTGTGATTTGATGTCTTGATTAAAATGGAGAATCGGAAGGAAACGACGATCGAAGAGAGAAAACTTGTTAACAAACTGTCAAATGAAGGTAAATCCCAGCGGAATATTGCTAAAGTAGTTGGACGAAGTGTTAACTGTATCCAAAAAATCCTGCAAAAATTTAAAAAGACTGGTATATTGGCAAATAACGAAGGAAGAGCGAGAAAGAAAATTATGAACTCTATAACCGAGCGAAGAGTTATACATCAAGTGAAGATTGATCCTAAAATTAGTGCTCCTAAAATTGCAACCGGTACTTCTAATACCTTAGGTCGATCGGTTTCTGCAGAAACGGTACGAAGAGTCCTAAGAAAGGCTGGCTATAATGGTAGAGTAGCTCGAAAAAAGCCCTTAATTGGTAAGAGGAATAGAGTCAAGCGATTGAAATTCACTAAAAAACACATTTTAAAGCCTCAACAGTTTTGGAACGAAGTCATTTTCAGCGATGAGAGTAATTTCAACATCTTCGGCAGTGACGGTCGTCGAATGGTGTGGCGTAAACCAAATACCTCACACCACCCAAAACACACAACTCCTACTGTGAAGCACGGAGGTGGGACGGTGATGGTTTGGGGGGTGTATGGCTGTGTTGGGGGTGGGAAAGCTAGTATTCATTGATGGAATCATGCACAAGATGGCTTTTCTTAATATTCTGCAAAAAGTGCTGATAAATTGGGACTGGGGTCGAATTTCATATTCCAGCAAGACAATGACCCCAAGCACACTGCGTTTGTTGTAAAAGAATGGCTGCTTTACCATTGTCGGAATCAACTTAATACACCTCCACAGTTTCCCGACTTAAATGTTATCGAGAATCTATGGCCCCACCTTGAAAGAGCTGTGCAAAAACATCAAATTACAAGCAAGGAACAATTGAAATCGGTATTGCAAGAAGAATGGCCGAATATTGCTCCCGAGACCACTAGACATCTGGTGGAATCGATGCCTCGGCGATTGGAAGCTGTCATATTAGCAAAAGGTTATGCTACTAAATATTAACTCTTTATCATTCATGATTTATGCAGGAAAATCGATGCATGTACTCTCAATTTTGTGGCTATTAATTTCTGTTAATTTTCTTTATAAGTTATTATATGTACAGTACAGTCCCGCTAATCCAAACACGGCTAATCCGAACATCCGGTTAATCCGAACGGCTCAGCGGAAAAAATTTTTATAATTTTAACGACGAAAAAATCGGTGAATATTTCAATATAAAACAGTGTAAACCTTAATTCGAAACAGTTCTTTATTTAATATTCACGTACTGTACATCAAGTTATGGTACAAATTTTAAAATGGAATAAACTACAGAACAGAACACTAATGTTTAGTATGAAAAATTGTACAACATAAGATTAAATATAAAATATGTACAGTACAGTACAGTACTGATAATGTAGTGAACAAGTACCTTATTACATTAATTCAGTTATTTTTTTCTGACGCAACGAAGACAGTCTTTTCGATGATGCGTAATTTCGCCAGCGCCTCATAAATAACACATCATCTGGTGTAGTGTCGGGCTGTTGCTCCAAGTAGCGCAGGGCAAGGTCAAGGGCAGCTGCGCCGTCTGCATGTGGCACCACGTCCTTCTTATCGCATTGCGTCTCGTCGTCACTCCCCTCCTCCTCCATTGGCTCTTGAGTAACTGCCGCAGCTATGTCGTCATCAGTCAGAAATTCGGCTGTTTCCCCGTCTTCTTCCATCCATTCATTGATGTCTCCAACTGATGCTTTGCCAACATTAAACTCTGTAGCCAATTTTGTCACACCTTCACCTTTATCTAAACACTTTAGAACCCCTAGTTTGTCTTTAAGAGTAAGTTTTGAGTGTTTACGCTTACTCGCCATAACAATCTGTTTACGTACACTGTATCACAGATAAATGTCCAAAACACACAACAAACTGTTTTCACTGTAGAATATCACACTGTAACACTGTTATTAACACAGAGACAAAAGCGGACGAGTATAGAACGAGCGCGGAACGACTGACGGTCAACAGTACGGGCACACGCACACGCAGTCACACTGACACACTAAGTTAGGAGTGGGGGAGGGAGGACACACGCGTCGAGGAGTGGGAGTACAGTCCACGCGGCAAAAAAGCGGGCGCGTACGCTCACATTACGACAAAATACATAGACACATACATACATACTCCCGGTTCAAATAGTGATTTCGCTGTTACTCCGGCTAATCCGAACAATCACGTAATCCGAACAGGGGTCGGTCCGATATTGTTCGGATTATCGGGACTGTACTGTATGTTTAATCTATCAAATATTTTATTTTATCATTCAAAATAATGAATTATGATCTAATAAACGCATCTATGCTTAAAGGTTTTAATTATATATTTCCCTCATTTAATATAATTTTTTCATTCTAAACATTGATTCCCATTTTAAAAGTAGGTGTACCCTCAATTTTGGGAGTAACTGTATATAAGAAGATTAAACTTTTGAATATACATGAATTTGAAATATTTCACTTCGAAAGTTTCTTTTTAAACTTAGTACACACAAAAAAAGAATTAGAATTTTTCATCAATTGAATTATGACAATATCTTTTAGAAAAATATTGCCGAAAGAACAACAAGCCAGGAGTTTTTTGAATTGGAATGTTTCACAATTGAACTCCGGCTCGACGGACCAAAATGGTGGAATAAGAAATGGTTCGGATTTTTTCTTACCTGACTTGTTGTTACTTAACTCGATTTGGAAACGCAATCTCTTGCTGCACCTGGAAGTAGTTACTTATTTCTTAATAATTGAATTGGTCTGAAAAGAAATAGTATCTTGACAGCACAAAAGACGACCACACACGAACGAGTTTGAACATGAACTGTTTATTTACGCTAAGGAATATTACAATGGAATGCGCAGAGCGCCATCTGTGGACTGTAAGATTAAACAGATATTATCTGGCTCATTATTATCATTAACATCAGTTGTTACATACCCTATTATAATACTTAATTGGTCTTTTTTTAATATCCTGTGTCGTGTCCAGAATAATAGAGAAAAAAAACATTTCCTTATATTTTTAACAATATTTCTTTTTGTTCTAGAGCTTATAATAGCAATAAGTTCATTTTGAATTTTTGGGCTAAGATATTTTTGAATTCTTTTTTCTGACAAATGAACATTGAGAAGAGGGTCATATTTAGCCAAGAGGTCTATTATATTCAAAAAATTTCCCCTTTGAGTCGAATCTCGAGTTTCTCAATGTCCCCGTAAAGGAAGATTGCAGATCGCTGGAGTCATTGTAACGTCTATGATTTTTCGTAAGATTTGGCTAACCTTATTAACTTCTTATTTAAAATTGCATTTCAATATTGAATCCACCGTTTCATTTTGTTTCCAGATGTCATGTGTGCGACATGCTTGGATATGAATTATAGAATTTTCATGCTCTTTAATTTTTTTTATATTCCTTGCCAGTCATTCACACCTTTACACAAGGCTTCTTTAAAATACATATTTGTTCTATCAGCGAAAAGCCAACATACCTGACAATAAGCAACATGAAGTCGTGTTGAATAGCACAGCCATTTCCTTTCTTTCTTTTGTCCTGCCTTGGATATGAAACTATAATAAGATGATGAAATGCTCCTTCCCTTGGCATCCTTTTGGAAATTACCTTCTGGTTGGTATGGGCCCAATTTTAAAATTTGTTCCCTTAAATCTGCATCAATGGGCGTACCTACATAATGCACAAAATCATTTATAATCAATTTTGTTTCTTCGCTTTCATTTTCCGGCTCTTTTTCTTTAGATAGAGTATCCTTATTAGTTGAAGTGTCCGAAACTGTGTTTTTTTTCTTGTGGATTAATTTTCACTTCCAGGATTTGTTCATCAAGTTCCATGGCATTACTACTACTAGCACTTGCACAAGATGATGTGAACTTGCGGATATTAAAAAGTTATCCAATTTTGCATATTTACTATTAATGTTATACTCTTTTTCCTTTCGAATTTTTCGTTTTTGAGAACCACTCAAAGTTTTTTTAACTCATTTTAGGGCCGCGTTTCTTCTTGTCTAATTAACAAAATAACAGTATAAGAATCAGAATAATTAATTCCGTTTGCAAAAAACAGTTCTAATATTACAAGAGAGAAGTGAGATCAAAATGTTTTAACAGCGAAAGAACACGCCCTATATTGAAGTGCATTGAATATAAAAATATATATGTTCTAAAAACAATTTTGTGAAACATTTCTCATTATGTTTTATTTGATTGAATACTCATAAAGCTACAAAAATTTCTGTGGGCATATGGGTTTCGAAATCATAAACCTAGACCATGTAATCATTTAAAATGCTCTCTATGCGTTTTCAAGCATCGCAATACTACTTTTCATGAAAAAAGCATAACAGATGTACGTTATTTACGAGTTCGCTAAATGAAAATGAAATACATGTGGGGGGGATGCTAAAGACGCCAATAAGTTACTTTGCTCCTTCAGTAAAAAGTAACATGTCTTTTTTTTTCTCCCTACCACTAACATGAAGTATACTAAAAAAACAGTGATGAATTTTTTTATAGCATTTTATACAATTTTCCGTCTGACTTTCTTTTTATCTGTTAGTAATTTAGATTTGGAAAGAAAACCCACTAAAGAGAAAAGTATCTCTTTCGTCGCGGGGATTACAGCAAATTAAAATGTTTTTTTGATTTGGTTATTGGATCTATGATAATGTACATATATAAGCGATCAAAGTTTTGATTTTGAATGATGTTTGATCGCCAATTTGAAAATCGCTTAAAAATTGGATTAAAAAACATGTAAAGCTAATTTTGTGAAATTCTACATATTAATGGCGTCAGTCTAGCTTTGGGCCTCCTAGAAGCCTTGCCCCCCGCAGTGCGGGGTGTACGTTACGCCACTTCTTAAAGGTGACTGGGATGTTGGCTATTTTGTAGTGAAAAACAAACATGAATCAGTAATTGTTTGATTAATCCCGAAAGTGATGTAAGCAAAAAAATACCCCTAAACAGGAGTAATTCAATGACACTTTTTCTCGAAGATCTCTTTCAAGAGGTGATAGATAGGCTTTCTTGAATAATCTTTTCAACAGCAGCAAAGTGTTTTATCAGAGGTAATATCATAATGGTAACAAAGATTCATATGAAGTTTGTTACATTATTGGTATTCATATGAAACCGTTTACTGCTGCAGAAATTGTGAAAGAGTGTTTCTTAAATGCTTTTAATACTTAGTGTTAGTGAAAAAAAATATATATATAAAATATATATATATATAATTAAAAAAAGCAAAACATGAATTATAATATTTTGATCAGTTTTCCGCATTTTAAATTTTCAATATTATCTTGGTCTCACAGCAATCCCCCATCCCACATTTATCCTTATATTGTGACCCGCATGACATAACTAACATATGTTTGCGGCCCAGCAGAAAAAAAGGTTGAGTATCCCTTATCTGGAATCTGCGGATTTTGTTAAAAATCAAATTAATATTTTGTGTATTTTTTTCAACATCATAGAAATTGTGAATGAGATTGGTGTTAATGTTCTTTTTCTGGCGGTAACGTTATGTGCACGGTTTCGCACTTTCCGCTAGAAGTCTCTAGAAAACGACAAAGTTTTGGAAACCTGCTTTCATATTTAACACGGGCCGACAAAAAGTGCCGTGTGTGTGTGCGTGCGCGTGCGTGTGCGTGTGTGTGTGTGTGTGTGTGTGTGTGTGTGTGTGTGTGTGTGTGTGTGTGTGTGTGTGTGTGTGTGTGTGTGTGTGTGTGTGTGTGTGTGTGTGTGTGTGTGTGTGTGGGTGTGTGTGTGTGTGTGTGTGTGTGTGTGTGTGTGTGTGTGTGTGTGTGTGTGTGTGTGTGTGTGTGTGTGTGTGTGCAGGGCTTTAAATTCAGAAAAACATGTTCAGGGACAATTTTAAATTTACGAAGTTTCTTTAGTAGCAAAATTTTGATAAACGTAGACGTTAGAGATTATTTCCCAAGCACTCGCACTGATGGACGCTCCTCCATATGCTGTAAGCATTAAGTGCAAAACAGAATTATCTCTTTGGAGACAGGGAGTATCTTTAAAACATTCACCGAGCTCAGATTAATAGGTTTCCGTGTGTTAAAATTGTTTTTGTTTATATACGACCGCATTTACGATAAAATGAACGATCTTTTCTTAAGTGGAATTTTATAAAAATTATATTAATTTTTCTCAAAACTTAATTATTGTGAGGCATATATACTTCTCATAAGCATTGGAGCAACGCGTTGTTCCATCATATTCAGTTTCCTACTTCACTGAATAGTAGGTAATAAATCAGATATGGGGAATGTAACTCCGCACTCTCCTCCGTATATTTGTTCTCTTTCCCGGTTGGGAACATGATTTGATATTCTTGATCCAGCTTTTCACAAGATGTCGTATTTAACTGGTAGATTAGAGCTGTTAATGAAAAATACCAATAAATTCATTATAAATTGATCTATTTTAAATAACAATTGTAATCGTAGATTAATACATACTAATAATCCATATTATTGAAATTCATGGAAAATATAGTAAAATCCCTAACATAAATTAATAAATGGATTCCTGTAGGCTAAAACTCCGTTCTGACAAAAGATGTAAACATTAATTCCAAATTGCAATCATCAGTGTAATTTATCAAAAAACAACACTAAATTAGTTAAAAAGTTTTTAACATATAAATTTTAAACGATGGTAGGATGAAAAACTTTTTTTCCTGTAAAATGTATAATTAAATCTCCTTTTTGGAGATGAATTTAGATATAAAGTTTAGTTTTTAAGTTTTATTGAGCAGTTTTGATGTTTCATTTTTTTTCACGTTTCAAAGAGTTCCGAAGTATTTCCTTTCGGCGCTATATGTACCAAAAATGCTAATGTTTTATTTTCTTCCATTGTTAATGTGATCATCTACAGATAATCCCCAGGTTATTCTTATTTACAGTTATCTGAGTTACGTTTCCCAATGTTAATTTTCTTGAAAATTGAGTTTTTTTATTTCAATTCCCTGGCAATATTTTTTTCATTAAATAGTTTATTCCATGCAACAGTTATAAATTTCATATAAAATAATTAATAACAATTATCAGAATTATTTGGCTTCAAAATCATCGGTATAAATGAGCGAAATATGATCCGGTTTTATAATTTATTACATTCTGAAAATTATTAATGATACCTTTATATTTTTAAGTATGATATAATTTCTGTCCTCTTTTAAATTTTATATTTGTTTGTGTTTCAGTAAATATACTGCAACGTTATGTATTAACAAATAAAAGCATGAATAATTTTTTATAATTAGATTATCCGAAGCTTTTCATATTGAAAAATGTTAATTTTGTGAGGTTTTTTTATACCAATAATTTTTTTCTTTCCAGAATTAGAATCTTTGATTCAAAAAGTCTAGAGAGCATCTTTTTTGGATTAAATAATGTGTAATAAAACACATCTATTCGCTGGCAATACAAAGAAAAATTTATTATAGAAAAGGGGCGGGAATGTTTATGTATCAACTTTTAAAATAGAGTATGCACAATAGTTAGTTACTCAAGTTTAAATTCCTGGGTGTTGCAGTGTATGCACTAACATGTGTATGGTTTGTTAGTGCATCGTGTATGCACTAGTGGAACAGTCCGTTGGCTTCTGCCGCTATTACATTTTCCTATGCATGATAGAATAGGATTCGTATTTCATACTGATTATTCGGTAAAGTTGAATTTGTCCGTACAATGTAAAGCAGGAGTGGCCAACCAGTAGCACGGTGGAGTTTGCAACAGTGGCACTAGAAGAATTAGTGAAATATTTTTAAAAAATGAAATAATAATAGGGAACATCAAACTCTTTTTACAATTTTATTGAAATGCGGTTGTCACGCACAAAAAAAGAACACAGATTTATATTGTTTAGAATATTCCTTCACTGCTACATGCACTCGCTCACCAGATTTTGGAATTTAGTGTATTTAAAATATCTGAAAGAAAACTGTTAACTGCCCAGTGAGTGTTAGCAAAATTACTCATTCAGTAAAAGGGCGACAGTTGATTGTGCCGGTTTGAGTGATTGTAAGACATGCACATTTATTTGATTCGGGTAACCGTTTGTTCGAGTAGACAACGTATGCTACGTGCTGTCTACTTTTAAGAATCACTGGTGGGACCTTCATTTGTATAGATGCACAGGGCCTACTTTTGCACCCAGGGCCTCACGATGACGTCCATGTTCATATATGCTTAATTTTTTTTGAAGAATTTTTGCGTATACCTAAAACTTAATCAAAAATCTCGATCCAGTCTGTTAATATGCTACCATTATCTTTTGCGTCATTAAATTATCTTGTCCAATCGATCACACACTCAAACAATTATCTGCATTCGAAAACATGTCTCTTCCCAAATTATCATATTGAAGTGTCTGTTGACACATAAGGTAGAAACCAAAGCATCATCTTTCAGAATATGCGCGACTTCAGTTAAAACTAATTCTAAATTTTTCTACTTCGTTTTACACTATCCTGGTATTACGAATGATACTGGCGTTAATCCTGTTCTGGGTCCATTTAATTTGAAAGCAATGATCCTCGCTTTACGCCAGATGTCGCTAGAGGACGGCAAAGCTTGAATATTTTCGGAAGTCTGCTCATCAATATAAACAAGGCCTGGCTTATCGGCCCCGTATATAGCTTAAATTTGGTCAAAACATGCAATAGCTTTGTATCGTTTTCTAGATAAATAAGTGATTAATTAGCAATTCATCTATTGTAAAATAATTATATGCATATCAACGTTCCCTTTTTGAAGATATTGTTCATGGATCTAACACTTATAGCTTTGTGATTAAAAAAATTTACACTCTCCAAATATGACTGTCTCTGCTTATGTCCGTTTTTCTGCGAGGAAATTCAATCAGATGCCCTTCAATCAGATTTCGTAAGAAAGTTTAACTGTAAGAAAAATTTAAATATGTCTAACTTAAATGTTATAAATGCTTTTCTTAAATATTATAAAAATCCTGGATCTAGCTTATTTTGTTTTCATCATCACAGAATAATTACCAATGAATCTAATGTGAGGATTGTACCACCATGCTCTTCTAGTTGACTGCCGATAGCAAGTGAATTTTATTTATGTTCTTCTGAAAAATATCCTGTTTAATTATGAGGTTAGAGTTATTAATAAGCTAAAAAAGTATCAAATGAATGCAGTATGATTTTTATAACAATCAAATAAAAGCTTTAAATATTATATCCTTGAAAATAAAACCGATAGGATCAGCATTGATTAAAAACCTGAATATATATTAGAATTGGATTCCTCGCAGCGGCGAAGTGTTCACTACTTAATATTAAAAGAAAATGGATATATAATGCTTCGTAACAACTTAACACACGAGTTCTCAGAACTCTTTTGAATTATTTCGTTATTATTCATCTGAGACATCACTTCTGGAGCGATTAATGTGAATTCTCACTTTACGAGAAAATTAAAATATTTTTAGCGGTGCAAAAACCGAGCGTTTAAAATCTTGTGAAAACAGGTTACAAATACCAACAGAAGAAATATATACGAATGTAAGCAGAAATATTAGCAACTATCCCTAATTTATTTTATTGAAATATTTATATAAAAACACCAAGTGTAAAAAAAACAGGTTGGAATAAGCCTATTTGATTAAATAATTTAACTTTGAAGTATTTTAAATTAATAAAGGGCAAGAGTCAATATGGTACATTCACTCAAAATCCTAACGATATAAGGTTATAGCTCGAAAGAGCTAGGTACGCAGGTCATCAACCCAATAATATTGTAATACAACAGTCCTGAGTTCCTTTGTGAGTTTTTAAGGATGTTTATTTGGTCCTTCGGTTGGATTGGATAGAGGTGTCAAAAAGATAAATAGAAAAATAAGAATGTATAAATACAAGCAAAATATTGTCAGTATCCACCAGTAATTTAGTTAAAAAGATATGTATATTTTTAAATACAAGCGTTCATCAATTGTTCTAAAGTAGTCAAGCAATGCACTTGGAAAAACGACTCTTGCTCGAGAGTCGTGAATGTATTTGAAGATATTTTAAGAAATCTTTTTACTGATGGCGTACATTTTTGCGACCCGCTTATCTAGCGCATGGTAATATAAACGATCATATATCCTGAAATGGAAAAGATAGTAGAAGGGAGAATTTTGTCAGTATGTGTGTGTAAACATACTGGTGCGTTTAAACTGAAATGAGAGAGAGAGAGACGAGTCTACTGAAAAGCGCAGGTGGAAAGAGACTTGAAGCTAGGAGAAGTAGGGAGTATGGAAACTATTTTATCCCGCCAAAATTGAATAGCTAGTTGAATGTGCGCCATTTTGCTGTCTGCTGATTTAGAACGAAAGTTGTAAACACACACACACAAGCAGATTTTTTTTTCGAATGGAATTCATTTAAAAAATATGGCAGGTGATTCCTTTGGTGAAATAACAGCCCTTTGCAAAACTATTTGAATTGGAAGAAAGTTGATGTTTGATGTGGGATTTTGTAAATGCAATTGCTAAAAATAATGTTGCAAACAAAAAAAAACTATCGTGTATTTGGATTAATTTTCTCAGCCCTGAATGAATTATTTAAATATTTCGATACTTAATGTCTCTTCATCCTGTGCAGAAAATTTCACCGCCTTTAAGAATATGATCCAAGCGGTGACAGCAAGAATCCAGACCTCTCAAAAAACAAGCTAGTTAACACTGCGTAAGTTAACGTTATAAGTAAGCATTTACTTTTAGTATAAGTTACTGTTAATTTGCTACTTAGATTGCATAGCTAAATAATGAAACACACCTCTCTTGCAGAACTCGCTGTAAAAAATTAAAACTGCATGAAAAAAGAACTTCGTGAAGAGAAATATACTTATAAGTATATCTTGTATATACTATGTAAGTAGACTTTTAAAGCATTCATTTTAACATCAGTTCATATTGAAATTCATTAAGTGCTCACTTAGAAATTGTAGGAATCTTACTTATCCTCAGATAAACACTAGAATTTCCATTGGTGTTATTTTGACACCGGGGCCTGTTTAGTTGGTTCTTTCCGCATTTTTGCAGGGAATTTGAGTTTTTTCCTTTCTTAAATATTTTCCATTGTAATTACTCAGAATGTTAATTTTCTTGAAAATTGAGTTTTTT
The DNA here is from genome assembly GCA_019973935.1 of Trichonephila clavipes. Classification (NCBI taxonomy): domain Eukaryota; kingdom Metazoa; phylum Arthropoda; class Arachnida; order Araneae; family Nephilidae; genus Trichonephila; species Trichonephila clavipes. Next base: position 78,050 of record BMAU01002454.1, read on the forward strand.
TATTTCAATTCCTGGCAATATTTTTTTCATTAAATAGTTTATTCCATGCAACAGTTATAAATTTCATATAAAATAATTAATAACAATTATCAGAATTATTTGGCTTCAAAATCATCGGTATAAATGAGCGAAATATGATCCGGTTTTATAATTTATTACATTCTGAAAATTATTAATGATACCTTTATATTTTTAAGTATGATATAATTTCTGTCCTCTTTTAAATTTTATATTTGTTTGTGTTTCAGTAAATATACTGCAACGTTATGTATTAACAAATAAAAGCATGAATAATTTTTTATAATTAGATTATCCGAAGCTTTTCATATTGAAAAATGTTAATTTTGTGAGGTTTTTTTATACCAATAATTTTTTTTCTTTCCAGAATTAGAATCTTTGATTCAAAAAGTCTAGAGAGCATCTTTTTTTGGATTAAATAATGTGTAATAAAACACATCTATTCGCTGGCAATACAAAAAGAAAAATTTATTATAGAAAAGGGGCGGGAATGTTTATGTATCAACTTTTAAAATAGAGTATGCACAATAGTTAGTTACTCAAGTTTAAATTCCTGGGTGTTGCAGTGTATGCACTAACATGTGTATGGTTTGTTAGTGCATCGTGTATGCACTAGTGGAACAGTCCGTTGGCTTCTGCCGCTATTACATTTTCCTATGCATGATAGAATAGGATTCGTATTTCATACTGATTATTCGGTAAAGTTGAATTTGTCCGTACAATGTAAAGCAGGAGTGGCCAACCAGTAGCACGGTGGAGTTTGCAACAGTGGCACTAGAAGAATTAGTGAAATATTTTTAAAAAATGAAATAATAATAGGGAACATCAAACTCTTTTTACAATTTTATTGAAATGCGGTTGTCACGCACAAAAAAAAAAAGAACACAGATTTATATTGTTTAGAATATTCCTTCACTGCTACATGCACTCGCTCACCAGATTTTGGAATTTAGTGTATTTAAAATATCTGAAAGAAAACTGTTAACTGCCCAGTGAGTGTTAGCAAAATTACTCATTCAGTAAAAGGGCGACAGTTGATTGTGCCGGTTTGAGTGATTGTAAGACATGCACATTTATTTGATTCGGGTAACCGTTTGTTCGAGTAGACAACGTATGCTACGTGCTGTCTACTTTTAAGAATCACTGGTGGGACCTTCATTTGTATAGATGCACAGGGCCTACTTTTGCACCCAGGGCCTCACGATGACGTCCATGTTCATATATGCTTAATTTTTTTTGAAGAATTTTTGCGTATACCTAAAACTTAATCAAAAATCTCGATCCAGTCTGTTAATATGCTACCATTATCTTTTGCGTCATTAAATTATCTTGTCCAATCGATCACACACTCAAACAATTATCTGCATTCGAAAACATGTCTCTTCCCAAATTATCATATTGAAGTGTCTGTTGACACATAAGGTAGAAACCAAAGCATCATCTTTCAGAATATGCGCGACTTCAGTTAAAAACTAATTCTAAATTTTTCTACTTCGTTTTACACTATCCTGGTATTACGAATGATACTGGCGTTAATCCTGTTCTGGGTCCATTTAATTTGAAAGCAATGATCCTCGCTTTACGCCAGATGTCGCTAGAGGACGGCAAAGCTTGAATATTTTCGGAAGTCTGCTCATCAATATAAACAAGGCCTGGCTTATCGGCCCCGTATATAGCTTAAATTTGGTCAAAACATGCAATAGCTTTGTATCGTTTTCTAGATAAATAAGTGATTAATTAGCAATTCATCTATTGTAAAATAATTATATGCATATCAACGTTCCCTTTTTGAAGATATTGTTCATGGATCTAACACTTATAGCTTTGTGATTAAAAAAAAATTTACACTCTCCAAATATGACTGTCTCTGCTTATGTCCGTTTTTCTGCGAGGAAATTCAATCAGATGCCCTTCAATCAGATTTCGTAAGAAAGTTTAACTGTAAGAAAAATTTAAATATGTCTAACTTAAATGTTATAAATGCTTTTCTTAAATATTATAAAAATCCTGGATCTAGCTTATTTTGTTTTCATCATCACAGAATAATTACCAATGAATCTAATGTGAGGATTGTACCACCATGCTCTTCTAGTTGACTGCCGATAGCAAGTGAATTTTATTTATGTTCTTCTGAAAAATATCCTGTTTAATTATGAGGTTAGAGTTATTAATAAGCTAAAAAAGTATCAAATGAATGCAGTATGATTTTTATAACAATCAAATAAAAGCTTTAAATATTATATCCTTGAAAATAAAACCGATAGGATCAGCATTGATTAAAAACCTGAATATATATTAGAATTGATTCCTCGCAGCGGCGAAGTGTTCACTACTTAATATTAAAAGAAAATGGATATATAATGCTTCGTAACAACTTAACACACGAGTTCTCAGAACTCTTTTGAATTATTTCGTTATTATTCATCTGAGACATCACTTCTGGAGCGATTAATGTGAATTCTCACTTTACGAGAAAATTAAAATATTTTTTAGCGGTGCAAAAACCGAGCGTTTAAAATCTTGTGAAAACAGGTTACAAATACCAACAGAAGAAATATATACGAATGTAAGCAGAAATATTAGCAACTATCCCTAATTTATTTTATTGAAATATTTATATAAAAACACCAAGTGTAAAAAAACAGGTTGGAATAAGCCTATTTGATTAAATAATTTAACTTTGAAGTATTTTAAATTAATAAAGGGCAAGAGTCAATATGGTACATTCACTCAAAATCCTAACGATATAAGGTTATAGCTCGAAAGAGCTAGGTACGCAGGTCATCAACCCAATAATATTGTAATACAACAGTCCTGAGTTCCTTTGTGAGTTTTTAAGGATGTTTATTTGGTCCTTCGGTTGGATTGGATAGAGGTGTCAAAAAGATAAATAGAAAAATAAGAATGTATAAATACAAGCAAAATATTGTCAGTATCCACCAGTAATTTAGTTAAAAAGATATGTATATTTTTAAATACAAGCGTTCATCAATTGTTCTAAAGTAGTCAAGCAATGCACTTGGAAAAACGACTCTTGCTCGAGAGTCGTGAATGTATTTGAAGATATTTTAAGAAATCTTTTTACTGATGGCGTACATTTTTGCGACCCGCTTATCTAGCGCATGGTAATATAAACGATCATATATCCTGAAATGGAAAAGATAGTAGAAGGGAGAATTTTGTCAGTATGTGTGTGTAAACATACTGGTGCGTTTAAACTGAAATGAGAGAGAGAGAGACGAGTCTACTGAAAAGCGCAGGTGGAAAGAGACTTGAAGCTAGGAGAAGTAGGGAGTATGGAAACTATTTTATCCCGCCAAAATTGAATAGCTAGTTGAATGTGCGCCATTTTGCTGTCTGCTGATTTAGAACGAAAGTTGTAAACACACACACACAAGCAGATTTTTTTTCCGAATGGAATTCATTTAAAAAATATGGCAGGTGATTCCTTTGGTGAAATAACAGCCCTTTGCAAAACTATTTGAATTGGAAGAAAGTTGATGTTTGATGTGGGATTTTGTAAATGCAATTGCTAAAAATAATGTTGCAAACAGAAAAAAAAAAAAAAAACTATCGTGTATTTGGATTAATTTTCTCAGCCCTGAACGAATTATTTAAATATTTCGATACTTAATGTCTCTTCATCCTGTGCAGAAAATTTCACCGCCTTTAAGAATATGATCCAAGCGGTGACAGCAAGAATCCAGACCTCTCAAAAAACAAGCTAGTTAACACTGCGTAAGTTAACGTTATAAGTAAGCATTTACTTTTTAGTATAAGTTACTGTTAATTTGCTACTTAGATTGCATAGCTAAATAATGAAACACACCTCTCTTGCAGAACTCGCTGTAAAATTAAAACTGCATGAAAAAAGAACTTCGTGAAGAGAAATATACTTATAAGTATATCTTGTATATACTATGTAAGTAGACTTTTAAAGCATTCATTTTAACATCAGTTCATATTGAAATTCATTAAGTGCTCACTTAGAAATTGTAGGAATCTTACTTATCCTCAGATAAACACTAGAATTTCCATTGGTGTTATTTTGACACCGGGGCCTGTTTAGTTGGTTCTTTCCGCATTTTTGCAGGGAATTTGAGTTTTTTCCTTTCTTAAATATTTTCCATTGTAATTACTCAGTAAAAGTTTTGTGGTTCTAGGTTAATTAGAAGAAATTTTACCCACAATGATCGCCGGTGTCATTTCGACACCAAGGAAATTCATCATTATAAATGCCGTCGTTCATCTTTACTATTAGTAAAACAATCTTCACAGAGTACTATTGCATATTTAATTTACCTTGAAAGCAGTGTTATTGGGTTAACAGTGGAAATGAATTTATTTTTCTAAAACGGTTGTGTCTTAAGTGTTTTGTTATATACCATTTGGCTATCTGCTCATAAAAAAAAGAAAGCGTGTAGCACTGTGAACACGCGTTAGAAGTTAATATCTTTGGCTTACATGTATTGAATTGCATAATAAAGTTTTATTTTTAAGTAATCTTATATATAATTAACAAATTTATTATTATCATTATTATTTCAAACTGTATTTAAAAAAATATATAGGATGGAAAAGGTATAAGTAATAAAAAAATTTTCATTTTCAATACATAATACTAAAAAAAATTTTATTCTATGTATTTTGAGAAAAGTATCATCATTATTAGTCTAAATCAAAAATTTGCCTCAAAACAAAAATGCAAAATATTTCATGCGTTGCAATTTTTGTCGAAGAGTATAACAAAACAAACTTTCCAGATGTGTATTCATCTAATGTATATTATAAATTCTTGGATGCACTGTAATAATAGTGATAGGGTGAAAGAAGAATTTAAAGTTTTTTATGTATAGTAAATCATTAAAATTCTTGAAATTTTTGTATAAAAATTTGCGTTTACCCATATTCTGTAAATTATCATATAAAACATTACATTGCATGCATACATTTGTAAAGAATTGCTTAAAGAAGTTAAATCAGGTGAAAATATAAAATTTTAAAAAAATCAAAACACATGGAAAGTTTTTGAATTTTTAAAAACTATACTCATTTTTTTTCTCACCAATTTTTTTTATATGACTTTTGTTCTAAGAGCCAGTAAAAATTTGGGACATGTTTGTAAAAAATTTTACTGCCCACTGTAGTCTTAAAATACAAATTAATGAAGCACTATATAACACTTTCACAACAATCAAATTAATTATACCAAAGCATATATATGATTTAAAAACTCACTTCTTAAACTGGATTTAGAAATTCCATTCGATTGAAAATTTAGTAAACACAATCTTTTATTGCCAAACTATTGGAAGAAATGTTGTGTTGCCACAAAATTTTAAAACAATAGATTGTTTGTATTATTTACTTAAAATAATTTTAAAACTGTATATCCAACAAACTCTCCTTAAACTAATTTTTGACAGATTTTGAACCATTTAAATGCCTACTTCGGGTAGGTTAAAGACTCACTTCGGATTTTTTTTAATCCATAAAATTGATTATAATTTGACTTCTAGGTAACGTAAAAACAAAACAAAGTATATTATCGCAAAGCTAAAAGAGGAAAGGCCTGTGAAAGCTGCTGTTGAATGAGGAGAGAGGGTGGGTGCTAGCTCATGGTTAATAGACGAAAAACACAAAAGAAATTTTAAAAGCCGTAATATTTAATCTATTTTTTCAATCTTTAAACAGATTACGGATAATACTATTTATTCTACATATGGAGAAAAAGTTTCGATAGATTATTTTTATAAATAATGAAGTTATTAAATATTTAATTAAAATTTTGAGTATTTTTTGAAAAATCGCAAAAAAAAAAGATTCCGTCATTTTTTTATGACTGATTCTAAAAGAGAAAAGCATAAACTTGTTTAGAATAAAATATCAATTCATTAACTCGAAAGGAAACTTAAAGGGAATGATTTAAAAACCATTTTTATAAAAGCGTATCAATTTTGACTCATTTTTAAAAAAAATCGTAAAAATTAGAAAATATCATTATTTTGTTGAAAAAAAATATTTCATATCGTGGCGAAAAAAAATAATCTTTCCGATTCTCTAATTATATTTTGTCTGAGATAGATAGTATGAGTTAGATAGCGTTTTTTAAAATGGGGGGGAAATTCGGAACTTCATTCGTTTCTACCTTACATTTATCGCTAACCGTGACTGGTAACGCGTAACGGAAATTTCTCCCTACCGTGCCATAAGAAGTTAACTTCAAAAATCATTCGCCGTGTAGGGGAGCGCTGCACATAAAATCTGATAAAAGCTCAAATGTCCCCCCATTAGGGTGGTGTGGTAGGTAGGAGACAGGGGTACCAGACCCATCGTCACTGACCGTGGTTTAAAATTAAGAGGTCCATTGCCAAAATCCCTTGAGTAGCTGAACAGTGCAACTGAATATTTACTCACTTACTGGTGCGTAACTGTCCCCAAGTTTTGAAAACACCACCTCAGTCAAATGATTTTACTACTATAGAGCAGCGATGCTCAACCTGCGGGCCGCAAGTGGCCCATTGGACTTTTTGGAGTGGCCCAGTAATGGCCCATTGAACTAATAAATTCAATTTAAGAACAATGTGTTAAAAATTTAATGAGAACTTCTATCAATCAAGCAATCCCACATATCAATTCTGGTATTCATGTGGTACTGCTAGGAATTGCAAGATAACTTATGTTCTTTTTGTAAATATAACGGTCAATGTTAAGAAATAACAGTGGAATAGCGATCATTTTGTGGGCGAAACCAATTTTTAACTAACCCGCATGCCTTTCAAGCGAAAAATATCTAACGAATATTTCTTTATTTCAAGACAATTAGAATCTTGACTATTTCATTGAAAAAAACCAACATGGACCAACAACGTGTTTAATACGTCGTGAAAATGCTATATTTAAAAAAATAATAATTTTGGTTGTCACTATACCATTAAGCACAAATCTTTGAAAGCTTCTTTTCTTTGAGGATCTTTTTTAAGATGAGATAAATTGGCTTTCTTAAAAGAATCTTTCCAACGGCAACAAAATATTTTGGGGTGGGAGACTGTGGATAGTAGATGAAAGAAATTTGAAATTACCCCATAAGAGGGTAAAAAATGCATAAAACCGGTTTTTTGTCAGTTGAGTTTAATGAAGTTGAATATAGTTTTAAAATGAAATTCAAAATTTTAATCAATTTCTGCCTTGTAAATGTCCTTGGTCATATACAGTCTCCCCCATTAATTCTCATGTTGCAGCCCGTATGAAATAGTTGTCGTATGTATGTGACCCGGATGATAAAAAGTTGAGTATCACTGCTATATTTGGAGAGAGCTTGAAATTAGATTAAGAAGACATAAACAAAATGTGAAGTAATAGCAGTAATCACAAAAGCATTGAGTATATCGATGCAGAATTTACAAAAGGAAATGATAAATTAAATCTATGCCAACACGTTTCAAAGCTATTGTGAATACTAAAGGATATCTAAGTGCTAAATTAATAAAAAATGCAAATAATTAAAAAAATTTTAAAAAATGGCAAAATTTTTAAGTGTACAAAGATTTTTACAACAGCTTTTTAGTATTTCCTTTATTAGTTTTTCAAAATAATAAGTCGTAATTTGTTTTACAAATTGATTTGGTTATTCAATTAAGAACAAGTTGCATATGTTACTTTAAAAGATTACAATTCTGATATATTCGTTTTCAATAATCGATGTCATGCTTTATACAAATTTGTAAGTGAATGATCACTTTTGAGAGTGACTGTAACTAAATGATGATGACGTACCTTACTTGTAGAATGATGAAATTTACAACAAGCTGACCACTATTTTACTAAAGTGTGCCTTATCCAGTTTCAAAAAGTAAATTTCTTGATAATCTCTTTGATTCAGCAGAATTAAACTAATTTTTGAAATGAACAGGTTTTTGACTTTTTTTTAGGTAATTTTATTATCACTTCCTGTTGTAAAAACCTTCTAAAATTTAATGGGTACTTGTGTCTTATCGCAACCTGTTGGTGACATTATATGAAACAAAGCACATGGTTGCCAATTCAGCACGTATGACACACAGGAAATCAGGGTTACCAACTTGGCAAGTTATTACCATTTAATGTTTAAAATTGTAAATAAAACAGTCTTGCAAGCTTTATTGTTTCAGGTGCAGTATGCTATTATTATTTTTGATAATTAGGCTCAAAATGAAGTTTGGCTCACCTTGCCTATGATAAATAAAGCAGCTAAGTTTTTATTTTTTTGCTTATACTTTTGACTAAAATCTGAAAATTTAACCTATTTGTTTTATTCTCTACAGTTTCCTAAAATATAATTGTTCATTTGTGACACTAAAATTTGTCCCTAAAAACAGCAAAATCAGTTTTGCATTTTTACTAGTATTCTAATACATGTTCATGAGACAACTAGCATTTATTTTTATAAACAAAAACTGAATTTTATATGTGTGGCATAATAAGATGTCATAATAGATTCTTTTTATTAATTAAAACATTACTTTTGAATATTTATAACTGTTGCAAATTAGGTAGAAAGAAACTTAACTTGCAGGGAACATATTTAAATTGCACATGAGTAACTTACATTCTTTTAACAGATATCAACAAAAACAATTGCTTATAAATCCATCAGAATTTTAATCTCTTATTGTAAGGAGGATAATTTTCTAAGAGTGAAATATATTTAGATTTATGTTATTACTTCTACTTGAAATTACCAATGTAAACAAGTTGACCAAACCTTATGTAAACACGAGAGCTTGTGATGCCAGTTTCCTTATAGAAATGTAAAATATATTCTGTTCGAAGGGATTTTTTCACATGTCTCATGTAATAAAATGCTTTCAGTACGAAGTATTTCAAAATTTCTGCCTGAAGTAATAAGTTAACTTTTTTTGACATTGTTTATATCGAAGCTTATTCATTTGTTTTAAAAACATCTGAAAGATTTGTATGTTATAGTATTTATTGGTAAATATGAATTGAAGTTGTCATTACTTTTGTTTGAATTTATTTATTATTATGATACTATATTAACAAGTAAAGGTATAATGAGAAATTACTATTTTTATTGCAGCTGAATTTTCCAAATGGCTGCATCCTGTAGTTGCATCTTTATAACAGCACTAACTCGAGATTAATCTGCAATTGTATTTGACTCTTTCTAATCAAGATACAGGACAAAAATAAAGGCCAGAACTGGGTCGAAAAGGATTTGTATTCTGTATCGGATAAAACACGCCAGAATCCGATGGGCTCCTTTCCGTTTAGTGACAGGCCATGGCTGCTTGGGAGAACATTTAAATTGCATAGGAGTTTATGACCATCTTTACTACCAGCTCTATAATTGTGTTTTTTCTCCCTCTCTCGTTTGTGTTCGTCAGTGTTTTTTTTATTGTATTTTTGCTAATTCCTCAGCATTAAAAATAATAATAATAATGAATTGTTATTGGAGCTTGTTTCTCTACCAGTTATACTTATACTAAAGTTCGATTCTAATCAATGGGCACGGAAAATAATTAAGAACATGGCGTCTAAATTTTAAATATTAAGGTTTATTTTAAAGAAAAACATTTAAGGAAAAACAGTTAGTATACAGTTAGCAAACACACGGACATCATTTCACTCCGTCGTACCCAAAGACCGACTGGTGAAATTTCACATTCCACATTCCAAGGGGGGTAAGAACTATCCATGCCCTTTAGCAGGTGTTAATGGACCTATCCACTCCTACACCTCCCCCCTTAAAAAGCTCATCCGTCATTCCAGGATGATGCAGCTGAAAAGAAACTATAAAAAAAACACATGCATACATACATGGCAAGAAACGAGATAACGAGAGAAATTTTCTTTTCAGGTGTCACGTGAAAAGAGCTTTTGCTAATACAACTCCCACATAGTTTTGCAAATCCCATTAATACGCTAGAAAAATTAATATCCATACAAGTTGCACAAACACAAATAATACTCAAAAAAAAATATTAAAATATAAAAGACAAGTTACTAAAAATATAGCACAAAATCTAAAATAATTGTACAACATGTACTAGCAAAGCATATTTAGAAGCCAAAGTTTTAATCTTTAGCAGTTTTCAGTCATTATGGTACAAAAAAACGTTAAGTACATATATAATCATTGGCTTAAATCTCATATATTTATCAGGAACATTCAACCTGGATAATTCATTACTTTTACATGCTTAAGCCTTCAGTCAAACGTGAATTTCTATATTGTACCAGGTTTAACCATGCAAAAAATTTCTCTTTTTCTTCCAATCCCGAAATCGACAAAAAGCAACCAATGCATGTTATTGTCCATAGAATATCCACGCAAACCTTAAATACTTCCAATCCTGCTTTCAATTCCAATTTAACAATACCTGTTATGAGATCACGACAACATTGCACCAGGTTTGAGTCAATAAATTTGGAAATATTTACGTTCCTTACGGGGCCGACCACGCCTATTACTATACAAGATTCTATTTTTAAATACACAAGTAAAGGCAACCACTCTTGCTTTCTTTTATACCTTGTCCATTTGTTTGGACATTCGATCCCTTAATTTTTACTGCAACCGAATCTCCGTTTGGAACATTCAATAAAGACTGAGTGTAAGTCTCATTGAGTAGATCGGTGACCACTTCTTGGCTGCAAACTGATTTCGAATTTACTGAATTAATAATTCCTTCTTCCTTTGAAGTTTCTCGAAATATCGCAGGATTGTGAACCATTTGCGAGTTTTCTATTAATCCTTCATAATCAGAGGAACAGATTAACATGTCGTTAACCAAATTTTTAGAAACAGGCACAACAACGTGCCTAAGGTCATTCAATTCCATGTTGGAACCTTTCAATTCACCAATTTCATGCTCCCAAAATGCAGACGTAATTTGAATTGTCCCTTTATTATCGACGCTTTGTCCTTCGACAACATCTGCTTTTACCACAGGTATCTGGGCACCTGTGCCTATGGCAGCATTCAAAATTCCTTGCTCACCCTCTTGACCTTGACGTGAACCTCCTTTAAATAGTCCATTCCCTTTTCTTCCTTGATAGGAGTAGTTACTGGTATCGTAGCTTCAGCCATCAACACAGCAGGGGATGTTTCCCTCATATGTTCCTCGGCCCTCCCGATACTAATTCGGTAATTTGAAGATGTCTTCTTACGATCTTCTACACAACTCGTCCGCCTAACATTCAACCTAATACTTCCGATCTCTATCCGCAGTTCATTCAATTCTAATTCCCAGCGCATCTGCTGGATTGCGTGCTGCCTGGCGATTTTTTCCTCTGTTTCCCTTTCAACGCGTTCCTCTGAAATAACGGATAACTGAGCTCTAACGAACTCTTCTTCGTAATCTTTGCTACCCCGATTATGATATTCTTTAAATCTATATTCGTCATTTTATCTTATACCTTCTGACCTAACTCCTCGGCCAACAAAACTAAATCCTGCTTTTTAGCTTTCTCTAAAAATGCCATTTGAGATTTTTTTTCAATATACCGCAACTAAACAAAAATCAAATGAAAATAACACCAAAAGGGATTGCCAAAAATTAAATACCACAAATATATTTTTGTTTAAAACACATAACAATAAGCATCCGCTACACTAACACAACATACCAAGAAACATGACCAACGCTAATATTTTTAAGCTAGATAAACTTTCATTTTTAAACGTTACAGTAGAGGGCTACGATAGCAAAGGGGTGACCCAATGCTATAAATGCCAACAATTCAATCACACGGCAAGCAATTGCCATATAAAACCTAAATGTCTTAAATGTGGGGAACCCCATCAAACAAGTGAATGCGAGATCGATAAGGTCGAAACTATGTACTGCGTGAATTGTGAAGCATATGGCCACATGGCCAATTACTCAAAATGTCCACTATACCCCAAACCACGCAAAGGAGCAACAATAAAACCAAACTACACTACAATAGTTAACAGTCTAGTCCGCCCAAACGTATCTTTTGCGCAAGCAGCAGCCCCACAGGAAAAGAATACGAATACCGCTCCCACCCCCCAACAGATGGCACCACGAATCGGTCAGGTTCCTACTACAATAACAGCACAAACTCAGGCCGCAACAACTCACATTGCAAAGCAACAAAAAACCAGTAATGCTAAAAACGAATGTATGGGTCTCATAACCCAAACACTAACTAAAACTATTCAAGCTCTATCACTACTTGTTCAACAAATTAATAGTATAGACTTCTCATCTAACACCCCTCAACCATCCAATGCCAATAAAAATAAATCTCAACGAAAGAAGGAAATACGCGCCTTAGTAGAGGCTCTTCTAGATGACTACGATGAATAGACACCAAATAAGCGGCCTGAGTTTGTGTTCTTGGAACGCAAACGGCCTACTAAGCAAAATCTCAGAATTAAAAATTTTTATAGAGAAGTACGATCCCGACATCTTACTAATCCAAGAAACACGTTTGAGACCCACCCTCAACATAAACATTTCAAATTATACATGTTACAGGAACGACCGCATCTCGAACGGAACTACTCCTACTCTCGGTGGTACAATAATTTTTATTAAAAATCTATTCCGCATTTCTCCCCCCCATCCCCCACTCTGCATCATATAGAAGCTACCACCGTAACTATTACTCCCCCGAATATTAGCAACTTCTCAATTACTTGTATTTATATTCCCCCTAGATCTGATAAAAACTTATTCACTGTTGATATTGAGGCTCTCATTCAGGCCAACAGTAACTGTGTGATTTTTGGCGATTTTAACGCCACACACAGTGCATGGAATTGCTCCAAAACTCTCCCAGAGGCA